>CM026387.1:53145975-53165579 GCA_014843695.1 Archivesica marissinica
TGTAACACCACACACCCAGATACACCCTTGTAACACCACACACCCTGATACACCCTTGTAACACCACACACCCAGATACACCCTTGTAACACCACACACCCTGATACACCCTTGTAACACCACACACCCAGATACACCCTTGTAACACCACACACCCTGATACACCCTTGTAACACCACACACCCTGATACACCCTTGTAACACCACACACCCTGATACACCTGGAGGAATACCTTGGGTGTCACTCCGAGCCGTATTTCGGGCAAGGACAGCCACCAAGGTAGAACCAAAGACCTGCAAGCTAACTGGATGGCTTCCTAAAGTATTCAACACTCCCAGTTGGATATGAACCTGCAGTGGTGAGGGCGAGTAATTTTGATGTCACCGACCGATGTCACCACTAGGCTCCCCCAACAATATTGATGTGCTCCTATGCCTGTGTCAAAAAAGAATTTACATTAGCAGGGTTCCCTCTGTCTGAATGTTTGTCTGCGCCACTTCTGTCGCCAATTGAAAAACACTGCAGCCAATTAAAAAAACTTGGAGCCAACTAAGAGCCATATAGTTCACAAATAAATATTTGAAGCCATGTATTTGACAAAACATGTGCCCAAAAAAAAAAAGGTTGTGCCAAATATTTTCGCCAATTCACAAAATTTAGCGCCATTATTTTGTGTTTTGTCACAATTTTCGCCATTGGCGACCGACAGCGGGAACCCTGCATTAGCAAGAAGTGGGGTCTATAAATTCAAATATGAAATGACATCTCACTTCTCTCTGGTCTATATGATACTCGAGTACAATAATTTGTTAAACTATGAATAGTTGATGCAACGGAACGTTAAATTCAATGTAAATAAATGAATGTATATCGCAGTTTTTTAAATCTTTGTTTGTGTATTTTTGTATCAACTTCATAGGATTTGTTGTATCAGGTTGTATACACTGTGCATTACTTTACATTTCGCTTAAAATCTTTGAAATAAATTGATTAAATAATATATTCTTGTTTCAGGATAAAAATAATGAGATTGACAAGGACGAATTACGTGACCTATTTAACGATATGTTCCCAAATTTTAACAAGTAAGTTATTCTTCTTGTCATTTAACAGGTAAGTTGTTCTTCATGTCATTTAACAGGTAGGTTGTTCTTCATGTCATTTAACAGGTAAGTTATTCTTCATGTCATTTAACAGGTAAGTTGTTCTTCATGTCATTTAACAGGTAGGTTGTTCTTCGTGTCATTTAACAGGTAAGTTGTTCTTCATGTCATTTAACAGGTAAGTTGTTCTTCGTGTCATTTAACAGGTACGTTATTCTTCTTGTCATTTAACAGGTAAGTTGTTCTTCGTATCATTTAACAGGTAAGTTGTTCTTCTTGTCATTTAACAGGTAAATTGTTCTTCGTGTCATTTAACAGGTACGTTATTCTTCGTGTCATTTAACAGGTACGTTATTCTTCGTGTCATTTAACAGGTAAGTTGTTCTTCGTGTCATTTAACAGGTAAGTTGTTCTTCGTGTCATTTAACAGGTACGTTATTCTTCGTGTCATTTAACAGGTAAGTTGTTCTTCGTGTCATTTAACAGGTAAGTTATTCTTCGTGTCATTTAACAGGTACGTTGTTCTTCGTGTCATTTAACAGGTAAGTTGTTCTTCGTGTCATTTAACAGGAAAGTTGTTCTTCGTGTCATTTAACAGGTAAGTTGTTCTTCGTGTCATTTAACAGGTAAGTTGTTCTTCGTGTCATTTAACAGGTAAGTTGTTCTTCGTGTCATTTAACAGGTAAGTTGTTCTTCGTGTCATTTAACAGGTAAGTTGTTTGTCGTGTCATTTAACAGGTAAGTTGTTCTTCGTGTCATTTAACAGGTAAGTTGTTCTTCGTGTCATTTAACAGGTAAGTTGTTCTTCTTGTCATTTAACAGGTACGTTATTCTTCTTGTCATTTAACAGGTAAGTTGTTCTTCTTGTCATTTAACAGGTAAGTTATTCTTCATGTCATTTAACAGGTAAGTTGTTCTTCGTGTCATTTAACAGGTAAGTTGTTCTTCGTGTCATTTAACAGGAAAGTTGTTCTTCATGTCATTTAACAGGTAAGTTGTTCTTCGTGCCATTTAACAGGTAAGTTGTTCTTCGTGTCATTTAACAGGTAAGTTGTTCTTCGTGTCATTTAACAGGAAAGTTGTTCTTCGTGTCATTTAACAGGTAAGTTGTTCTTCGTGTCATTTAACAGGTAAGTTGTTCTTCGTGTCATTTAACAGGTAAGTTGTTCTTCGTGTCATTTAACAGGTAAGTTTTTCTTCGTGTCATTTAACAGGTAAGTTGTTCTTCGTGTCATTTAACAGGAAAGTTGTTCTTCGTGTCATTTAACAGGAAAGTTGTTCTTCGTGTCATTTAACAGGAAAGTTGTTCTTCGTGTCATTTAACAGGTAAGTTGTTCTTCGTGTCATTTAACAGGTAAGTTTTTCTTCGTGTCATTTAACAGGTACGTTGTTTGTCGTGTCATTTAACAGGTAAGTTGTTCTTCGTGTCATTTAACAGGAAAGTTGTTCTTCGTGTCATTTAACAGGTAAGTTGTTCTTCGTGTCATTTAACAGGAAAGTTGTTCTTCGTGTCATTTAACAGGTAAGTTGTTCTTCGTGCCATTTAACAGGTAAGTTGTTCTTCGTGTCATTTAACAGGTAAGTTGTTCTTCGTGTCATTTAACAGGAAAGTTGTTCTTCGTGTCATTTAACAGGTAAGTTGTTCTTCGTGTCATTTAACAGGTAAGTTGTTCTTCGTGTCATTTAACAGGTAAGTTGTTCTTCGTGTCATTTAACAGGTAAGTTGTTCTTCGTGTCATTTAACAGGTAAGTTGTTCTTCGTGTCATTTAACAGGTAAGTTGTTCTTCGTGTCATTTAACAGGAAAGTTGTTCTTCATGTCATTTAACAGGTAAGTTGTTCTTCGTGTCATTTAACAGGTAAGTTGTTCTTCTTGTCATTTAACAGGTAAGTTGTTCTTCATGTCATTTGTAAGGTTTTTGTCTCGCCCACTTTAGTGGAAAGTGAGACTAAGCAGTCACTTCTCTGGTGACAGTGCTATCGACAATTGCTTATAGTTAAAGACTGTCAAATATAATGCTTTAATGATAAGTTGCATGCTGGGGGGTTGTTCTCTACCCCTTTAAAAAGTCCCACTTCCAAGAATTCCAATGAACTTTCAGAAATATTTGTCCTGTCATAAAAGACTCGAAACGTCATCATTTCTCAAAGTTGTTGCTTTGAAATGTTGCATACACATCCAAGCACTAATTCTCAACACCCACTGTAATCCCCCGCTATATAATGGCCTTGAACTTGACAATTCATTGGAAAGTATACGTTTGTTTTTTATTTCGGCGAACCAGCACTTGTATAGTGAATCGAGCGTGTTTGAGCTACCTTTGGGGAAGTGACCGTGTTATTGCTGTGAAGTATGCACACTCCTTGCTTTGCTTATCGTGTCGGTGCATGAAAGAACTGTCAATCTTATACCTATTTTAATTATAGTTTTTTTGTTTGTTTTTTTAAAAATTTATTTATCGATTTAACGATTGCGAAACAAGCTTTGACAACTTATATTAATCACTCTCGTTGGCTCGGATGAAGGCGTAAATGTGGTCATTCGTGTGGGAGGAAACCGGAGTACCCGGAGAAAACCCACCTGTCTGATCTGGCGACAACGATACCATCTCACATACTTCCATGTCCGAGGATCGAACCCGGGTTGCATTGGTGAGAAGCGAGAAATTATAGTTTCTAATTGAATGTCTTTGTTTCTTTCAGAAATATGTTAGACCGATATGTTAATGATGAATTCCGTGCAGCAGATAGAGATATTAGCAACAGTAGGTAACCTGTTTGATATAAGACAACATATTTTGTTTTATTATAAACTGTGTACTTGCAGAAACTTGTGTAGTATGTACAACCTCTCAATTAAGCACCTATATATAGTAGCAATCTTTCCCATCTCTCCTCCCCAAAGTGTTTACTTCAATACTCACTCTCACTACAACAGTAACCTCCATAAACAGCCATCGTTTCTTCTCTCTCCCTTCCCCAAAGTGTTTACTTCTATTTTTAGTCTCTCACTTCTATTTTTAGTCTCTCAACAACAGCAACCTTTCTATAACAGCCATCTTTCCTCTCTCCCTTCCCCAAAGTGTGTACTTCTAATTTTAGTCTGTCAACAACATGAACCTCTCTATAGCGACCATATTTCCTCTCCCTTCCCCAAAGTGTGTTTGCATCTATTTTCAGTCTTTCAACAATATTAAACCATTCAACAACAGACACCTCCATATAATAGCCGTATTTTCTCTACCCCATAGTGTAATATCCTTCTATTTTATATCTCTATGGCACCGTCATATCCCTATAGCAACCATATTTTCTTTCTCTTCTCCAAACTGAATTTTTTCTTCTAGATTTAACCTCTTGACAGCGCCCACCCCCTTCTAACAGCCAAGTGTATGACGTACAAATGTTGGCTGTTGTTGAGAGCTTGCTTTGTGTTTTCCATCAATAGCAGAAAACTTGTCATGATGTCTCATGGTCGCTTGCTTGCCCGGAGATTTGCCTATCTAATGTAATGGTGTAATCTTCACTTCGGTATGTAAGCAGCATTACTATTCACTTGTGGAAGTTGTCATAACTCGGCTTCATGTGCGAAAGGTCCGGAGTTCGAGCCCCGCTGCCGCCGTTACGATTGTGCATTTAGGCAAGGCATTTAAATTCCACATGCCTCTTCTCTCTCCCTCGTGGCGATGGATTCCATCAGGAATGTGGTCTCGAGTGTGATTAATATAAGTTATAAGAACTTGTTTGGCAATCGAGCTAAAATAAATTTGTATAAACTAAGCAGACGAATATGTTGAATGTCCCATCATGGAACCTCGTTGTTTTCTTCATATTATATATGTCGCTTCCATTTGCATTACGACCAATCAGGAAATAACAAAAGTGCTATGTCTTACTTCAGATTGAGATATATTGAAAATAAATTTGTCACCCCCACCCCATCCCATGCTGACTCCGCATCCCCTAAAAAAATGTCCACTTGTAATGATATTAGTTTGAATAAATTTGCTTATAAAATATATGGCAAAACAACAAGGTTGCACGTGTAGGTGGCACAGATTCTAATGTCGCCCATGATGCCGTGCCGAGATGTGAGTATAGTTGGAAGGAGCCTTGCCATCAGCTTGGAGATGAATGTAAAGTAAATTCAAGTCTCTTTATGTTTTGTTTTTCTTAATAAAGCTATAAACAGTATTCAAATTTATCCTAGTTTTAACTTTAGTAAACCACCAGTTTTAAAGTTATTATTTTATATATAAATACGGTTACCCTTGAAATGAAAGAACTTCGAAATTTTACTAAAACTGTTTATTGAAAAATGGAAATATAGTATACTGATCTTGGTTTGTAATCATCTGTTCCTTAGAAAATCTTTGAATGTTCAACACATTCTCAGCAAACACATTACAGGGGCTTTAAGACGAGAGATATACAGACACGCAGTCAACTCTTACATAGAGTGTTTCTTTCTTTGTAGAATCATATTTATCCATTACTAGTAAAGGTAACACTTTTAGCATGCATTTTTATATTATTCCCGGAATGTTGCATGTGTAGGAGCAAGCGTCTACATGTATACTGTGTATATTTACTTGTGTATTAGACGCCTCTATGGTCGAGTGGTTACAGATGGGTGTATATTACCTCTTCACTTGTGTATTAGGCGCCTCTATGGTCGAGTGGTTACGGTCGGGTGTATATTACCTCTTCACTTGTGTATTAGGCGCCTCTATGGTCGAGTGGTTACGGTCTGTCACTTGCCCGACACTGCTGTTGTTTCGAGTCCCACTTTTGGTGTCAAATTCCTTCATGTGAGTAAGCTATCCAGCTGGCTTGTGGAAGGTCGGTGGTTCTACCAGGGTGCCGACACTGCTGTGTCTGAAATACTGCTCTAAGGGCCCCCCGGGGTCTTTCTACACCAATAATATCTGGAGAATCTCCAAATACCATAAACTGTTGATGCAACATTAAACCACAACACTAACAAACTTGTGTATCACTTGATGAAATATATAGATATACCCTTTATACATCCGTCTCTCCATCTTTCCACGAAATCTTTATCCTCTTATAACAAAGAAAAAGTCTGTCGATAACATCATGAAACTTGGTAGACATGTAGATGACAGTAAAGGAATTGTTATGTTTTTATCTACAGCTGCACCAACATATATGGATTGCTTGATAGCTTGAAATCTGCTACATTATTTACGATAATTGTTGTGTACCTGTAAATAGTGAACATGTGTGTCACAAAATGAAATCTAGTACAAGTAATTAAGCAATCATTGGTTGCATCTGCTTCCTCGTCGCTGTGGGTTCTAATCACACAGGGGTGTCAAATTCTTTCAAGTGAGGACAGCTACCCAGCTGGCTTGTGGAAGGGTGTTTTTCTACCCAAGGTATTGGTGGAGACGGATCCCGGTTAGCCCTGTTTCCACCAATAATAGCTGGAAAGTTGCCATATGACTTAAGCTGTTAATGTTACTTTAACCCTTTCAACACCATAGACCTCTAAATAGGCTTACAAAAAGTGTAGATCCAGATGAGCCGGCTCGTGACGAGCCGTCTCATCAGGATCTGCACTTTTTGCCAGTAATATTACTATTTTTAGACAAAATTACCTATTTTGATAAATGAACTGGTCCAAATGTAATTTTCGTATTAATTTATTGGTCTAAAAACTGATCATGGACCAGTCCATTTCAGTTACTTGGTGTTGAATGGGTTAACTCATTCAGCACCAAGTAACTGACATGAACTGGACCGTGATATGTTTATACTAATAAATAAATAAGGACATTACATTTGGACAAGTTCATTTATCAAAATGGATAGTTTTGTCTTTGTCTAAACATAGTAATATTACTTATTAAAAAATGCAGATTCTGATGAGACGGCTAGTCTCGAGTCGGCTCATCTGGATCTACACCTTTTGTAAACTGTTTTTGAGGTCTGTGGTGTTGAATGGGTTAACACTCCAAAAACAAACAACCGGCATTACTTTGAAATTCTTCCATTACCAGTTTGGTTCGGGATTCTAAGCTGGGTTGTTGCATGGTGTTTGGTTTAGGACAACTTGTATGCAGCATGTATCTTGAACAAGAATTTTTTCTCTCTCTGAATATTGGAATACTGGAATAGTATTCAGATATTCGGATGTCTGAGCAAATATTTGAATAGTCGTTGCCATTCCTACTTGCTAAGTATTGATTGTCTCCCCTGGTGGTGAATTTGAAATGCTTAGCCCTTTCAACACCACAGACCTCTAAATAGGCTTACAAAAAGTGTAGATCCAGATGAGCCGGCTCGTGACGAGCCGTCTCATCAGGATCTGCACTTTTTGCCAGTGATATGACTATTTTTAGACACAATTACCCATTTTGATAAATGAACTTGTCCAAATGTGATTTTCTGATTCATTTATTAGTTTATGAATATCATGGACCAGTCCATGTGAGTTACTTGGTGTTGAATGGGTTAAAGAACTTCTTGCCCAGTCAGGAATGGATTTCAGTAGCATTGGATTTGGATATTGAGTATCAAGTCGTATTGTCATCAGGTTTGGAGATTGTTAGTTGTTAAAGCCATTTGAATATTTTATAGAGGAGTAGAACAAGAGTTCGAGTTCATTGGAACGAATCCTGGCTGGATTTGAACAAACTTCCATTTCTTATATTTAAATTTGTGCAAGGTGTGATAGCACAGTAGTAGAGCATTCACTTCAGGTGTGAGAGGCCTGGAGTTCGCTCCTTGCTGTAGCCGTTACGATTGGGCCCTTAGGCAAGGCACTTGGGTTCCACATTGCCTCTTCTCTCTCCCTCATGGCGATGGAATCTATCAGGAATGACGTCTCAAAGGGCTATTAAACTAAAGTTATAAGAACTTGTTAAAATTAGGGTGGCAACGAATAGTGATTTCGGTATTTGAATATTCGGTCGGGAAGGTATTCGAATATTCGATAGAATTCTATCAATAACTCAAAAATCACTCAAACTCTTATAAAAAGTGCGTAAACGTCTTCTTCCTGTAAGTCCCTGGCCTCCTGGACCAGAGTGTCGGTGGCCCCCTCAATCATTTCACTGATCTCTAGTTCGTTTTCCGTGAACCATTCAAAGTCTTCCTGATCGTCCTTCTGGTCAGACTGCTCACCGAACACGTCGTCCTTGGAACCATCAAGCCGACATGTAATTTCACACTTTTTGAAAGAACAGCGAATGATAGCTGGTGTGATATTATCCCCTGCTTCCTTAATCCAGCGCGTCAATAACGCTTTCGGTGGTGCACGTCTGTTTGCTTTCGGTGTCATATCGACTGTGCCCCGGAACAACCATTCATATAAAGTTCTGCAAGTTTGGATCTGATTGCTTTTAATTTAGCAGAATATGACCGATGCCCACGTGATGTTGATTCCATTTTTATGACGCATGTATGAAAGCTGCAGGGATCACATGATATTTTTCGCTGACATTACATTGCCCGGCGGTGAATGGCTTTGAAGTCCCCCCCCGGCTTCTGCCCATGTCCATATCGATGCAAGGTTAAACTGCTCTCCAGACTACACCACAGGAACTTGAAATTTTATCCATAAGCCACCAAAGGTCTCATACCTCTATCCTAGGACCCCTATCTCTATCCTTTTTTTTAATAGAGGGGGGTGTCCTAGGATAGAGGTACGAGACCTTTGGTGGCTTATGGATAATATTTCAAGTTCCTGTGACAACACACGTGTCAGTTCATTGCTATGGATACACTATACTAGTGGATAATAGGGACTGTTTCAAAAGGTATGAAGAAAGGGGGGGCGTTTAAAAGAGTCCCAGATATACTTTGCATATAATTTGTCACAAATTGCATCGCCCCCGGGGGCATTTAAACGGGGGTATACGGTATATAAAGAAACGTGGTTGAATAGTATATACATTCATGGGTGTTTTCACAAATAAAACCAAAGTTATTTAACATTTTACGATACATGTACGTGTGGGTGGATGCTGTTGCAAAGTGTCTGTAATATGTCATTCTCATTCATTATGTGACATGCATTGATGAGACATGTACGTGTGGGTGGATGCTGTTGCAAAGTGTCTGTAATATGTCATTCTCATTCATTATGTGACATGCATTGATGAGACATGTACGTGTGGGTGGATGCTGTTGCAAAGTGTTTGTAATATGTCATTCTCATTCATTATGTGACATGCATTGATGAGACATGTACGTGTGGGTGGATGCTGTTGCAAAGTGTCTGTAATATGCCATTCTCATTCATTATGTGACATGCATTGATGAGACATGTACGTGTGGGTGGATGCTGTTGCAAAGTGTCTGTAATATGTCATTCTCATTCATTATGTGACATGCATTGATGAGACATGTACGTGTGGGTGGATGCTGTTGCAAAGTGTCTGTAATATGTCATTCTCATTCATTATGTGACATGCATTGATGAGACATGTACGTGTGGGTGGATGCTGTTGCAAAGTGTCTGTAATATGTCATTCTCATTCATTATGTGACATGCATTGATGAGACATGTACGTGTGGGTGGATGCTGTTGCAAAGTGTCTGTAATATGTCATTCTCATTCATTATGTGACATGCATTGATGAGACATGTACGTGTGGGTGGATGCTGTTGCAAAGTGTCTGTAATATGTCATTCTCATTCATTATGTGACATGCATTGATGAGACATGTACGTGTGGGTGGATGCTGTTGCAAAGTGTCTGTAATATGTCATTCTCATTCATTATGTGACATGCATTGATGAGACGATTATAAAGATTTATATATTATATATTCTCTGTCTAAACAGTTTTGACATCATAATTAAACACTACCTACCTTAACACCTACTGTACTTATCCTATTACATGGTGTATCTATTAACACCTGCCATGGATTCAACTACAACATAATTTATTCACACATCCTGGGGTGATTTATTTTGTATTGGAAGGTTTTATGATGGTTTCAAAAGAAAAAAAGTATCTGATTTTATGACAGTTTATTTCATTTTTGCAAATATAATATTTTTTCGGATATTCGTTGACATCCCTAGTTAAAATACAGTTGTATAAATTATTCAACATTGGATGTAAATGAAGAATTTTTGGTCCAGTTTGACATCACATAACTTGTGTATGTTTATCCACCGTAAAATCTAATTTGACTTGACAACACATTCCTTGGCCACATACTTTATTGCCGGTGGGGGGAACCGCCAGCTAGTTAAATAATGGTTATCGATTGCCAGTTTTAAAAAACGTGTCTCATAAGTCAGTAATGGCTGGCCCTTTCAATAGGGGTGACACTATAATAAACAAACACTTTTATTTTAACTCTGCATGCTGGATAAAGTAAAGGCTATAAATAGTTGTAGCAGATGACAATTCATTAATATGTTTTTCTTATTTGTAGCTGAAAAACTCTGGAAATATAGCATGTAACTTCATTATTGATATACCATGCTATATTTGACATCACCACTAATGTGCAGAGTTAATTGACATGCTCAACCTCAACTTCCTGTTTCTATGCATATTTGACAGGGTCAATAGGTTAGGTCAATATCTAGCACAACTTAGAAGTTGTACCATGCCCCACATTAATAAAAACATTAACTACTGTAGTTTAGACATTATTCTTGCCGGTGATGTTGCATGTATGTAATGCATGTATGTAATTGAGTGTACATGTTATTGTGTTTATGCGATTCGTGGTTATGTGTAGCATAGTATTTGTTCACTGTAGTGTATATGTTTGTATGTTGAATGTCTGTGTAGTGTCTGTTCACCTGTTTGTATGTCCACACAATGTGTACATGATCTTTATTTAATCCCACATTTTTAAAACAGATTCATCACTTATTTGCTCAGTCAGGAACATATATTGCTCAAGTGTTGTGATTATTAGCCATTGTCTATCCGTCAACAATTACTTCGAACCACATCACCTTCCATACCACTGGGCCAATTTCACGTGTACTTTACAGGTATGGGTTTTGGATGGTCATCTCCCGAACTATCTAAAATAAACTTGATGCATCAAGAATGGCAATGAAAATGATTATTTTTAATAATCTTGATAACTCTTCTCTTATAACCAACAGTCAGATTTAATAGTTATTTGGTACAAATGATCATCTTGTGACTGTACCAAAATAGATCAAATGAAGTATCTCCCTCAAAATATCCGACCCTCGGGGTGTTGGACAGTTTGCCCATATAATTAAAAAAAATAATTTCGTTTTCAAATTGGTGAGATTTTGAGCCTATAGCAACCTATGGCAACTTCGCATCGTAATGCAGAGTAAGAGCGACCATCATATAAACTGTATAGAAATATGATATAAACACCTGCACCCTACCCGTTATATGTACTTCTTGGGGAAAGAACTGGTTTCTTGACGTTGCAAAGTGACATTGATTCATCCAAGTTGATGATATTGCCTCCTTTGTTAGTCTGTGAATGGTTTTGTATCCAAAAAATAATATTGCTACATGTATCCCACATACAGTATCTACATGTAGGCTCGTGAACATATTTAGCGGAAATAACTGTATGTGACTTTGTGTGACGAGATTTATAAAGGCAGTGTCATTTGTCAGCCTGCTATTTATAAACTGTGAACATTCATGTGGGCGGACAGATTTCAGCATTTCCACAAAGAAATGTTTATAAAGATACCATTTTTTATATTTAAATATGATTTTAAGATTTGAATTGGAATGAATATTCGAAAATTTAAGCATTTGTTGCCGGCTATCTATTAATTGGCTGTACTAACTTTTGGTGTTCACATTGACAGTTCATGTTAATCATAAACATTATATACAGTCAAACCTGTGTTAGTGGTCACCTCCATTAAGCAGCTAACCTGTATTATGCAGCCAGTTGCCAGATTCCCAATATGCTGTTTTATTATACATTTGACCTCCTCTATTAAGCAGCCACCTGTGCTAAGCAGCCACTTTGTGTGATTACCTTGGCTGGCTGCTTAGAACAGGTATGTACAGCATACAGGCTGTAGATGGTATTCCTATTACATGTAGTTATTGGATTACTATTGCAGGTATCAGTTTCCAGGAGTTTATTTCTATGTACAAACGACTCTTCCTGCAGTGTCGGAGCATCGTTTCCGGAGATGTCGCAGACATCCTCTCACCGACATCGCCAAACAAATCCATCTCACCAGTCAGCAAGGTAGAAATGATTTATTGAGCTTTGGCGGCATATTTTCTATGACAATAAACTGTTAATTTATGCAAAATTATGCAAACCCAATAGCATGCTACCGATACTGTTGTTATACCAATGACTGATTGTGTGTGTTTTACATTTATTTATCATCGCTACTGGTTGCCTAGCAACGCCTCCTGAAGAGATTAGACATTTTAGATTTTTGGAGGATAGTGCAATGATACAGACAGAGACCCATTCCAGAGTCTCCTCTGGTTCTTTTACGGGCACGGCGTAAAGCACCGACACAAGACCTCCGTTTAAAGTCCCATCTGAAAGACTGTTAATTTTATTAGATTCAGTAGATTTGATTTAAAACTTTTGTCTCCGTATAATCCTCGCAGTGCTCCGGGATCATTATATTAGTGTTATACACTCGTGTTAATGGCTGTTGTCTAAAACATGTATTGATAATCTGAACACAGCCCACCTAACCAATTTTGCAAGGTAAGTTTATAACAATAGCAATGTTTAACGGTAATTTGTGGCTATAAGCCATAGAATGGTGCAAATCAATTCCAATCAGTTTATTCTTAAAATGTCAACACAAACGTAATGTGTGATGAACAGTAACAATATTTCAATTGATTTTAACCACAAGCTCATTTCATTGGTGTGCATGTCAACCTGTTCACACAAGCTCATTTCATTGGTGCGCAAATCAACCTGTTCACACAAGCTCATTTCATTGGTGCGCAAATCAACCTGTTCACACAAGCTCATTTCATTGGTGCGCAAATCAACCTGTTCACACAAGCTCATTTCATTGATGTGCAAATCAACCTGTTCACACAAGCTCATTTCATTGATGTGCAAATCAACCTGTTCACACAAGCTCATTTCATTGGTGCGCAAATCAACCTGTTCACACAAGCTCATTTCATTGATGTGCAAATCAACCTGTTCACACAAGCTCATTTCATTGATGTGCAAATCAACATGTGAAGCTCATTTCATTGATGCGCATGTCAACCTGTGAGCTCATTTCATTGATGCGCAAATCAACCTGTGAAGCTCATTTCATTGATGCGCATGTCAACCTGTGAAGCTCATTTCATTGATGCGCAAATCAACCTGTGAAGCTCATTTCATTGATGCGCATGTCAACCTGTGAAGCTCATTTCATTGATGTGCATGTCAACCTGTGAAGCTCATTTCATTGGTGCACAAATCAACCTGTGAAGCTCATTTCATTGGTGCGCAAATCAACCTGTGAAGCTCATTTCATTGATGCGCAAATCAACCTGTGAAGCTCATTTCATTGGTGCGCAAATCAACCTGTTCACACTATAGCCTCCATTATCAGTTTCCCGCATAATCAATTGTTTTTATCAACTTTCGAGATTTGTGAAAACTGTCGTTCTCCCGTACAGGAGCCAGGCCCTTATCATATAAACCTATTCCCAGTGGCTTGATTTAATAGTATACATAATGTAACATCGATATAAAAATATGTTTAAACTCCTAAACATAACCTATTTCTGTTGATCGGTATTACGATATTTTCGGATGTAACGCTTCTAGATTCTGACACGGCACGGGAATCATGTACTTGCGATCAACCTCGATCGCGAAAATTATCGAAATATAAATGCTCACGAACAAATAGTGCTCTACAGTATTACTGTAATACAGAACGAGATTCACCGCAGCCAGTTTCATGAAATATCGTAGCTCAAGATGTGTCGTAGATCAGCGGTATGTGCTGTTGGATGGCTATTTTAAGAAGTAATTGTCAATAGATACAACTGACTCTGTTGTGTTTGTTAGCTGTTTCATCTTTCATTTATTTGTGGAAGTCGTGATAGCGCAGTGGTAGCGCGTTTGCTTCATGTGCGAAAGGCCTGGAGTTCGAGCCCCGCTGGAGCCGTTACGATTGTGTACTTAGGCAATGCATTTAAATTCCACATGCCTCTTCTCTCTCACTCATGGCAATGGATTTCATCAGGAATGAGGTCTCGAGAGTGATTACTATAAGTTATAAGAACTTGTTTCGCAATCGAGCTAAAATAAATTTGTATAAACTAATTTTTGTAGATTTACAGCCTTTCCAACATTTTTATAAAACAAAGCTTGCCTGTGTCTTCCAAACACTTTGAAAAACCAACAAACTTGGCATGAAGCATCAGTATGATGTCTAGTTGTGCATACTGTAATCCAATTTGCGGATTTATGGCCCTTTGAACATTTTTGTCTGTCCATTTGTCCAGTTCGACCTTGTCTGCCCTGTCATCTCCAAAACACCTTGTTGGACAGTACCGTAGCCAGCAGCAAATTTCTACCGAGGCAATCTAGGGGGTCCGGGGGCATGTTCACCCTTAAAATTGTTGGGGTATAGAAGCGATTCCCTGCGTTTTCTGATTTAATGAGTTTAGACATATAATTATGTACTGATCTCTCGGCTCTCTACAAGTCAAAATGTTATACAGCAAAGAAATATTTTTTGCATTTTATTTATTTAAATTTTTTTTTTGGCTTTGGAAATTTTAACCGAGGCAGCTCAGTGTTGCTACGGGCCTGTTGTGATTTTCATCAAAGTTGGCAGGAAGAATCAGTATTATGTATATTTGTGCATGTTATAATCCCATGTCCAGTTGGATGTTTTGTTTTTGCAGATTATGCTTGCCAGTGTTTCATCTCCATAATCATAGTTACTTTTTCTAAAACATAATTCAGTGTTTTGTCTAGGTTTTCATGTTTCATTATATCAACTTTTCACAGAAACTATGATTTGTTGTATTGGGTTGCATATTGTGTATTGTAAGAGTTCCAGCCATATGGATGTATATACAATGTATAACATATCTAGGATTGAATTCGACAGAACAAAACAGCATCTTCACTATTGAATGAGAGACATTACTGGCTTTTCCATTACCTCCCTTGACAGATAAAGTCTGATTAATCACGAAATGTTTAATGTTCCTTTTCGATGAAACCTTTTGTTTTTACTGTTGTTTTCTAACCCGATGTTGCGGTATGATAAATGTGATTTTCTCCAAATCGGGATAATTAAATGATTACAAATTTTACTGTATAGTATCTATTGGATATACTGTAGAATATCTGTGGAGATTTAATAATGCAATAATCATTAGATGAGAAAACGGATGGAATATGATGGCATTTGGTGCAAAGGAAACAGCGATAAAAACAGAGGAAACCAATTAAGAGGACCTATCTACTTTTTAGGAGTATTCAGGGGCAGTAACTGACTAATGTCTCTCATTAGCAAAATAGCCCTCCTTTTCCTAGACTGTTATTCTTCTGATGATTCAAACATTTTATATTGAATACCTGTACATCTGTAGACACAGCACACAATTCACATACTGTTTTTGCATGTGTTATCACACTTGTAGTTAAATTCAATATATTTATTGCATTAAAATATATATATTTTTATTTATTTGAGTCTCATCTATGCACAATTTACACTATAACTTTATAAAAGTACATAGCCATTCTATTAAAGAATTACAAGAGACTATATGAGTCATATATGACGACATATTTATATAGTAAACAATGCATAAACAAATTACAATGGAAAGACATGGATACATTTTCAGAAGAGCATAAATTGTTGTATTTTCTTGAAGAATGCTGTTATGTTCTTGCTAAATTTGAGTAATTTGGTTTGAACAATTTTCCTATTTCCGGTAGTCTCTGTAAGTAAAGCAATACACTTTTGTTTGGACGGCCAAGTGTAATAATTAATGCTGCAGATGTTTTATTCTTAAATCTCTAAATTTAGCGCAAATAAGAATAAAATGATACTCGCTTTCAATAATTCTAGAATACATCAGATACAGATTTGTTCATTCCGTTGTACGTTTGTGTAACGTTCACGTTCTATTGCCAAGTCATGGGATGATGTAATTACCAGGAGACCCACAATAGCAGAGTGGGTTCGGAAACTGGCTGATGTCTATATAAATGTACTTTGTTTTCATTTCAGGCCAGTAATTCAGAAAGATCAGAGCGTAGTCTGGTGGATTCGAGAAATCACCGGAACCTTGAAAATGGCCCTAAACAGTTGATACAGGATAATAACAACACAGACACTGAGGAAGATTTCTTTGATGACCCGCTTCCCATATCACCGGGAACCGCGTATAAACCATACGGCAGGTTGGTGTCTCTTGGTTGTTAATTAAGAAAATACCATAGGTCTTGTATATTTGCAAGTCAACTAATTTTCATGATTTTTACCATTTGGTGAAAATTTGTACTATTACTTTTACCGTAGATGTAATACTATAGGGTGATTGCTGTGGATTGACATTGTATAAGTGTTGTAAGTTTTGAAATGAAACTTCTGTTCAGCTGGCCCGGAGGTTATAAAACTTTTCTCCAATCTCAAACTCAGTCTCAAACTTCCGATTGGTGCAGCCGAGTTTAAATTACAAAATTTACCAATCAAATTACTCAAGCTCGAGTTTGAGATCTGAGGAAAGTTTTATAACCTCGGTACCTGACGTCTTGACTATTACTCATTTATTGCTTAGAATTTTAGAAAGTAATAGAATTGATACTTTGGTCAACATAGATTGCGAGATTCTCACCCAAATTCGGGTCAAAATTGGGGGGTGGGGTGTTGCGGTGACATACTTTTTGTGGCTGCGTTCTTTAATCAATGATATTATAATTTGTCGCATCTTATTAGAATAAAGCATTTATTGTTAGATAAATACCTGATTGTTGATCTATGCAACAGCTGCCTTTACATCTTGTTTTGCAGTACATGCACCAAATTGCATGCGACTGTATCTATTCTGAGGTCGACAGACAGACCTTAGTTGGGCGGCATCAAAGAGAGGGGGGGGGTGTGGGCAAGGATGAGAATCTTGCGTGACCACGTTTATACATGTATCACCATTCTTACAATCTCAGCAGTGTGTCAGGGCAGGATCCATGTTGTTTGCTATTCAGACAAATGTTTTAGCTCCACTATCCGAATAGCAAACAGCATAGAGCCTGATCAGACAGCACTTTCCTTCTGTCAAAATGCCACTTTTGTTTTGATTGGCTGGTTAAGGGTTAATGTTTGAGCTTATGCATGATTAACTGGCATGTTACAATAGCAGAACGCAATGCAAGGGCATACAGGGCTGGAGCTAGGGGGAGAACGTTGTTCATTGGGAGAAACATTCCCCCCAAGCTGTCTCATTTCTCCCTTTCCATTATAGAAGCACCTCTTGATGCCATTACCAATATGACATACATTGACCCTTTCCCTCATAGAAGCACCTCTTGATGCCATTACCAATACGACATACATTGACCCTTTCCCTCATAGAAGCACCTCTTGATGCCATTACCAAACGACATACATTGACCCTTTCCCTCATAGAAGCACCTCTTGACACCATTACCTCATAGAAGCACCTCTTGACGCCATTACCAATACGACATACATTGACCCTTTCCCTCATAGAAGTACCTCTTGACACCATTACCCATACAACATTCATTGACTATGTAGTAGCCAAACCAATGTTCATAATAAAGGTCAGAATCTCGTGTAGTTCCAGTAATATCTGTGGAGGTGGGATAGATATGATCCACTGTATGATAGTTAAATGGCTGTCGTTTGTATGGAGATATAATAGTATATTAACCTAAATCTCTATGAAGGAAAGGGTTAATGGTCTAGCTTAGTTCATTCCTACCTGTAAGGGGCATATGAAGTTGCTATGTTTATTTGTGTGTACTATGTGTATATATATATATGTTTATGTGCTACATTAACAGGAACAGGAGACGCGTAGTTCTGTAAAACACTTATAATTGTGTATAGCACGCCTATATATTCTCCTAATTATAAACATATATGTGCCTAAATTAGGTCATTTTAAATTAATTGCTCGATTATCATACATATTTGTTGGTTGACTTCAAATCACTTGCCCCTCACCCAGGGTTCCACACTAACTTATTTAAGAGGTAGCCAGCACAACTATCATCTTTGAAAATAATGTGGTTCTTGCTAAATCTAAGTAATCCTCATTTTCATACAGGTCTTAAAAAATGTGTACCTTCTGTCAGATTCAATAACACGCTTACAATTCTGGCTTATGATCTCAATCAACACAATTTACATATAACGTTATAATTCTGAAACCAGTCAGTAAACAGCCTAATAGCTCTGTGCCTTGGGCTATCAGACCACTGCTAGTGTCGAGCTCTGCCCTCACCGATTGAAGTTCCAATCGGATGAATCCCAATTCTTTCATGTGAAGAAGCTATTCAGCTGGCCTGCAGAATCTTGGTGCCTGAATACTGAATGGACGGACACATGGAGTCTTCCTCCACCAGTAATAGCTAGAGAGTGACCATAATAAGATGTTTTTGTGACTTCAGACCCCCAAAACAAGTATTGACATGTTTAGACTTTGTCATTTTCTATATATATAAATAAACAATTACAGCAACAACTTTATTTGTGGAATTATCAATTAAAAAATATATGCATCTGTATATGCATTGATAGTTTTTATTCAATCAAAAATGAAGGGCGGTGCCAAATCAGTGCTTTTATTAACAGGAATTGGACTGAAATTACTCCCTGAAAATAGGGGCCGAGTGGTTAATGTCGTTGAAAACAAGCCTGACCTCTGCTGGTTTGACTCCTACTGGGGATCTCGAATTCTTTCATGTGAGGAAGCTATCCAGCTTTCTTGCAAATGTCGGCGATCAGGCATGGGCGGCCCCCGAGGTCTTCCTCCACAAACAATAGCTGGGAAGTCGCTATATGACCTCCTAAGCTGTTGGTGTGACGTTAAGCCACAAAAGCAAATAAACAAAATACGAAATTATATTCCTTAAAATCTGTATAATGGAAAGTACTAGCCAACAAAGAGGTGGAAGTCTTGATAGCGCAATGGTAGCGCGTTCGCTTCAGGTGTCAAAGGTCCGGAGTTCGAGCCTCGCTGGAGCCGTTACGATTGTGCCCTTAGGCAAGGCATTTAAATTCCACATTGCCTCTTCTCTCTCCTTCATGGATTCCATCAGGAATGAGGTCTCGAGAGTGATTAATATAAGTTGAAAGAACTTGTTTCGCAATTAAGCTAAAATAAATTTGTATAGACTAACTAACAAAGAGGTGGCTTTGTGGGGATGAGAATCTGGCAATTAATTAATGAGGCCTAGTCGTAGAATACGTTGATTTAATAATCTGTTTATGATATATATAATTACGAGTATTCAGTGTACCTTGAATGTAATATATATATATATATACTAGTATTCAGTG
>CM026387.1:53166579-53188243 GCA_014843695.1 Archivesica marissinica
ACATACATTGACCCTTTCCCTCATAGAAGCACCTCTTGATGCCATTACCAAACGACATACATTGACCCTTTCCCTCATAGAAGCACCTCTTGACACCATTACCTCATAGAAGCACCTCTTGACGCCATTACCAATACGACATACATTGACCCTTTCCCTCATAGAAGTACCTCTTGACACCATTACCCATACAACATTCATTGACTATGTAGTAGCCAAACCAATGTTCATAATAAAGGTCAGAATCTCGTGTAGTTCCAGTAATATCTGTGGAGGTGGGATAGATATGATCCACTGTATGATAGTTAAATGGCTGTCGTTTGTATGGAGATATAATAGTATATTAACCTAAATCTCTATGAAG
This sequence comes from Archivesica marissinica, assembly GCA_014843695.1. Lineage (NCBI taxonomy): Eukaryota > Metazoa > Mollusca > Bivalvia > Venerida > Vesicomyidae > Archivesica > Archivesica marissinica. The sequence goes on from CM026387.1 coordinate 53,166,944, forward strand.
GAAAGGGTTAATGGTCTAGCTTAGTTCATTCCTACCTGTAAGGGGCATATGAAGTTGCTATGTTTATTTGTGTGTACTATGTGTATATATATATATGTTTATGTGCTACATTAACAGGAACAGGAGACGCGTAGTTCTGTAAAACACTTATAATTGTGTATAGCACGCCTATATATTCTCCTAATTATAAACATATATGTGCCTAAATTAGGTCATTTTAAATTAATTGCTCGATTATCATACATATTTGTTGGTTGACTTCAAATCACTTGCCCCTCACCCAGGGTTCCACACTAACTTATTTAAGAGGTAGCCAGCACAACTATCATCTTTGAAAATAATGTGGTTCTTGCTAAATCTAAGTAATCCTCATTTTCATACAGGTCTTAAAAAATGTGTACCTTCTGTCAGATTCAATAACACGCTTACAATTCTGGCTTATGATCTCAATCAACACAATTTACATATAACGTTATAATTCTGAAACCAGTCAGTAAACAGCCTAATAGCTCTGTGCCTTGGGCTATCAGACCACTGCTAGTGTCGAGCTCTGCCCTCACCGATTGAAGTTCCAATCGGATGAATCCCAATTCTTTCATGTGAAGAAGCTATTCAGCTGGCCTGCAGAATCTTGATGCCTGAATACTGAATGGACGGACACATGGAGTCTTCCTCCACCAGTAATAGCTAGAGAGTGACCATAATAAGATATTTTTGTGACTTCAGACCCCCAAAACAAGTATTGACATGTTTAGACTTTGTCATTTTCTATATATATAAATAAACAATTACAGCAACAACTTTATTTGTGGAATTATCAATTAAAAAATATATGCATCTGTAACATTGATAGTTTTTATTCAATCAAAAATGAAGGGCGGTGCCAAATCAGTGCTTTTATTAACAGGAATTGGACTGAAATTACTCCCTGAAAATAGGGGCCGAGTGGTTAATGTCGTTGAAAACAAGCCTGACCTCTGCTGGTTTGACTCCTACTGGGGATCTCGAATTCTTTCATGTGAGGAAGCTATCCAGCTTTCTTGCAAATGTCGGCGATCAGGCATGGGCGGCCCCCGAGGTCTTCCTCCACAAACAATAGCTGGGAAGTCGCTATATGACCTCCTAAGCTGTTGGTGTGACGTTAAGCCACAAAAGCAAATAAACAAAATACGAAATTATATTCCTTAAAATCTGTATAATGGAAAGTACTAGCCAACAAAGAGGTGGAAGTCTTGATAGCGCAATGGTAGCGCGTTCGCTTCAGGTGTCAAAGGTCCGGAGTTCGAGCCTCGCTGGAGCCGTTACGATTGTGCCCTTAGGCAAGGCATTTAAATTCCACATTGCCTCTTCTCTCTCCTTCATGGATTCCATCAGGAATGAGGTCTCGAGAGTGATTAATATAAGTTGAAAGAACTTGTTTCGCAATTAAGCTAAAATAAATTTGTATAGACTAACTAACAAAGAGGTGGCTTTGTGGGGATGAGAATCTGGCAATTAATTAATGAGGCCTAGTCGTAGAATACGTTGATTTAATAATCTGTTTATGATATATATAATTACGAGTATTCAGTGTACCTTGAATGTAATATATATATATATATACTAGTATTCAGTGTACCTTGAATGAATATATATATATATATAGTGATTCAGTGTACCTTGAATGTAATATATATATATATATATATTGTATTCAGTGTACCTTGAATGTATAATATATATATATAGATACTAGTATTCAGTGTACCTTGAATGTAATATATATATATATATATACTAGTATTCAGTGTACCTTGAATGTAATATTTTATTTGCATGATTATTTCATATTTACAAATTCTTTGCTCTCTGACGGACGTGGACTCGTGCACTAGGCACTGCAGTGTAATCTCATCATTGTATGTTTTTTGTCACAACTTGAAACTACTTCAGTAATAGTTATATTAATACCAAAAATGGCTTTTTTTGTCCGCGTCCGTTGTCAAGTGGTTATGGTCGCTGACTTATATGCAACTGTAACCTATCATCATTGATGGTCATGTGTCCTGCTCAGGCCATGTCTCTTTATCTGAAAAGTTGCCTGCCCAGGAAAGGTGTTGTTAGGTAAACTGCCAGCCGGCGATATAGCCCAGAATGGTGCTGATGAAGGCGTAAAACCTAAAGAAACAACAAACTAAATCAGTTCATTTTCGTGGTTCAATAAAGCAATTTGTCTAGTAGATCTAATGGGGGGGGGGGGTTGCTTCGTCGAGTGGTTAAATTCGTTACTTGTCCCTCACTACTGTAGGTGTAAAGTTCTTTCATTCGAGGAAGCTAAGCTGTATTGCGAAAGGGTTTTAACCAGGATATGAGTCACTTGTGATGGCGCACCGGAATTTTTCCTCTAGCGCTTAAAGGAAAGTTGCTAGACAACAGCTGTTTGTGTGACTTACATTCAACCTGGTTCAACTCCAAACAAGACCTATTGTACAACTGTATTTGAGTTTGACAAAATGAGGAAGGGAGACTTTCTTTTTTTTACCATTTCTACTTTGATACATGTAACACATGTATTTCTTTATTTCCTGTATCCAGAGATATATTTAGTTAAATAAGCATGAAAACTGCATGGATTTATTTTTTGTAATATAATAATTATAATATCTACATATAAGCATGAGGTTTGTACACATTGATTTTTATTTTGTCATCACTTTTTTAATTGATTTCTAGTTAAATATTGTTTTCAACACTATTGCTGTGTAATTCAGCGTATTTGCACATTTACGACTTACTGGCTGTTTTTATTAAGTTAAAATTAAGCGTAAGAAGTGATGTTCATAAACATACTATTTTCATCTGCATTTATTATACATTTGCAAATTCTTGTTGCGTCCATAACATTTTACGTTACATTCTTAATTTAATCATCGCAACATATCTGCTATTATAAAAAAAACTATGTTTTACATGACTTTTACCATGCTATAGTAAGGCGGATAGCCCTACTGACTGGAAGAGAGGTAGTTGCAGCGGGCGACCGTCACAAATACCCGTGTACTCCGCCCTGAGGAGGTTAGTTGGCTCGAAACTTGTAACCTAGTTGTGGTGAAGCAGTTTTTTAATCCTCACCATCCTAGCCATTGTGTGTTGGAGTATTTTTTTAATACAGATCCTAGCTGTTTGAAATACCATATATAGCTTGCCATATATACACCTTCAATATCTATTTGCTGTTCAACGTAAAATTTTCCTACTTGACCCATTCAACACCAAGTAACTGACATGGACTGGTGCATGATATTTTTAGACCAATAAATTAATACGAAAATTACATTTGGACCAGTTCATTTATCAAAATGGGTAATTTTGTCCAAAAATAGTAATATTACTGGCAAAAAGTGCAGATCCTGATCTACACTTTTTGTAAGTCTATTTAGAGGTCTGTTGTGTTGAAAGGGTTAAAAATGTTTTATATTGGACGTATAAGTATTTGGAACTATAATATAGAAATTAAGGATGTTGTTTTTGTATACATTTGTACACCATAAACACAGTTTAATGTTAGATTTGTTAGATGTTAAAAATACATTTGTACACCATAAACACAGTTTAATTAGAGTTAATGTCAGATTTGTTAGATGTTAAAAATGCATTTGTACACCATAAACACAGTTTAATTAGAGTTAATGTCAGATTTGTTAGATGTTAAAAATACATTTGTACACCATAAACACAGTTTAATTAGAGTTAATGTCAGATTTGTTAGATGTTAAAAATACATTTGTACACCATAAACACAGTTTAATTAGAGTTAATGTCAGATTTGTTAGATGTTAAAAATACATTTGTACACCATAAACACAGTTTAATTAGAGTTAATGTCAGATTTGTTAGATGTTAAAAATACATTTGTATGCGCACGTGCCAGCTTTAAACACTCCAGAAACTATTACATTGTATATATAATTATAATTAAAATATTATTAAAACTGCCAACTTTTTAAGAAGAATGTTATAATTGCCGTTATACCATTTAATTCTACCACCATTTGCACATGATAAAAGTAGCCGATTTACACAATTTCGATTGACAGTACCGGTATAACTGTTATAATGCAAAAGAATGCATGTGTTTAGGTTTGTTTGTATGACAATTTCAAGCTTATTTTGGTTTAAACATATTTATTCCACTATATACATTCACAAAACAATACATGCACACACAATCAAAGAATAGGAAAGGATTAAAACGGAAGCAAAGCTTATATAGTTTCTCTCCTTAGCTTATTTTATTAAAACACATGAAATGTGTTCCGCCATGTATTGCAGCAAAACACCTCCACACACTACAAGCGTAGGATATACCAGATACATCAAGTATTTTAAAGCAGCATTACATCGTATGAGATAAAAGATATTTGAAAAATTAAAATTTTACGTATGGGTAGCAATGCTGCTACACATTCTAACATTATACTTTGTATGCTTGTGTTCATTTGGTAAACAGTGTTTTTTTGCGATAAAACAAAGTCGAAACCGAAAGTAGGACTTTCCGAGTCGATCGGTCATGCACTTGTTTAAAACCGGAACGCATCGTCCGCACTTGTTTACATTCGGAATGCATCGTCCCCATTTGTCCCACGTTGTCTTTTTAATTAAATTACTTGGTATGTTGATTCATACCTCTGTTAGCTAAGTCTTTTAGGGACATTTCTACATCCCTGTGAGGGGTTCGACATTAGAGGAAGATAGATAGATAGTATTTCATGTTCAAAATATATACGTTCTTTTCTACACCCATGTTGTTTCACGCATGCGCCCGTGCGTGTTAACATTTCGTGTGTTGATAAACAAATTCGCATATACGACGGTTTAAATTTATTGGAATTTTATCGTTTCTGAGCGACTATTTCGATTTTTGTAAACACACACACATTAGTATTTATATTTTACACAAACATCCTTTATTACGATATAATGCTGCTTTAATGATATTTGTGAATATTATAATCTTCTCGTCATTTCTCCGTTTACTGGATTATCTACAGGTTTTTGTTAATATAAAAGAATTCAGATTGATATCAAGATGTTAGTTTATACAAATTTAATTTAGCTTGATTGCGAAACATGTTCTTACAACTGATATTAATCACTCTTGTGACCTCATTCCTGATGGAATCCATCGCCACGAGGGAAAGAGGAGAGGCAATGTGGAACTTAAATGCCTTGCCTATTGGCACAATCGTAACGGCTCCAGCAGGGCTCGAATTCCGGGCCTTTCGCACTTGAAGCGAACGCGCTACCACTTCCCGATTACAACTTCCACAAGTATCAAGATGTTCTATAGGCGGGTGAAACAATCATGCATTTGGTTTATCATGTCTGATCAATATTATGTAATATACGCACTCAAATTCAGAAATATGACAAAACACATGTGAGATATTTGCATGTGTTGTAGGTGCTTTTCTGCCATTTTGTTTTATGTATGGTGTATATATGGCATTATTAACATGTTTGTAATGTCTAGAGATTAACAAGTGTTTCAGGTGTGATGAACGTTTAGCCTGTTTATATACTGCATTTATCACCCACCCTATGCAAATGGACACAACAAATTATCTTTACGTTGAAAAATTTGACGCAGCAAAACACAATATTTATTAACCCGTTACCACATTAGTGGCCTCCATGGTTGACTGGTTTTGATTGTTTTTTTTGCTTCAAATCATTCGCCTCTCACCACTGTATGTTCAAATCCCACTGGGGTGTTGAATTTGTCCATGTTAGGAAGCTATCCAGCTGGCTTGCACAAGGTTGGTGGTTCTACCCGGGTGTCTGAAATACTGCACGTAGGGGCACCCAAGGTCTTCCTCCATCAATAATTGCCTAAGCTGATGGTGCGATATTAAACTTCAAACCAAACCACTCTACCACATACAAGCATGCATGTAGTGTATGTTATAGGTGGCATTCGAATTGGTTAACCCATTCAACACCAAGTAACTGACATGGACTGGTCCATGATATTTTTAGACCAATAAATTAATAACAACATTACATTTGGATCAGTTCATTTATCAAAATGGGTAATTTTTTTCCTAAAAATAGTTATATTACTTGAAAAAAGTGCAGATCCTGATGAGCCGGCTCGTGATCTACACTTTTTTGTAAGCCAATTTTGAGGTCTGTGGTGTCGAATTGGTTAAGAAAACAACTCCAAATTGGTTTTATCAAGAGAAACACTGCCAGTTCATGTTTCATTGTATCAATTTTTCATAGTAGTTCATTTTGTTGTATCGCGTTGCCAAGTGTGTTTATAAACGTATTATGGTGTTTGAATAAATATTACTTATATTCCGCTTACCAGTTAAGTATGTTATTAAATGTATTTGTAATAACAAGGTCATTCTAATTTAAATGTATACAATATACTTAACCCGGCGCGATATAGCCTGATCTGTGCTGATGTGCCGTTAAACCAAATACTCACTCACTCATTCTGATTTAAAGATGTGTGTGTTTTACGTTTATTTATCGTCGCTACCGGTTGCCCATAGGAGCGACGCCTCCTGAAGAGATTAGTCATTTTAGATTTTGGAGGATAGTGCAATGATACAGACAGAGACCAATTCCGGTTTCTGGTTCTTTTACGTGCACAGTGTGAAGCACCGACACAAGACCTCGGTTTAACATCTGAAAGACTGTTAATTTTATTAGGGTCAGACGGGGGATCAAACCTGTGATCCTGGATTACCAGTATTTAAAGATTAGTTTATATTAGTTTTACATTTTTGTCTGTAGGCTGAAGATATATACATGTATATGAGTTGAACTGTCAGAAATCCAACGTTATGGACAAGAACATTCATAACATGTGAATGGTAATGGTAGAATGCTAAGATTGGTATCAAATTCAAGGGTATATCGTAGAATATCACCCGAGTTTCATATGGAAAACAGCCACAAAATGTACCATGTCAATCATTTGCATGAAATGCACTTGAAAATATTCAAACTTCCTTATTTTACTGTAGATCAATTTCAGAATATTTCGTATTATTGTATGAAACTTTTCGAAATTGTGCTTTATTAAATATGACGTATAGTTGGGAAGTTGTGACCATTTTAGGTATTGTTACCGCAATGTGTCAGTCAGTTGTAGGGTTATTGTTCGGTTTTAGTTATAGGGTTTGGGTTAGTTTTAGGGTTAGTGTTCGGTTTTAGTTATAGGGTTAGGGTTTGGGTTAGTTTTAGGATTTGGGTTAGTTTTTAGGTATGGGTTAATTTTAGGGTTTGGGTTAGTTTTAGAGTTAGTGTTTAGTTTTAGTTGTAGGGTTAGGGTTTGGGTTAGTTTTAGGGTTTGGGTTAGTTTCAATTTGGGTGAATTTTAGGGTTTTGGTTAGTTTTAGGGTTAGTATTTAGTTTTAGTTGTAGGATTTGGGTTAGTTTTATGGTTTGGGTTAGTTTTTGGGTTTGGGTTGTTTTAGGGTTTGGGTTAGTTTTATGGTTTGGGTTAGTTTTAGTGTTTGGGTTGTTTTAGGGTTTAGATTAGGTTTAGGGTTTAGGTTAGTTTTATGTTTAGGGTTTAGATTAGGTTTATGGTTTAGGTTAGTTTTAGGATTATGTCCAGAGTTAGTGTTTAATGGGGATTATGTCTGCCTGTGTCAAAAACACGAGTTGGATTATGTCCTACACTCATTGTTTGCATGTATAGCAGGAACTTTTACCACAGTAACCCTTAGGGTTGTTTGTTTTATAATGTGACACCAATCTAGGACATCCATTTAAAGTGACACTACATGCGTGGAAAAAGCAAATTTCTACAGAATGTAATTTTGTATAATTTAGTTTCAAATATTTGCCACAGAACCTTATTATTTCAACAAATAAACAAGCACCTATACACTTGTTGATATAATAAATAATGAAAATAGAGGCAACATTCATGCATAATAAAATGTGTGTATCCTGAATAACAAGATTTATTGTACAGATTTACCGTTATATCTTACATTTGTGCCTATGCATATTTAAGTTATCTGTAAACGACAATATCACGCGTTTAGTCAATTCAGGAGTGTGGCTGACCGTTATATGAAATTTTTACTTTCGAATTCGAGAGTTTGTAGAGCGTAAGCATTATTTACTGATTGCAAGTTTGTGTTCGAACTATTTCGGAAGAAATTGTGGTAGCATCAATGGTATTTTTGTACGTAAATATGAATTTTGTTTTTTGCTTTTTGTCACTTTAAGGTTTGCATGTTTTATAAAGAGTGACATAAATGTTATTTTGTTGTCTGTTTTCAAATACACAGTGGTAGATGGGTTATTATTACAGTTGTTTGATATGTTAAAAAGAATAATATAACAAATATAACTAACTTTCTAACATTGCTATTACTGGCCTATCCCCTGACCTACTAATATAATTATATTAACCTTGGTTTTGAGTTATTGCTTTGCCATTCATTATTTAATGTTGTTTGTATTAATTTTTATATTTATTTGAGTCATACAAAAAAGTACAAAAACTACAATGCAAATTGCAAATTGTATATGTCAGCTCTATTGCCTGAATTAAGCAGTCACTCTGAATTAAGCTGCCAACCTGTATTAAGCTGCCAACCTGTATTAAGCAGCCTGGCTTACAATATTCCCAATGTGGAAATTAGTACAACAATTAATGTCTATTTAAGCAGCCATCTTGACTAAACAGCCATTGTTCATAATTCCCTTGGGTGGCTCCTTAATACAGATATGACTGTATTCCACTCTACCATTGAAATAGCATGCTTGATTTCTTTGAGTTTTATAAGCAAATCAGATATTTAATACTAGTATTTATAAATTAACCCTTTCAACACCACAGACCTCTAAATAGACTTACAAAAAGTGTAGATCCAGATGAGCCGGCTCGTGACGAGCCGTCTCATCAGGATCTGCACTTTTTGCCAGTGATATGACTATTTTTAGACATAATTACCCATTTTGATAAATGAACTTGTCCAAATGTGATTTTCTGATTCATTTATTGGTTTATGAATATCATGGACCAGTCCATTTGAGTTACTTGGTGTTGAATGGGTTAACTAGAGCATTTTGTATTTTGATGATGACCCTATGACTTTTGTATAATTGCTTATTTAGGATGGTTTGTTTACCTGAGCCAAATTAACTTTGATCTCAAACTCTGCGGCACATTCTTGAATACCAATACATTTCAAATAGCCAATGCCTACAATGTAGTTAATTTGCATATGCTGCACATGTAAATATTCAAATTAGTTATGCGTCGGCTCATTTATAAATCATTTTGCACACCACAAAAAGCATTGTTATTTTGTTAAATTCAATTTTTAATCAATGATTGAGAAACGGATTGATTTGGTAATATTTTATTGCTCTATATCTACATGTATATAACAATAACAATCGTATAACCGATAAATAATTAGCAAATGGGTTGGGCCACGCGTTCTGACGACATTAATGATTGGTCCTCCCCATATGGATTTGAAAGCGCATATAAGGCAGTCGAATATTCACAACACACATTTGTTATTATACACAAGTTTAAAGATATTGCTTAAATATTTGATAAATTATTGAGAAATGGATATGAAAGGCAGTCAAATATTCACAATTTCTAATCGTTCATACCTTTTAAATAAATTTTGATGCAGCTTAGTCATATGCACAATGTTCATAATATCCGTATGAAAATGTTATCCAACTGCAAGATTACAGATACACCAAAGTATGTACTGCTATGCATCTATTCAATATTCCATGGCTGTTTCTATGAAACAAATATTCGTATAAAAAAATTCAAATTTCACTTGTTTCAAGGCATTGTAGTTGCAGGCTGTGACAAGATACGCATACTGTTAACATTGAAGTATAGAGACTACCGTTATCTGTTCATCCGGCCGTGAATAATAAAAAGCTTTATACGGGAATAATGGTATCTTCATTTGCAGATGGTGTTTGTAACAGTAGAACTCTTGCGTGTGTATAACGTTGTATGGCACTGTGTTGTTTATACTTTAGCGATGAGAAACCTCATGATAAACCAACATCCAATAGTATTGGCGGGCAGAAGTCTGGATCACAGGGGCGGGGTCAATCTGGGGGAATGAGTTCCCTACAGGGTCTTCCATCTCTGACAGGGGACAGGAGTACAGGCAGAAAATCTCGTAAGTATATTGCACAGTTTACAGTTCAATATTGCCCGTCTATGTTTTTCAATATTGAGGCAGGCTGTGCCAATCATAAGTTATTTAACAACCATGTATCGGCTACTCCGTAAAGTTAAAAAGTGAAAAATCGACAGACTGGAACCCAGGCTAGGTAATCCGGTGGCAGAATGTTTTATACATCAGGAGGTGTCTGCTGGGAGGGGAGGAGCTAGTGAGGAGTCAGAAATGATCCAATGGAAATGTGTTCAGCTTGTGCGGTGAGTTTAGACCTCACCCTTGGATAGCCCTACCCAATCTCAGGATTTTCGCCGGAAATCAGGATTTTAACGACACTTTTCCGGATCTCGGAATTTGTATGGGGATTCTCACGTTTTCAAAGCTAAAACTGAAAAACAATTACAATCTTTGGTCAAAAGTCCTGTAATAGAAACATATTTTAGCTTCTACTGGCTGTCGATTTTATTATTCGGCTGAGAACCAGCTCCTAGCATGGTAGAATCGCGATATTGCATGACGTTGTAATTACATGTACAGTGGAGCCTCCCAAAACCGGACCCTCTCTAAATCGGAATACTCCCAAAACTGGACGTTTTTGAAAGTCCCGAATTGTTTCTTCTTTATTTCTTACATAAAATCACTCTGAAAACCGGAACCTCTCAACTCCGGAAACCGGACGAAACATTTGCATAATTTGGGTACAGTTTGATGTAATTTCACCTCCCAAAACCGGAATAACTTTTAGGCGACATAGGTCTTCATCAATAAACTAAAAAGTGTTGAATTTGTTTGTGTATTCCGTCATAAATTGACACGCTGCTGACACTTTCCAATCTCGTTTGCGCGTTTGATCTATGAACGTGTGATAATCGCGCAAGATTATAAGATGTCAGGCTGATTGATGACTACTGCAATTAGCACTCATGTATAGTTAATTTGTCGGCTAACTGGGGGATTATGTTATTATCACGTGTAGATTACTATCCTATAGGCAATTATAAAACTTGTTTGATAACGAATAAAGGATTTTGTGAATCTCGTAATTTATTGTTTGATGCAACCGTTTGATCACCTGTGAAAGCACAATATAATCCAGTCACACAAGATAATTATGATTTTCGCAACTTTTGACAATTTGTTTTACAAGATAATATTTAAAGAACTGTTTTTCAAAAATATTTCTGCAATAGTACAGTATAAACTATAACGGTTATATGCAGTTTTGAAAACACATCAATAAAAAACCTCTGAAAACCGGAAACCTCTGTAAACCGGACTTTTGATCCAGTCCCGAAGATGTCCGGTTTAGAGAGGTTCCACTGTATATATGTTTAGAGAGGTTCCACTGTATATATGTTTAGAGAGGTTCCACTGTATATATGTTTAGAGAGGTTCCACTGTATATATGTTTAGAGAGGTTCCACTGTATATATGTTTAGAGAGGTTCCACTGTATATATGTTTAGAGAGGTTCCACTGTATATATGTTAAGAGATGTTCCACTGTATATATGTTTAGAGAGGTTCCACTGTATATATGTTTAGAGAGGTTCCACTGTATATGTTGGGGTTTATGTTTAGGAGGTTCCATGTATAAGTTTAGAGAGGTTCCACTGTTATATGTTTAGAGAGGTTCCATGTAGTTAGGGGTTCACTGTATATATGTTTAGAGAGGTTCCACTGTATATATGTTTAGAGAGGTTCCACTGTATATATGTTAAGAGATGTTCCACTGTTATTGTTTAGAGAGTTCCACTGTATATATGTTTAGAGAGGTTCCATGTATATATGTTTAGAGAGGTCCTGTAGTGTTGGGGTTCCCTGTATATATGTTTAGAGAGGTTCCACTGTATATATGTTTAGAGAGGTTCACTGTATATATGTTTAGAGGGTTCCACTGTATATATGTTTAGAGAGGTTCCACTGTATATATGTTTAGAGAGGTTCCACTGTATATATGTTTAGAGAGGTTCCACTGTATATATGTTTAGAGAGGTTCCACTGTATATATGTTTAGAGAGGTTCCACTGTATATATGTTTAGAGAGGTTCACTGTATATATGTTAGAGAGGTTCCACTGTATATATGTTTAGAGAGGTTCCACTGTATATATGTTTAGAGAGGTTCCACTGTATATATGTTTAGAGATGTTCCACTGTATATATGTTTAGAGAGGTTCCACTGTATATATGTTTAGAGAGGTTCCACTGTATATATGTTTAGAGAGGTTCCACTGTATATATGTTTAGAGAGGTTCCACTGTATATATGTTTAGAGAGGTTCCACTGTATATATGTTAAGAGATGTTCCACTGTATATATGTTTAGAGAGGTTCCACTGTATATATGTTTAGAGAGGTTCCACTGTATATATGTTTAGAGAGGTTCCACTGTATATATGTTTAGAGAGGTTCCACTGTATATATGTTTAGAGAGGTTCCACTGTATATATGTTTGTACTTATCAGTTTTTTTAAGGTTTCCCGCTATATATCCTTTCTGTATAATTACGCGAGTTTGAACACGATTCCCGTGCATGATCAGAAGCTTAGTGACTCTAAATGGCTGGACTAGCAGACATTAACTGGTTCCTCCAGCCAGCTACATGCTTCTTCCCTCCGACTTGTTTGCTGTACCCGCTAATTATCAAATATTATACTAAGTCTTATTGATATGTTAGTAAATATTATAAATTGCCACACTTTTCATGCGTAGAAATTATTTCTTAGGACAACTGCCCATGTTTCGACATCACAGTTTGAGTACCGGTAGTCAAGGTAGTCATGGCGGTAAGCTAAGTCCACGATGTGAACTGATTGTGCAGCTAAACTATTGTGTTACCCTGTCTTTAAACTAAATCAGGCACTCTAAATGTTGGTGTATGCACTTGCAAGAAATTTATAAGAAGCCCACTTAGGTGCTGACACCCGCTTAGGTGCTGACACCTGCTTAGGTGCAAATGCCCACTTAGGTACTGACACCCACTTGGGTGCTGACACCCGCTTATGTGATGACATCCACTTAGGTACTGACACCCGCTTATGTGATGACATCCACTTAGGTGCTGACATCCGCTTGGGTGCTGAAAGTCATTTATGATATTTGTTAGTAATTTGTGTACAGCGATATAACTGTGTCCGTCATTGTAAGTTTCATACTAGTTTATTCATATATTCTAGTTTCTCTATCCCTCTTAAGTGTTTGAGAGCTCTGATTTTCTCTATCCGTCTCACGCCTCAAGTGTTAGAGAGCTCTAATTTAATTTATTGCTCTCAAGTATTAGAGAGCTCTGATTTCATCTATGTCTCTCAAGCCTCAAGTGTTAGAGAGCTCTGATTTAATTTATTGCTCTCAAGTGTTAGAGAGCTCTGATTTCATCTATGTCTCTCAAGTCTCAAGTGTTAGAGAGCTCTGATTTAATTTATTGCTCTAAAGTGTTAGAGAGCTCTGATTTCATCTATGTCTCTCAAACCTCAAGTGTTAGAGAGCTCTGATTTCATCTATGTCTCTCAAGCCTCAAGTGTTAGAGAGCTCTGATTTAATTTATTGCTCTCAAGTGTTAGAGAGCTCTGATTTCATCTATGTCTCTCAAGCCTCAAGTGTTAGAGAGCTCTGATTTCATCTATGTCTCTCAAGCAGTCATGTACCTCCGAGTTGAAGGTGACTTTTCTGACTTCCTGTAAAGTATTTAGGTATTGATAAACATCTTATTTCTCCACAGATTGTTGTCATATTTGGAATAAATACACTAGTGCACCTTGCATTTCATCTTCACTTAGTTCACCTACCTCTGTTGTGGTCACTTTCCAATTTTTTTATTCCTTGCAAGTGTCTTTACTGACCTTGATCTTGAACCTGCATCATATCCCACTGAAATATGTGACTGTGTCTGATAAAATGGGGTCAAGTGCAGTAAAATAAATATTGAGATATAGTCACTAGGGTTCATTCTAGGTCAGAATTTTTGGGAGAAGTGAGAAAGCGCCTGATCGCTTCCTTAAATGGTGTTCTTTAATATACTTCTGCAAAATAGGGTTAAAATGCACAGTACAACCATTAAATACAACATTTGAATAGAAGGAGTGCTTTATAATGGGCCAGTATATCTTATTAGACACAATTTTGTTTGAAAATCGTAAAAAAAAACATTTTTTTAAAACAAACTTTTAGGGAGAAGTGGGCCCCCCAGAGGGCGAAGTCAGGGTCCTTAGGGCGACAATTTCGCCCACATCGCCCTCTAGAATGATCCCTGAATAGTGCTTGCAAAAATATAAGAGAAAATGAATAAAATTAATACCATTTGAAGACTGTAGTTGGCGCTGTATATATTAATTATTACACATTTCAAGCAACAGAAGTTAACTGAGATATCATAGTAACTGGTATTATTTATGCAGTTAATATTTAGAATTACGAGACTGCTCGTAAAGGAATCATTATAAAGAGTAATAAATGAAAATAGAAAAACACTTTCTGTTGCATGTACGTAATGTTTAAAGCGACACTACATCTGTGAAAATGCAAATGTCTGCAGAATGTAATTTGCTATTATATGGTAATATTTTTTCCAAATATTTGCCTCAAAAACTGAGTATTTCAAGAAATAAACAAACGTCGTATATGCGGTTTGTTGACATAATAAAATAATGTAAATAGGGTCGACATTCATGCGTAATACAACGCATTTATCCTGAATAACACGAGATATGGTACATATTTACTGTGATATCTCACATTTGTGCCTAATCTTAGTTAAATTATGTCTAAGCGAAAGTAACGCATGTTTAGTATTGACTCCAATGACAAGCAAACGTCAATTCTGGAGCATGGATGTCCGTTATATGAAATCCTACTCTCACTTTTGAAAGATTGTATACCACAAAAACTATTGATTCAATGTTAGTGTAGTCAGAAGAATTTGTAGTAGCAATACATTTATACGTGAAAAAAATGCATTTTATTTCCTTTTTGCGATGTAGTGTCGCTTTAACTACTATTGAACAAAATTGTAAAGAAAAATAATAAAGTTTTCAAGAACAGTGCCAAATTTTGTATCCTACTTTTTGTGACATTAAAATGGAAACATCACATTTTTGAATCGCAATGTGATTCAATCTTCTGAGGATGTTATTAGGAGTGTTTAAGAATTTAGAAAATGTGATGTATTCTGCTTTGGCCTCATTTTCTCAGTCATTGTCAAATTTTGGGATATTTCTGGAATTGGTTCATATGCGGACGAGTGTCACTGAATCACGCATGCAAACAGTACTTAACTTTAGAATCCCAAGGTATGAAGTCAATCCACCTCATAGAAATATGATCTTATATATGCCCAATTTCAGGGAAATGATGACCCCAAATGGGGGGGGACATGTATTATTTGATTCCTTTATATGTTGCTCGTGCGAGAGTTGGTTTAACCCATTCAACACCAAGTAACTGACATGGACTGGTCCATGATATTTTAGACCAATAAATTAATAAGAAATATACATTTGGATCAGTTCATTTATCAAAATGGGTATTTTTTCTTCTAAAAATAGTAAAATTACTTGCAAAAAGTGCAGATCCTGATGAGACGGGATCTACACTTTTTTGTAAGCCTATTTAGAGGCCCGTGGTGTTGAAAGGGTTAAACATATTTATTCATTCATAATGTACAGTACATATCTATTGTATACAGAATGAAAATGGATTTAATGGAAAGCTTAAAACTTATTCAGACTATCGCCATAGTGAGAGTTGTGATTGCGTTTTGTCCATTCGTCCAGCTGTCTATTCTTCTGTCAACAAGTTTCTTGTCATCTCACTAACAAGTTTCATTTTCATTGGGTTTTCTTCAAATCCTGTTTAAGATACACCTTATATTTTGATGAAACTTTGTTCCTGTTTATAGTCCACCATTTTCATCAGAAAACTAGGTCACTCTGTAAAATTGTTATAGAATTGTAGAATAGTTTATACAAATTTTTTTTGTTCAATTGTGACACATGTTCTTACAACATTAGTTTAATCGCTCTCAAGACCTCATTAGTGATGGAATCCATCGCAATGAGGGAGAGAGAAGTTGCAATGTGGAATTTAAGTGCCTTGCCTAAGGGCACAATTGTAACGGCTACAGCTGGGCGCAAACTCCGAGCCACTCACACCTGATGCGAACTCCCTTTCACAAACTAAAGAGTTGTAACCTTGTAAGCACTGTTACTTGTAAGTAACTCTCTTTTGAACCCAATTTGTTCAAACTTGGCTACATGCTGCATTACAATGAATGCTCGGTTCCTTTCGATAATTTGCCATTTCCTTGTAAAAATCAACTTGGTTAGTACGTAAAATATAATGTGACGGGGCTGAATTACATTATTTATTGTCTTGGGTGAGTGACCCATTGTCCTTTAGCCCTCATTACATTCTAGAGTTCGTCTAAGAGTTCTTTCTTGAAGCAGAAGTTGAGAGAATGATAGGATAGTGTGTTTTAACTCACCCTGTTATGTTAGTGTCACCTCACCTTGAAGCAATTGCTGTCTAACATTTCACTTACTGCATGGACATTTCTTTTCCTGAATTTAAATGTTTTAAGATTTCAGTGTTCTTAGAATTGTGATATGTTAATATACACAGATGTTTACATAGATTCTTATTAATTATTATGTTGTAAAGGTGCTTATCTGCTGAAATAATATTAGCACTGTTCCCGAAGTATTGATTTGTTAACGTGTAGTTTATGCAAATTTATTTTGAGCTCAATTGCAATTTAACAATTTTACGACTTCTTAGAGACCTGGAGCTTCCATGGTCGAGTACTTATGGTCATTGACTTCAAATCACTTGCCACTCACTACTGTACATGTAGGTTCGAATCCCACAGTGGCTATCAAATTCTTTCAAGTGAGGAAGATATCCAGCTGGCTTGCTGTAGGTCGGTGGATCTACCCAGTTGCCCGGCGGTGTCAGAAATACAACTCGGTGGGGCACTCGGATTCATCGTCTACCAATAATAGCTGGGGTGTCGTCACATGACCCTAAGCTGTTTGTGCGACTTTAAATACCACAATACATCAGGTTTTCACAGTGAGAATTAGTTGTATCGGGTTGCATGGGGTGAGTTGCAAGAGTTTGAGAGATGTTGCATGTTACCACGTTGCACTGTTGGTTATGGTTCTCACTGTTTGTTACAGCTCAGGGTGAAGCGTCGGATAACCTGCGTGCCATGGATAAGAGAATGTCGGACCTCGGACTCGACGGTGGTGGGTCAAAATTTTGTTGTTGTTGTTTAACACAGGGTTTGCATGGTGCTAGAGCAAGCTAGGTATACTGTTAGTTGTTGCAACCAGAGCTTAATTATGCTTAGTTTATACAAATTTATTTGAGCTTGATTGCGAAACAAAGCTATACAACATTAGATTAATCGCTATCGAGACCTCATTCCTGATGGAATCCATCGCCATGAGGGAGAGATGGATGCAATGTGGATTTAAGGGTCTTGCCCAAGGACTTCACCACCGAGGTTCTGGCGGGGTTCAAGCGCACCACCTCTCAGTTACACGGCTGACAACGTATCCATTACACCAGTGAGGCTGTGATTATGATAGATGTAACAAATAGGGAGACTATTAAAGAGGCGTCTGGTGTCCGGTCCAGGTTGACTGTGTTATACATCAATAACACTTCTTCCTTAAGCTGAATTGAGGGAGAATATATGAGACAGTCCAGAGAGACTATTGCTCCCAGGTATCCATTTAGCTAAAATCCGGACATCAGCAGGTAGTTTGGATAACTATATATAGTTAAATGAGATAATGTTCCTTTAAGAAAATCAGAGACAAAATTGATATCAATCTTATATCTCTAAATTCTCATTGACAAGGGAGTTATGAAATGCATTTTTATTTGGAATTTAAGTTTATTAACCCTTTCCCCCATAGAGATGTAGTTTTATTTCATACATTTGGCTGTAATTTACCAATCGTATGCAATGGATAAGCTGTGAACTTGCCTACTCCACCTTCATGGAGGTTACTGGGAAATATTAAGTGTTGTATACACTACGTTGTCGGATCTTTATTATAGCTTGTTTGACTACTAATGTATTGATCTATGTCAATAGGCATTGGCGTCAAGAGGCGCTTCTAAGGGGGGGGGGGTTAAAACATATCTATAATTATAAGGAAATTTCCGAGAATCTCAATCCAGATATGTGATGTATATGTAACCTACAGATATATGTAGAAAGCTATTAGTTCTATGCTTGCATGGCAGCATATACATTCTTTCATATAGTTAATACATGACTCGTGTAATTTAAGATGTTGATACTTTCAGAAGCTCAAGATTATTCATATGAAGATGATTTTGTGAGTGAAGGGTAAGTCTGTCTTAGTAAATATCTCTTAACCCATTTCATTCTGGATACCGTTCAAACAGTATTTGCAAAGAACATAGAGCCAGATCAGCTGCCATGGAACTATGCTGTTTGCTATTCAGATGATCTTGCTAAGACACTTGGCTATGTAGCAAACAACATAGATCCTGATCAGCATGCAGCGTCACGCTGCAGCTGATCTGGATCTATGTTGTTTGCAAAAGCCTTTAAATGTATCCAGAATGAAATTGGTTAATGAACAGTGCAAACCATAATGGTCGTCGTTGTCCTGGCCCCTACCATGTGGAAAAAAAATCACAACTCACTGACATGACCTGAATCTAAACCCATTACTCCACACTCACTCATGTGACTCATTTTATCTCCATACTGCTGATAGACATTAGACTCATTGCATTGTACATACCCAATAATCCATATTTATTGTGGCTATATGAGCAGACTATATTGTTTATTCTAACACGACCCAGCTGATAACATACATACTTGTAGAGTAAAATCTACCTCGGGTTATTCTGCGATATACCTACCTTGAACTATGCTGCGCGCGCACCGTGTTTTGGCTATTCCATTTATACAATGGGTGTAAAGTTTTATGAATGAAAGTCACGTGATGTTTGTAAATACTACCGTGGGAATTCGCGGAAGTGAGCTATTTTTAGAATCAGATAATCTCTTGTCCGTCTTGTTTTTCTGTTAAGTAATGTTTCAGTTACTATTCTGTACAGTTTTATTTGACAAAATAAATAAAATTATTGATCAGTTACAACTTTTGTTCATTTATGCACTAGATCGATATTTTCCATAAAAAATAACGTCATCACCCCTTACGCGGGAGGAAATTTCGAAAGCCAAATGCAGCGGAGTAGCATCGCGTTTGAAGAAAATACTCCTTTGATTCTCGTCTATAAAATTATTAGAAGTAAATCGTGTTAGAATCGAAATAGTAAGTATCAACCGTGGTATATCGCAGAATAACCTTCGGCCGAAGGCCTTCGTGATATATTTCTACGCATAATAACTTCAAACTCGGGTTATTCTGCGATATACCACAGTTGATACTTACTATTTCTTAATTAGACTTCAGCATTACATAGCTCATCATCATAATAATACAAAAAAGTCATAAATATATGAAGAGTGTTAAGCTGATGGTAGATATACATGTTGATTAAAATGTTTCCAATGTGAGAGTGTTAAACTGATGGTAGATATACATGTTGATTAAAATGTTTCCAATGTGAGAGTGTTAAACTGATGGTAGATATACATGTTGATTAAAATGTTTCCAATGTGAGAGTGTTAAACTGATGGTAGATATACATGTTGATTAAAATGTTTCCAATGTGAGAGTGTTAAACTGATGGTAGATATACATGTTGATTAAAATGTTTCCAATGTGAGAGTGTTAAACTGATGGTAGATATACATGTTGATTAAAATGTTTCCAATGTGAGAGTGTTAAACTGATGGTAGATATACATGTTGATTAAAATGTTTCCAATGTGAGAGTGTTAAACTGATGGTAGATATACATGTTGATTAAAATGTTTCCAGTGTGAGAGTGTTAAACTGATGGTAGATATACATGTTGATTAAATGTTTCCAATGTGAGAGTGTTAAACTGATGGTAGATATACATGTTGATTAAATGTTTCCAATGTGAGAGTGTTATGAGAGATACTAGATAGGAATTATCTCAGCATCTCTATTTTAATTCAATTTTATGTAGAGCAAATTAAATTGAAATTATCAAATAGTGTTATTGAACAGAATAGAACAGTACAGAACAGTTATACATCTGATGGTGTACTTGGCACAGCGTGCTAGGTAGCTGTATAAAATTTCTTAATTATAATGTATAAATATATATGTGGGAAGTGATGTTGTATGGTGTTTATATGTTGCATTGAAGGGTGTTGAACGGTAGCTATATGTGGGAAGTGATGTTGTATGGTGTTTATATGTTGCATTGAATGGTAGCTATATGTGGGAAGTGATGTTGTATGGTGTTTATATGTTGCATTGAATGGTAGCTATATGTGGGAAGTGATGTTGTATGGTGTTTATATGTTGCATTGAATGGTAGCTGTATGTGGGAAGTGATGTTGTATGGTGTTTATATGTTGCATTGAAGGGTGTTGAATGGTAGCTATATGTGGGAACTGGGAAGTGATGTTGTATGGTGTTTATATGTTGCGTTGAAGGGTGTTGAATGGTAGCTATATGTGGGAAGTGATGTTGTATGGTGTTTATATGTTGCGTTGAAGGGTGTTGAATGGTAGCTATATGTGGGAAGTGGGAAGTGATGTTGTATGGTGTTTATATGTTGCGTTGAAGGGTGTTGAATGGTAGCTATATGTGGGAAGTGATGTTGTATGGTGTTTATATGTTGCATTGAATGGTAGCTGTATGTGGGAAGTGATGTTGTATGGTGTTTATATGTTGCATTGAAGGGTGTTGAACGGTAGCTATATGTGGGAACTGGGAAGTGATGTTGTATGGTGTTTATATGTTGCGTTGAAGGGTGTTGAACGGTAGCTATATGTGGGAAGTGATGTTGTATGGTGTTTATATGTTGCATTGAAGGGTGTTGAACGCTACCTATATGTGGGAACTGGGAAGTGATGTTGTATGGTGTTTATATGTTGCGTTGAAGGGTGTTGAATGGTAGCTATATGTGGGAAGTGATGTTGTATGGTGTTTATATGTTGCGTTGAAGGGTGTTGAATGGTAGCTATAT
>CM026387.1:53189243-53231017 GCA_014843695.1 Archivesica marissinica
ATGTGGGAAGTGATGTTGTATGGTGTTTATATGTTGCATTGAAGGGTGTTGAACGGTAGCTATATGTGGGAACTGGGAAGTGATGTTGTATGGTGTTTATATGTTGCGTTGAAGGGTGTTGAACGGTAGCTATATGTGGGAAGTGATGTTGTATGGTGTTTATATGTTGCATTGAAGGGTGTTGAACGGTACCTATATGTGGGAACTGGGAAGTGATGTTGTATGGTGTTTATATGTTGCGTTGAAGGGTGTTGAATGGTAGCTATATGTGGGAAGTGATGTTGTATGGTGTTTATATGTTGCATTGAAGGGTGTTGAACGGTAGCTATATGTGGGAAGTGATGTTGTATGGTGTTTATATGTTGCGTTGAAGGGTGTTGAATGGTAGCTATATGTTGGAAGTGATGTTGTATGGTGTTTATATGTTGCATTGAAGGGTGTTGAACGGTAGCTATATGTGGGAACTGGGAAGTGATGTTGTATGGTGTTTATATGTTGCGTTGAAGGGTGTTTAATGGTAGCTATATGTGGGAAGTGATGTTGTATGGTGTTTATATGTTGCGTTGAAGGGTGTTGAATGGTAGCTATATGTGGGAAGTGATGTTGTATGGTGTTTATATGTTGCGTTGAAGGGTGTTGAATGGTAGCTATATGTGGGAACTGATATTGTATGGTGTTTATATGTTGCATTGAAGGGTGTTGAATGGTAGCTATATGTGGGAACTGGGAAGTGATGTCGTATGGTGTTTATATGTTGCATTGAAGGGTGTTGAACGGTAGCTATATGTGGGAAGTGATGTTGTATGGTGTTTATATGTTGCGTTGAAGGGTGTTGAATGGTAGCTATATGTGGGAACTGGGAAGTGATGTTGTATGGTGTTTATATGTTGCATTGAATGGTAGCTATATGTGGGAACTGATATTGTATGGTGTTTATATGTTGCATTGAAGGGTGTTGAATGGTAGCTATATGTGGGAACTGGGAAGTGATGTTGTATGGTGTTTATATGTTGCATTGAAGGGTGTTGAATGGTAGCTATATGTGGGAAGTGATGTTGTATGGTGTTTATATGTTGCATTGAAGGGTGTTGAACGGTAGCTATATGTGGGAAGTGATGTTGTATGGTGTTTATATGTTGCGTTGAAGGGTGTTGAATGGTAGCTATATGTTGGAAGTGATGTTGTATGGTGTTTATATGTTGCATTGAAGGGTGTTGAACGGTAGCTATATGTGGGAACTGGGAAGTGATGTTGTATGGTGTTTATATGTTGCGTTGAAGGGTGTTGAATGGTAGCTATATGTGGGAAGTGATGTTGTATGGTGTTTATATGTTGCGTTGAAGGGTGTTGAATGGTAGCTATATGTGGGAACTGGGAAGTGATGTTGTATGGTGTTTATATGTTGCATTGAAGGGTAGCTAGGTATATGTGGGAAGTGATGTTGTATGGTGTTTATATGTTGCATTGAACGGTAGCTATATGTGGGAAGTGATATTGTATGGTGTTTATATGTTGCATTGAATGGTAGCTATATGTGGGAACTTATAAATCAGATGATATACGACCTGCTTGACCTGTCGTTATTAATTACCTGTATTGTCCGATATCCCTGTAGCCATACATTAATCCGAGACAGCTTTTTACACCGAGGCACTAAATTGTCATTAAGCGCATTACAGATAATAGGCCATAAGGGAAGTAACCACGATTATAATATATGGGGCTTCTTAAAATTACAACAGGTGTTTGTCTAAAAGTTCAGTGTTTTGTTTCTAGAAAATTGATTTTGCTGCACAGTGCTCACTTACTGGCCGAACGAATGTCTTTTTATGGAGATTGTTCAAATAAACATTATCCAACATTTATCTTAGAAACAAATTAATAATAAATATGCATTCTATTATCAGGGATTCTAATTTTATAGCTGTTACCATTATTTTATGTTTATTATAGTCGGTTCAAAAGCTCACTCAGAGCTTGTGTTGTACTTGTGCTATCTTGCCGACTCAAAATAATATTTACCGTATCTTATCTTAAATATAATGGACGCAGACTGGAGAAAACACTGTATAATAATAATTAAATCTCTTTATCCCTCACTTTTATTCTCTCAACAACACCGCCGATAATGTAAACAATATGCCGACCACCAAAGGTGTTAAATTTAAAAGCGAGACGAAGATTATTCGGATCAGCAATTTCGCCGCCTGGCGTTCGGTTTTCAGGGGTAATTTGCAATAGAAATGTGCACAAATCGGTCTTAAAAAACTTTTCTAATGAAGGAAACATTTCTGAACCGGGAAAATCATCCGGTTTATAGGGAATTTCGCTTTAGAGTGGTTCCGGTTATGAGGGGGTTCCACTGTACATGTTATATTGTCTGTTATTTCTGAAATAAATCTGATACAAACCAACTTTTCACAGTACAGACAGTTTGTTCTATCCGGCAGTATAGAATGTATCCCTCACGTTTCAGGCACAGTTTAAGTCAGAAGAGCCCTCGAACGAGGTCAGATGCCCAGAATGGCAGCATAGCTGAGGAGATAGAGGAAGATATTGACGAACTCTCCATCGAAGGTGATGATTTACTACGCAGTGAGAAAAGTGCAGTAAGTACCACTTATTCTGTGTGTTTTACGTTTATTTATCGTCGTGCTACCGGTTGCCCATATGAGCGATGCCTCCTGAAGAGATTAGTCATTTTAGATTTTTGGAGGATAGTGCAATGATACAGACAGAGACCCATTCCAGAGTCTCCTCTGGATCTTTTACATGCACGGTGTACAGCACCGACACGAGATCTCGGTTTAACGTCCAATCTGAAAGACTGTTAATTTTATTAGGGTCAGATGGGGAATCAAACCTGCGATCCCTTGATTACCAGTCCAGCGTGTTACCACTGGACTACAGATCCGACTTATTCCCTTGACTTCAGACTTTATAGTGAATTTTCCATTTTCGGCCACCATGAACAATCTATTTTTGACTTCTCCTGAATTGATTAGTCAATTTTGATGACATTTTGTATAGATCATCGGAGTACTAGTAGATCAAAAACTACTAAATAAATCTTAGCGGAAATTCCATATTGTCGCCATGACTTCCATCTTGAATATCTACTTTCGACCTAGAGCATCAGGCTCAGGCAACTAGTAAAGCAACATAGATAAAATCATTTCGATTCGAAATCCAAAGTGGTCGCAATGGTAGCCGTCTTGTGCAATCTATTTTTAAACTTTCCTCCGGATCCACTTTGACAATTTTTTATGAAACTTGGTGTGGATCATTAAGGCAACTAATATGTCAAGATGGCAATCTTGGCGGCAATCTTACATCATCACATGGGAACTATTCTAATGGCTAGTCTATCAATCCTATTGTTGTCCATATTTTTCATTGTTACCGCAGTGTGTCTGTCCGTCTGCTGTCGTCGTCCGTGAACATTTTCAAATGTCTACTCCTCAGTAACCAATTGGGACTATTGTCACCATTTATGGTCATGGTGGTACTTAGGTAGGGTGATTACAAAACTGACATTCAAGATGGCCGCTATCTAAATATAGCACAATCTTCTCACAAACGTCTAGCAGAATTTGATGAATTTTAGTACGAATTATCGATGTACAATGCTTCTTCAATGCTGTTAAAATGGTGACCTTGAAATAAAAAATGGGTGTTGTCCGGGGTCAAAATTTACATTTGACCGAATATGATCATGCCATATATCAAAACGAAGATATCGGATAATGAGGTGATAACTCTGGTGCAGTTTTCGGATGAATAGATGGCTGCTGAATGGTCATCCTTTTATGAGAGAGTCCGCCTCCGTGGTCGAGTGGTTAAGGTCACTGACTTGTATACCACTGTAACCTATCATCACTGATGGTCACGGGTTCGAGCCCCGCTCAGGCTGTGTCTCATTTATATGAAAAAGTTGGCAGTTTCTTACGGAGGTTGGTGCACCCAAGTACTGGTTAACAACTGGAGCCTGCCCAGGAAAGGTGTTGTCAAGTAAACTGACCGCCGGCGATATAGCCCGAAATGATGCTGATGCAGGCGTAAAACCCGAAATATAACATAATAAATCAATTTTATGAGAGATTTCAAACGTCTTCTTCTCATGAACCTATCAGCCAATGATCAAGAAACACTGCCTGTATATGGTCCTTAGGTGAAGTCTTTCAAAATATTGTTAAAATACCGGTTTCCCTGAAATTCAAGAATACAGTAAAATCAGATGATTTTGTCTCCTAAGATGGCTCCGAAAAGTCAAATAATCATTCTTTTATTATTCATTGAGAATAGTGGTTGCTCGATTAGCGCAGTGGTTAGCACGCTCGCTTCTCATCAATGTAACCCGGGAAACCGAGAGAAGTCCCTGAAAGTGTGACCTAAAAATATAGACTTGACAGGTGTCCAATTTGCACTATCATAATGTGACATTGTTCCTTTAACTTTAAACCATTTGTAAAGTGATTGTTATCGCATTATCTGCTGTGTTTAATTTCAGTTTGATGATATGACTACAGACAGAACAATTTCTCAACACGAGTCTGGGTACGACTACATGGAGGATCTGCAATCACAGTAGAACAATATAATCTCTCCGTTAATATCACAATATTACTAGTTGATGTACTGGATAGAGGTGACCATGAACGCAAGTTTCTCTGTGAATAAGTTTAAAGACCCATCACGGAGGACCTGTAATCACAGTAGAACAATATAATCTCTCCGTTAATATCACAATATTACTAGTTGAGAGATGTAACCACTAACACATGTTTCTCAAAGCTCAATGACCTCTTTTCTAACTCGCAACCTACTAAATTTGCTCATAGAAGCATTCAGTATGTTTTTGTTGATGCCTTGTTTATAGTGGTAGCTTGTTTTGACAGGTACGCATTTGTAATGATTTTGCAGTTACTACTTTAATACTGAATTGGATACTCATTGGGAATTACTTATATCCCCGCAAAAAGTGAAGGTCGCTGCCATTGAATAAGGTCACTGCAAACAAAGTAGGTCACCACAAATAAAGTATGTCAATGAATGTTTAGTTGGTCACCGAAAATAAAGTAGGTCATGAAAATGAAAAAAGTCAATTGAGGCAGGTCACCGAAGATCCTAGTAGATCCTTGAATATATAGAAGGTCCCCAAACATAAAGTAGGTCGCCTAATGTTACGTAGATCTCTGAAAAAGAAGTAGGTCACCAAAAATAAAATAGGTCACCACAAAGAAAGTAGGTCACCACAAAGAAAGTAGATCACCATAGAATTTAATAGACTTTAGTTAAGACTTTATTGGAGATGAGATATTTTATTGTATATTTTTGGATGAGGTTCACACATGTTGATGTGTTCAACCACTGTAGGTGCAACATATTGCTTGTTTGTACCTTCTGTCTTGCAAGTACCATTATTCAGTAAATGAGTTTAATGAAACGAGCAAGTTATTGACATAAAGGTATACTTCCATCAAATAAAGGTATACTTCCATCAAATAAAGGTATACTTCCATCAAATAAAGGTATACTTCCATCAAATAAAGGTATACTTCCATCAAATAAAGGTATACTTCCATCAAATAACGGTATACTTCCATCAAATAAAGGTATACTTCCATCAAATAAAGGTATACTTCCATCAAATAAAGGTATACTTCCATCAAATAAAGGTATACTTCCATCAAATTGATCAATGGATTTTGATGAAACTGGCAATCTGATGAAAGCCATATTAGAAGGAAATCTACGTGTACGTATTATTCACATGTTTCTGACAATTCCTCTTAATGTTTACAGAGTTATGGCTCTTTTAAAGTGTAATCAGATTTATACAGAGTTAAAGGCCTTTTAAAGTCATAATCAAAGTTTAAGAGTTACTGATTTTTTTATTTTAATTAAATGTTTATTTAATAGAGTTTGGGCCCTTATATATAATACCAGTCTTGTCCAGACAACTAAACCCTTCAACAGGAAGTTTGGCATGCAACTCTCTGAAGATTTTTCACCAAGATATGTCTAATTGAATTTGCGGGTGGGGGAGACATACGTTTATCTTTGAAAACAACTATCTAGTTGTATATGTGTTCATTGTCTCAGATTGTTGTATCCGTCCAGATCATGTACTATTTATTTATATATAGGTATTAACTCTTACTAGCTTCTATATTGTATAGTTAACTTCTGAACCATGGGTATCATTGGGCATATCACTTAAATTCATTCAACAATGCCTCTTCTCGCTGTTTCATTGTGATGTAGATTCCACCAAGAAGGAGGTCCATAGATTGTAAGATCTTGTTTCGCAATTGAGCTAAAAGAGATAATTATTTTGTATATATATATATTAGCCGATTTTACAGCCCAACTGGGGGCATATGGCAAGTCAGTATTCTCTTATTTTATTTGAATGGAAACATTTTATAAATGAATTTGACCCTCTCCAAAAGGGCAGACCCACCCTCCCTTGTGAGGTCCTTCATGAGGATGTCGTGAATATAGACCACCTGTTAAATATAACCTTTCTTAGTTTAAACATATTTCATTTTTCATTCATTATTTACGACAACAATTGACAATAATACAATATAAAGGATAACTTTTCTTAAAAACCACAAACTAAACATCACTGTGTGTGTATTACGTTTATTTATTGTTGCTACCGGTTGCCCATATGAGCGACACCTCCTGAAGAGATTAGTCATTTTAGATTTTTGGAGGATAGTGCAATGATACAGAGAGAGACCCATTCTGAGTCTCCTCTGGTTCTTTTACGTGCACGGTGTAAAGCACCGACACAAGACATCGGTTTAACGTCCCATCTGAAAGACTGTTAATTTTATTAGGGTCAGATGTGGGATCGAACCTGCGATCCCTGGATTACCATATCAGTCCAGCGTGTTACCTCTTGACTACAGATCCATCTGTACTAAACATCAACATTCTGTACTCTCACCAAGACCATTATCGCTGTATATTTAACCTGTAATGGGAGGCCACCTGCCCACAAACACCACCTCTCCACAAATACCACTGCCCATTTTGACTGTAATGTATTTTTAAAAACTGTGAAACATGAATATTTCATAATTTGGAGGGATAATGCTGTTGGGGGAAATAATGCTGTTGGGGGGAGATAATGCTGTAGGTGGAGATAATGCTGTTGGGGAGATAATGCTGTTGGGGGGAGATAATGCTGGTCGAGAGATAATGTTGTAGGGGGAGATAATGCTGTTGGGGAGATAATGCTGTTGGGGGAGATAATGCTGTTCGAGAGATAATGTTGTAGGGGGAGATAATGCTGTTGTGGAGAGATAATGCGGTTGTGGAGAGATGTGGAGAGATAATGCTGTTGTGGAGAGATGTTGTGGAGAGATAATGCTGTTGTGGAGAGATAATGCTGTTGTGGAGAGATGTTGTGGAGAGATAATGTTGTTGTGGAGAGATAATGCTGTTGTGGAGAGATAATGCTGTTGTGGAGAGATAATGCTGTTGTGGAGAGATAATGCTGTTGTGGAGAGATAATGTTGTTGTGGAGAGATGTGGAGAGATAATGCTGTTGTGGAGAGATGTGGAGAGATAATGCTGTTGTGGAGAGATGTTGTGGAGAGATAATGCTGTTGTGGAGAGATGTGGAGAGATAATGCTGTTGTGGAGAGATGTTGTGGAGAGATAATGCTGTTGTGGAGAGATGTGGAGAGATAATGTTGTGGAGAGATGTGGAGAGAAATGTTGTTGTGGAGAGATATGTTGTGGAGAGATAATTCTGTTGGGGAGAGATAATGCTGTTGTGGAGAGATAATGCTGTTGTGGAGAGATAATTCTGTTGGGGAGAGATAATGCTGTTGTGGAGAGATAATGCTGTTGTGGAGAGTTAATGCTATTGTGGAGAGATAATGCTGTTTGTGGAGAGATAATGCTGTTGTGGAGAGTTAATGCTATTGTGGAGAGATAATGCTGTTGTGGAGAGATAATGCTGTTGGGGAGAGATAATGCTGTTGTGGAGAGATAATGCTGTTGGGGAGAGAGATAATGCTGTTGTGGAGAGATAATGCTGTTGTGGAGAGATAATGCTGTTGTGGAGAGATAATTCTGTTAGGGAGAGGTCCGCCTCCGTGGTCGAGTGGTTAAGGTCGCTGACTTGTATACCACTGTAACCTATCATCACTGATGGTCACGGGTTCGAGCCCCGCTCAGACCGTGTCTCATTTATATGAAAAAGTTGGCAGTTTCTTACGGAGGTTGGTGCACCCAAGTACTGGTTAACCGCTGGAGCCTGCCCAGGAAAGGTGTTGTTAGGTAAACTGCCCGCCGGCGATATAGCCCAAAATGGTGCTGATGCAGGTGTAAAACCCGAAATATAACATAACATAACTGTTAGGGAGAGATAATGCTGTTGTGGAGAGATAATGCTGTTGTGGAGAGTTAATGCTATTGTTGAGAGATAATGCTGTTGTGGAGAGATAATGCTGTTGTGGAGAGTTAATGCTATTGTGGAGAGATAATGCTGTTGTGGAGAGATAATGCTGTTGGGGAGAGATAATGCTGTTGGGGAGAGATAATGCTGTTGGGGAGAGAGATAATGCTGTTGAGGAGAGATAATGCTGTTGTGGAGAGATAATGCTGTTGTGGAGAGATAATGCTGTTGTGGAGATACTACTATGCAAACGATGGAGAGCTTTAATCGGATGAGCATTATAGTACATTGTAGTGAACCATTTCCCCCATAGATATGTAGTCTTATTCCTTTCTTGTGTAGCTGTAACTGTGTAGCTGCAACTGTATGTAGCTGCAACTGTGTGTAGATGTAACTGTGTGTAGATGCAAGTGTGTGTAGATGTAACTGTGTGTAGATGTAACTGTGTGTAGATGTAACTGTGTGTAGATGTAACTGTGTGTAGATGTAACTGTGTGTAGCTGCAACTGTGTGTAGCTGCAAGTGTGTAACTGCAACTGTATGTAGATGTAACAGTGTGTAGATGTAACTGTGTGTAGATGTAACTGTATGTAGCTGCAACTGTATGTAGATGTAACTGTGTGTAGATGTAACTGTATGTAGCTGCAACTGTGTGTAGATGTAACTGTGTGTAGATGTAACTGTATGTAGCTGCAACTGTGTGTAGATGTAACTGTATGTAGCTGCAACTGTGTGTAGATGTAACTGTATGTAGCTGCAACTGTGTGTAGCTGTAACTGTGTGTAACTGCAACTGTGTGTAGTTGCAACTGTGTGTAGATGTAACTGTGTGTAGATGTAACTGTGTGTAGATGTAACTGTGTGTAGCTGCAACTGTGTGTAGATGTAACTGTGTGTAGATGTAACTGTGTGTAGCTGCAAGTGGTGTGTAACTGCAACTGTATGTATATGTAACTGTGTGTAGATGTAACTGTGTGTAGATGTAACTGTGTGTAGCTGCAAATGTGTAACTGCAACTGTGTGTAGATGTAACTGTGTGTAGCTGCAAATGTGTAACTGCAACTGTGTGTAGATGTAACTGTGTGTAGATGTAACTGTGTGTAGATGTAACTGTGTGTAGATGTAACTGTGTGTAGCTGCAACTGTGTGTAGATGTAACTGTGTGTAGATGTAACTGTATGTAGCTGCAACTGAATGTAGCTGCAACTGTGTGTAGATGTAACTGTGTGTAGATGTAGCTGTGTGTACCTGCAACTGTGTGTAGATGTAACTGTGTGTAGATGTAGCTGTGTGTAGCTGCAACTGTGTGTAGATGTAACTGTGTGTATATGTAGCTGTGTGTAGCTGCAACTGATACTGTTTTACTGGTACATAATTAAGCCTCATCTTTGCATTCGTTGACACAAATTGGTTCACAAAATTGATATTATTTTGATCTTGGTGCCAGTGATTTTTTGCCATTATTTAATACAATATTGAATACCTCATTATTTAGTACAATACACCATTAGTTAATACAATACACCATTAGTTAATACATATCATCTGTTTGTAGTAACGGTAGTATTGGTTCACCCAGTAAATATATTGGATAACCAGTAGATTTATGTGTGAATTAACTACTATACATATTAGTACAGTAGCCCCTTCTAACCTCAAGCTTTCTCATCATTGAATTTATTTACACTCACTTACATACATAAACGTTTCAAGCGTTCTGTGTTTGAGTTTATGAACGTTTGCCTGCCCAAATGCACTGTAAGTGATGGAAAAAAGGTGTACCCTCTGGTCTTAACCCATTTCATTCTGGATACCGTTCAAATAGTATTTGCAAAGAACATAGAGCCAGTTCAGCCGCCACAGAATGTGCCGTCTGTTCAGGCTCTATGCTGTTTGCTGCTATTCAGATGATCTTGCTAAGACACTTGGCTATGTAGCAAACAACACAGATCCTGATCAGCATGCAGCGTTAAGCTGCGGCTGATCTGGATCTATGTTGTTTGCAAATGCCTTTAAATGTATCCAGAATTAAATGGGTTAATGATATATTTTTGAGTTCCAAAGGGATAAATTTTGATAAAATCAGCGTGATTTGGGCTATGTATTTAATGCCTAACTTCAGAATTAACCAATCAGATCACTTAGTTTGAGTATATATCTCAGAATTAACCAATCAGATCACTTAGTTACCTGTAGCTTAGGTGTGCTTAAGCAGCCGTAAGTGGCTAGTAGAAGTACAACTATTCTTTTGTTCTGCTAAAATACCCACTGTCTATGTTCATGCAAATCATTTGTTCACATTTTTCTCAGTGATTTGAATGAAATATATTTATCATACATAAAAACAGACTGACGAAGGTACTGTGATTGTGAATTCATGAGATCGCAAGGTGACAATCGCTCGATGATACGCAAAAACAATTGACTGTGAATGCATATCAATATGCAGTTCTTTACCAGTAATGCAGAGTGTTGTGTATATTGTGATAACCAGATCTATCAATATCTACATGTATGCCGGGTCCGCCTCCGTGGTCGAGTGGTTACGGTCGCTGACTTGTATACCACTGTAACCTATCTTCACTGATGGTCACGGGTTCTAGCCCTGCTCAGACCGTGTCTCATTTATATGAAAAAGTTGGCAGTTTCTTACGGAGGTTGGTGCACCAAAGTACTGGTTAACCGTTGGAGCCTGCCCAGGAAAAGTGTTGTTAGATAAACTGCCCGCCGGTGATATAGCCCAAAATGGTGCTGATGCAGGCGTAAAACCCGAAATATAACATAACATCGTACATAAAAACAGACGGACGAAGGTACTGTGATAGTGAATTCACGAGATCGCAAGGTGACAATCGCTCGATGATACGCAAAAACAATTGACTGTGAATGCATATCAATATGCAGTTCTTTACCAGTAATGCAGAGTGTTGTGTACATTGTGATAACCAGCTCCATCAATATCTACATGTATGCCATATTACATTCAGCTCCAGCTTACATATCTCCCAATGTTGCGTACTACGGCGGTAGTAATATATGTACTAGAAAATGCTATATGGAACCGGCTATTAAACGCATGTTCTGAATTCTTCGTTCATTCGTTTCAAATAGATCATTTTTCAAATATATGCGTTCAAGTAAGATGAAGCGAGGCGTGTATAACCCTATGCTCCACTTTAACGCCATACTGGGGGCGAGGGCCAATCAATAATGTTGTTAGAACTTGTGGCCCAACCCATTTGCTAATTATGTATTTGTAATTGTAACATACATGTATATACAGCAATAAAATATCAAAATTAAAAGCCATACAACGCATTTATGGCTTGCCACGTATAGCCGCAATTGCACTCTGTTATCTATTCCCATAGATAGTGACTATTGAGTATGTAGCACAGTGAGCCTATTGCTTACATCAGTATGGTGATAAAGTCAACCAAGCACCTCCAAGAGTTGCATATAAGGAAATCCCACGCTCGGGTTTCAACGCTATGGAGGTTGTAGATTTATTACCTCACCTTTCTTATGCTTTATAAATTATCTTTAATTAACTATGTATACACGCATCAATGGCGTATGAATTTACTATAAAGTGATGAGGTTATTGGAATGTGACAATTACAGACGATCCCCCGTCTGACCCTAATACAATTAACAGTCTTTCAGATGGGACGTAAAACCGAGGTCTCGTGTCGGTGCTTTACACCGTGCATGTAAAAGAACCAGAGGAGACTCTGGAATGGGTCTCTGTCTGTATCATACACTATCCTCCAAAATCTAAAATGACTTATCTCTTCAGGAGGTGTCGCTCATATGGGCAACCGGTAGCGACGATAAATAAATGTAAAACACAATGTGACAATTTACTCGCAATGATGTAGAGTGTCACTTAAAAGTAAACGCCACGTACATGTTAAGATAACGGTTTAATTTCTTTAATGCTAAACCCGGGTAAATATTCAAATAATCTATAACGCATAACTTTAAATATAATAATTAAAGGAAATAATACATAACAAGATTTAAAGGGAGAGCAGATGTTTACAAATAATGCAAGTGCATTGTGGGCCAAATGGTAATAGTAGTCAAGTGAACAACATATGAATGGTAGTGATGCGTCATCGATGACGTATCGCTGTTCTCATAATGACGTAGCTTTTCTGTTGTGGAGTAAAGGGTTACGGCATTTTATGAATTTTGAAAAAATCAAAACTGCTTTCTTTAATCGCTTTCTCATTTCATGGTTAGCAAGTGGTTAGCTCGCACGCTTCTCACCAATGCAACCCGGGTTCGATCCTCGGACTGGGAAGATGGAGATGGTATGGTGGTCGCCAGATCGGACATGTGGGTTTTCTCCGGGTACCCCAGTTTCCTCCCACACCAATGACCACATATACACTTTCATCCGCGTCAATGAGAACGATTAATATAAGTTGTTAAAACTTGCTTCGTAATAAAGTTTAAATTTACGGCCGTTGTATGGTATGGTTTATAGAACTAATCTTAGATATGAAGGAGGTACTGGGAATGAGGATTTGTGCTATAGCCAGATTTCATATCTCCATTTCTATGTATCCTAGTGAATAACCTTGTCCCGTTTGCACTAAATTCCCATTAGCTCTTGTTTTATGAGAAGTAGATGGTTGGCATTTTCTGTCTATATTGATATGTGCACTTATTACTTGATTTAATTAATTTAGCTTTAATTAACACAATTTTACAGATCTACCTGTTATTTATTAGAATTCCATTATCATGTATTTGTATCAGTATAATTATGAAGTGTATTTGTACATACATGTATAATAAATATATTTTTATAACATACACATTATTTAGAATTAACTTTGCCTTTGCCCACAGGCACGTCCACGACTTCATCGACAAAAGAAATGCTAAATCCATTTGATCCAAGTTCTACGGTGCTCGCCAAGGTTCCCACTTGATCCAAGTTCTAGGTGCTGCCAAGGTTCCCCACTTGATCCAAGTTATACGGTGCTCGCCAAGGTTCCCCACTTGATCCAAGTTCTATGGTGCTCGCCAAGGTTCCCCACTTGATCCAAGTTCTATGGTGCTTGCCAAGGTTCCCCACTTGATCCAAGTTATACGGTGCTCGCCAAGGTTCCCCACTTGATCCAAGTTCTATGGTGCTTGCCAAGGTTCCCCACTTGATCCAAGTTATACGGTGCTTGCCAAGGTTCCCCACTTGATCCAAGTTATACGGTGCTCGCCAAGGTTCCCCACTTGATCCAAGTTCTATGGTGCTCGCCAAGGTTCCCCACTTGATCCAAGTTCTATGGTGCTCGCCAAGGTTCCCCACTTGATCCAAGTTCTACGGTGCTCGCCAAGGTTCCCCACTTGATCCAAGTTCTATGGTGCTCGCCAAGGTTCCCCACTTGATCCAAGTTCTATGGTGCTCGCCAAGGTTCCCACTTGATCCAAGTTCTATGGTGCTCGCCAAGGTTCCCCACTTGATCCAAGTTCTACGGTGCTCGCCAAGGTTCCCCACTTGATCCAAGTTCACGGTGCTCGCCAAGGTTCCCCAATCCAAGTTCTATGGTGCTCGCCAAGGTTCCCCACTTGATCCAAGTTCTATGGTGCTCGCCAAGGTTCCCCACTTGATCCAAGTTCTACGGTGCTTGCCAAGGTTCCCCACTTGATCCAAGTTCTATGGTGCTCGCCAAGGTTCCCCACTTGATCCAAGTTCTATGGTGCTCGCCAAGGTTCCCCACTTGATCCAAGTTCTATGGTGCTCGCCAAGGTTCCCCACTTGATCCAAGTTCTATGGTGCTCGCCAAGGTTCCCCACTTGATCCAAGTTCTATGGTGCTCGCCAAGGTTCCCCACTTGATCCAAGTTCTATGGTGCTCGCCAAGGTTCCCCACTTGATCCAAGTTCTATGGTGCTCGCCAAGGTTCCCCACTTGATCCAAGTTCTACGGTGCTTGCCAAGGTTCCCCACTTGATCCAAGTTCTATGGTGCTCGCCAAGGTTCCCCACTTGATCCAAGTTCTATGGTGCTCGCCAAGGTTCCCCACTTGATCCAAGTTCTACGGTGCTTGCCAAGGTTCCCCACTTGATCCAAGTTCTATGGTGCTCGCCAAGGTTCCCCACTTGATCCAAGTTCTACGGTGCTCGCCAAGGTTCCCCACTTGATCCAAGTTCTACGGTGCTCGCCAAGGTTCCCCACTTGATCCAAGTTCTATGGTGCTCGCCAAGGTTCCCCACTTGATCCAAGTTCTACGGTGCTCGCCAAGGTTCCCCACTTGATCCAAGTTCTACGGTGCTCGCCAAGGTTCCCCACTTGATCCAAGTTCTACGGTGCTCGCCAAGGTTCCCCACTTGATCCAAGTTCTACGGTGCTCGCCAAGGTTCCCCACTTGATCCAAGTTCTATGGTGCTCGCCAAGGTTCCCCACTTGATCCAAGTTCTACGGTGCTCGCCAAGGTTCCCCACTTGATCCAAGTTCTACGGTGCTCGCCAAGGTTCCCCACTTGATCCAAGTTCTATGGTGCTCGCCAAGGTTCCCCACTTGATCCAAGTTCTACGGTGCTCGCCAAGGTTCCCCACTTGATCCAAGTTCTATGGTGCTCGCCAAGGTTCCCCACTTGATCCAAGTTCTATGGTGCTCGCCAAGGTTCCCCACTTGATCCAAGTTCTATGGTGCTCGCCAAGGTTCCCCACTTGATCCAAGTTCTACGGTGCTTGCCAAGGTTCCCCACTTGATCCAAGTTCTATGGTGCGCCAAGGTTCCCCACTTGATCCAAGTTCTACGGTGCTGCCAAGGTTCCCCACTTGATCCAAGTTCTATGGTGCTCGCCAAGGTTCCCCACTTGATCCAAGTTCTACGGTGCTCGCCAAGGTTCCCCACTTGATCCAAGTTCTATGGTGCTCGCCAAGGTTCCCCACTTGATCCAAGTTCTACGGTGCTCGCCAAGGTTCCCCACTTGATCCAAGTTCTACGGTGCTCGCCAAGGTTCCCCACTTGATCCAAGTTCTACGGTGCTCGCCAAGGTTCCCCACTTGATCCAAGTTCTATGGTGCTCGCCAAGGTTCCCCACTTGATCCAAGTTCTATGGTGCTCGCCAAGGTTCCCCACTTGATCCAAGTTCTACGGTGCTCGCCAAGGTTCCCCACTTGATCCAAGTTCTATGGTGCTCGCCAAGGTTCCCCACTTGATCCAAGTTCTATGGTGCTCGCCAAGGTTCCCCACTTGATCCAAGTTCTACGGTGCTCGCCAAGGTTCCCCACTTGATCCAAGTTCTACGGTGCTCGCCAAGGTTCCCCACTTGATCCAAGTTCTATGGTGCTCGCCAAGGTTCCCCACTTGATCCAAGTTCTATGGTGCTCGCCAAGGTTCCCCACTTGATCCAAGTTCTACGGTGCTCGCCAAGGTTCCCCACTTGATCCAAGTTCTATGGTGCTCGCCAAGGTTCCCCACTTGATCCAAGTTCTATGGTGCTCGCCAAGGTTCCCCACTTGATCCAAGTTCTACGGTGCTTGCCAAGGTTCCCCACTTGATCCAAGTTCTACGGTGCTCGCCAAGGTTCCCCACTTGATCCAAGTTCTATGGTGCTCGCCAAGGTTCCCCACTTGATCCAAGTTCTATGGTGCTCGCCAAGGTTCCCCACTTGATCCAAGTTCTATGGTGCTCGCCAAGGTTCCCCACTTGATCCAAGTTCTACGGTGCTCGCCAAGGTTCCCCACTTGATCCAAGTTCTACGGTGCTCGCCAAGGTTCCCCACTTGATCCAAGTTCTACGGTGCTCGCCAAGGTTCCCCACTTGATCCAAGTTCTACGGTGCTCGCCAAGGTTCCCCACTTGATCCAAGTTCTACGGTGCTCGCCAAGGTTCCCCACTTGATCCAAGTTCTACCCCCAACCCACACCACAGGTGCTCGCCAAGGTTCCCCACTTGATCCAAGTTCTACGGTGCTCGCCAAGGTTCCCCACTTGATCCAAGTTCTACGGTGCTCGCCAAGGTTCCCCACTTGATCCAAGTTCTACGGTGCTCGCCAAGGTTCCCCACTTGATCCAAGTTCTACGGTGCTCGCCAAGGTTCCCCAGAACCACATTGTCAATTTTGATGAAACTTGACAGGGAT
Source organism: Archivesica marissinica (assembly GCA_014843695.1). Lineage (NCBI taxonomy): Eukaryota > Metazoa > Mollusca > Bivalvia > Venerida > Vesicomyidae > Archivesica > Archivesica marissinica. The sequence continues at coordinate 53,205,766 of CM026387.1, forward strand.
GACCATCTACCAAAACAGTTAATTTGAAGCGAATCATTGCAGAAGCTAATTTGTAATAATTTGTTACAAATAATTGCCTAGTGCTCCACCACAATATATATATACCGAAGATGGTCCATCAAAACTCATGGTACTTGGCGTATTCCTATGCTCGGCGTATTTATTCCATTACATCCGTAGTTTTAACCTATTCGCTGACAGAGGTGAAGCATGGTTCAATAGCATTCCGTTGTGCATACAGGTAGCCTAATGCAACTGTCACCTGACTGGTTCAGTAGCCAAATATAAACAGACAACTTGTTGGGAAATTTGTTTCCACCGAAATGGGTTTATGAGCATTTCAGGTAGCTATCCTAATTGGGAAAAAATGTACAAATAACCAGAAAAAAAGTTTCTTATATTGTTAGTTATTGATGTTACTAAGTCAAAATAATATATTCAATATTTACCCGTGCATAAATAAAAGATTTCATGTACGCCGTGCATAGGTGCCCTAAAGTATCTACATGTAGTTCCCAATGGAAATCGGTGCTGTTGGGATAGCTGTATTGAGGTGCATGGTCATGTAATGAAGCTAAAAAAAAGCTTTAATAATATACGGCAAGTGCATTTTACTTTTTTTATAGGCCATGATATGTAAGATTTACGCCGAGCATAGGTTCCACCACTCTATATGTAAGATTTACGCCGAGCATAGGTTCCACCACTCTATATGTAAGATTTACGCCGAGCATAGGTTCCACCACTCTATATGTAAGATTTATGCCGCGCATAGGTTCCACCACTCTATATGCAGGATTTACGCCGAGCATAGGTTCCACCATTCTATATGTAAGATTTACGCCGAGCATAGGTTCCACCACTCTACATGTAAGATTTACACCGAGCATAGGTTCCACCACTCTATATGTAATATTTACGCCGAGCATAGGTTCCACCACTCTAATGTAGATTTACACCGAGCATAGGTCCACCACTCTATATGTAAGATTTACGCCGAGCATAGGTTCCACCACTCTATATGTAAGATTTACGCCGAGCATAGGTTCCACCACTCTATATGTAAGATTTACGCCGAGCATAGGTTCCACCACTCTATATGTAAGATTTACACCGAGCATAGGTTCCACCACTCTATATGTAAGATTTACGCCGAGCATAGGTTCCACCATTTTATATGTAAGATTTACGCCGAGCATAGGTTCCACCACTCTATATGTAAGATTTACGCCGAGCATAGGTTCCACCACTCTACAATGGAATGTATCAGCGAGGCAATCACTCTAATGCAATATTCATTAACAACGGATTCTTACGTCATCCAAGATGACACAGAAATGTAAAAAGGTGAACCTTTTTATGAGAGATTTCAAACGTCTTCTCACTAACTGATCAGACAATGTGTACTTGTATCATCATTAGGTGAATCCTTTTGAAAATTTGTTAAAATAAAGTTCCCCTGAAATCCAATGAATCGCCAGACTGATTTTAGCGAATCTTGGTAGGAATGATTCATTAACAATGCTCTTTCAAAGTTGTTCAAATGGTGACCCCGTGATCAAAATTGGGCGTGGCACGGATTGTTAAGTAGGGCTCAAAAATAGAGCGAATATGTGCACGTAAAAGAACCAGGAGACTGGAATGGGTCTCTTTCTGTATCATTGCACTATCCTCCAAAAATCTAAAATGACTAATCTCTTCAGGAGGCTCAAATGGGCAACCGGTAGCGACGATAAATAAACGTAAAACACACCAGAGCGAATATGATCATGTCATATATGAAATGGAACAAAGCGATCGCTCTGATGTAATTGTTGTCAAAATCATATGTCATCCAAGATGGCCATAGGTCAAGAAATCGTTCGTTTATTATAGATTTCAAAATTCTTCTTCACCCAAACTGCTTGGTCAATGGTAGCCAAACGTAACAGTTATGGTCAATGGATGGGTGAAACTTTTGATATATGTTAAACTGGAGATTGGATATATGGGTCAATGAGAAAGATAGGTTGCTCACCTTTAAGCTGTCTAGGTTGTCCAATGGGTTCGAAGGAGTCCAGGCTCGAGGTTTGCCCACATGCTCATGGCGGATAGTTGTTTTTCATGCACGGGACAGTTAAAAATGAATAGGTAGAGTGTTTGGACTATTTGGAAGTAACATTGTGTAATGGAATTAATAAACAAAGAGGACATAACATGTTGAGAAGTATATTTTGCAATTATATGTGAATTATTAAGAGTTCAAAACAGTTTAAAACCTGTGTATAAAATTAGATATTTCACGATAACGTTTCGCCTCAGTGGACACATATACACATGTACTAGCAGTGTATAGTTAATGTATTTCTCTCCGGTTAAAAATAAATCATTTTGGGCTTTAAGATTAGTAAGACGTAACGCACGAAAAATGCGTGCGTGTCTAGTATTTAAAGTGTTTATCAGTTTGGGTCGCATATCGAGTCTGCATTGTGTAGTTTAGACGTGCTGCTTAGATATTCTTTGATGGCTGAATCGGACGAACTGTTGGATGAGAGAGCACGTGGTCAGCCGACACTCAACTTGCTTGATGGTAGGAGACGGAATTCCGACGGCATTGCCGACGACCCAGTTGTTCAGTCGGTGGCTCTTATGAGGAGTTATTTTGACAAGGGACTTGAAGGAAGACATGTTTGTTTATTCAAGTTCGACGCTCAAAAAGTTCAAGGAAGCTTCGTCGAGAAAGGACTTAAAATTTAACGGAAATCAGAAGCAGTTCGCATTCAAGTTGGAGATTATTGAGGACGTGGCCGAGATATCAGAGTTAGTGAAACGTGGAGAGCAGATTAGGTCTTTGGAAGTCGTTAACTCGGTGAAGAAAAGCTCTTGCACAGCAATAAGTTTAGGGTTGCTGACAAATCCGTTGGCGGATGGGACACTGTCAAAGAATACGAATCAGATGATTTAGCGAGTGACAGCGAGGATGATAAGCGTCTCAAGCGTGCTGAGAGCTGTTATATTTATTATTATATTCAAAACGATTTATATAAGTTTTTTTCCGGATACATTAATATTGTGTATGTAAACAGCAGTCTTAGAACTCGGTTTGAAGCAGACTTTGTAGTATACAGAACCGGGATTGTATCCTAATGGTAAGTAATACTACCGAACATCATAAGAATTCATATATCTGAGTCATAATCAAACATTTTGTAATATTTTAAGAATATTTTCAGTAATACATAATTATTCTAAACATTTCGAGCTGGGTACTTGTTCCTTCTATATCGTAACATGTTTGGGCTTTGCATGCTATAAATGACATACTTTGCTGTGGGTTCTGGTGTGGGTTCATTATTGCATGGAGTTGACTAGTTTAGCCTCATTGGGCTTCAGATTGATGTGGCTACCTTGGGCCAGTACTTTATTGTGTTTTATGTCACTTAGAAATTAGTTGTTTTTAATAAATGTTTACGACTGTTTGTGTCTATAGGATACCTGGGGCCTGTTTGAGATTAGCCGTAGAGCGAGTTTTGATAGGGTGAAGATTATTTTTAGTTTGGACTCTAATCTATTAATGTTATATGTTATGTTATATTTCGGGTTTTACGCCTGCATCAGCACCATTTCGGGCTATATCGCCGGCGGGCAGTTTACTTAACACCTTTCCTGGACAGGCTCCAGCGGTTAACCAGTACTTGGGGTGCACCAACCTCCGTAAGAAACTGCCAACTTTTTCATATAAATGAGACACGGCCTGAGCGGGGCTCGAACCCGTGACCATCAGTGATGATAGGTTACAGTGGTATACAAATCAGCGACCTTAACCACTCGACCACGAAGGCGGTTAATCTATTAATCTAATTTAGCAGATTTTAATATTATATTCTGAACTTATTATACTTTATTGTTTATGAAATTATAAGATATGGTGTTGTATAAATAAGCTTAGCATGCACACGATTACATATAATTATATTTGGATATTATCCTTGGAAGGATTGTTAATATATTGCTGTTGTTGCTGTTGTTGTTGCTGTTGTTGTTGTTGTTGTTCGTGTACGTTTTGCAGATTTGATTACCACAAAGCTGGACATTAACGAGTACCAGTATCCGGAGTTGGCTTCCCTGGCCGCAGAAGTTTCCGATATTGTTTTAAGATATAAAGATGTCAACACTAGAACATAGTATGAACGAGTGTTTGGAGCCGCTGGACGTCTAAGTACGGACTGCTATCATTACCAGCTTCTGAATCAGATGTTTCGGTTTATCTTGTTTTCATAATACAAAAGAAAAATTCATTTGCTACTGATGATGAAGCGTTTTATGGTATAAAATGTACGCATGAATTAGCTGGTTATAATAGTAACAATCCGTGTTCTTCTTTCTTTGTAAAATCAGTCAGGGAGGCGGATCACAGGATTCTTCGTTATCAAAAAAGGGAACCAAAGACATCAGCAATCTTAAAGCATTTAGTCAATATTTATGTCTGTGACAATGCTAATCTGTACCAATTAAGAAGTGTGTTAATGTGCTTACTTGCTTATGCGGGATTTTGTTAAAAGATTTTCTGAATTGGTTAATTTACGAAGATCAGATATTGGCTTTAATCCAGATCACATTGCTTTGTTTATTGAAACCAGTAAGACAGATATTTATCGTGATGGGAATTGGTGTTTGATCGCAAAAACAGCATGTGACACATGTCCGGTAAAAATGTTAGAACGATATATGGACAGTTCTGGCATTCAGCAAGATTCGGATGATATTATACATACCTGCAAACAGAATAAGTTGTTACCTAACATAATGATTTTTAAGCAAAAAGTAATTGCAAGAATTAAATTAGAAAAATATACAGCACTTCGAAACGATGAAATAGAAAAATTCAATAAGGATTGGAGTAATTTTATTCAATATATATAACAAGCCGAAGTAGATCTCTTTTTTTTCTCTTGCGATATTTAGATAAGACTATTATTTTTCTATTTTTTGTGTTAATTTTTCTCTTCTTTTTCACATGCTTTGTCTAAGCATAACATTGTTATATATTGAATTATGTAATGTATTGTATACATATGTAAATGTAACTGTTTTGTACAAAAAAAAAAAAAAGATTCGGATGAATTTATTTTTCGTCATTTAACTTATACAAGAAACTATAAAAGTAATAAAAGTTATAAATTAAGAGGATTAGAGCCGTTGTCTTATAGTCGGACAAGAGAAGTTTTACATGAACTGCTAGATAGTATTGGTTTGAACAAGAAACTATATGGTATCCATAGCTTACGCAGTGGTAGTGCTAGTTCGGCCGCAAATGGGTGTGTTCCAGATAGGCTTTTTAAGAGGCATGGCCGTTGGCAGAGCGAAAGAGCAAAAGAGCAAAGGACACGTATGTTAAAGATGATATTGGGAAGAGATTGTTAGTCTCAAAGTGTCTTGGTATTTAGCTATACTTAGAGACATAGTTTTCTGATGTCATGTCATTTACATTCCAATTTTTAAACCCCTTCTTTGTTAGTTCGACATGGTACACACTGTAATAGATTAGTAAGATGTAACGCACGAACATTTCGTGCGTGTATAGTATTTAAAGTGTTTATCGGTTTGGGTCGCATATCGAGTCTTTGCATTGTGTAGTTTAGACGTGCTGCTTAGATACCATGCACGCCCACCTTAGATACCATGCCCGCCCACCCATATTCTTTGCGGTTGACTAGCTAGTTTAATGAAAAACATTGCTTACTTGAAATATGTGCTTACATGCATAATTGATGTATTTACTATTTGTATAATTATTCTAGGGTTATAAATAATTAATTATAATAGGACATTGCTACTTGTGTATTGATATTATTGTTAGTAAGTATTTTGGAGGACAGTGTTGGTGTATTGATGTAGGACAGCAGCATATTGTTGTTGTCGTTATGAACGGTAATATGTGTGTTTTACGTTTATTTATCGTCGCTACCGGTTGCCCGTATGAGCAACGCCTCCTGAAGAGATTAGTCATTTTAGATTGTTGGAGGATAGTGCAATGATACAAGACAGAGACCCATTCCAGAGTCTCCTCTGGTTCTTTTACGTGCACGGTGTAAAGCACCGACACGAGACCTCGGTTTAACGTCCCATCTGAAAGACTGTTAATTTTATTAGGGTCAGACGGGGGATCGAACCTGCGATCCCTATATTACCAGTCCAGCGTGCTACCACTGGACTACAGATCCGTCTGTGAACGGTAATATGGATGTGCGATTCATTTACATTCTACATAGTAGAAAGTGGGACAATAGATTGGACATAATTACACATTTAAGTTTTGCATATATATATGCATTGTTATTGCTATTCAAAGATATTGAATGTTATTTGTATTATGATATGGTACACAGTGCAATAGACAATCCTAAAATACATTATAGTATTGGTGTTTATTTCTTCCTTACAATTATTAGAGAGATAGTTTATCTCTCTGGAATTGTTTATCTGGAATTGTTTATCTCCTAATTAGAATGATTTATCTCATTAGGAGATAAATAATTTATTAACGTTTGAGCGTAGCGAATTAGGAAATAACTACTAAATTACTTCTCACGTACAGCTTGGTACAAAAAAAACAGTCACATATGTCAGAGGCTCAGACAAATTCGACACCTGAACCTAGTACAAGGAAAAAGCGTTATTTATCTTCACCTTTCGAACATTTTGATTCCAAGAAGACACAAATAATGGACTGCGAATCCAGGGAATCCGGAGTCACAAATGTATCTTTTGGTCAAGCGGATTTGGAGGAAATAGCTGAAGTGCTAAAATCATCTTTCAAAACAGAAATAATAGAACTAGTGAAAGAGGCTGTTGGCTCATCTGTTAACGTAATTATTGATGGTGTTCTATCAGGGCTTCAAGAAAAAGTTAAATCTCTCGAAACTGACAACTTGAAACTGAAAATTCTGAATTGAGAACAATTATAAATAAGCTGAAATTTGCTGCCGACTCTGCTGAACAGTATAGTCGCAGGAATAATATCCGAATTACTGGAATTCCAGAATCCATAGATGAAAATACCGACCAAGTTGTACTTGATACTTGTAAAACGTTAAATGTCGGTATGAATATATCAGAAATTGACCGGTGTCACCGAGTGGGGTAACGCAACGAGAACGGAGGTCCAAGACCCATCATTGTCAAGTTTATATCGTACCGAAATCGTCAGCGCATGGATAAAGCGAGGGCCCTACTCAAGACCAAAGGACAAACTAGGACATATATGAAAGAAGATTTGACACAACAACGCAGCTTTGCATTTTATAGTGCCAGACTGTTGGTGAAAAGGGAGAAAATAGACAGTTGCTGGACTTATGATGGTGTAGTGTTGGTAAAAGACAAAGCTCAGAGGATACATCGCATAACAAGCAGTGATGAACTTATACCTTTTGAAAACTAGTAACTCAATGTTATGGCCAATACTTATGTACACAAAGTTTGATCGGTATTGATTGATATCATTCACATTTTGTAACGGTTCATGTGTTACAATGCATGGTGTGGGAATGATTAGCTGATGAACATGTTTTGCTACTATACATAAGCTGCGGATCGCGCAATCATTAACTAACAGACGGATATGTAGTCCAGTGGTAACACGCTGGACTGGTAATCCAGGGATCGCAGGTTCGACCCCCCGTCTGACCCTAATAAAATTAACAGTCTTTCAGATGGGACGTTAAACCGAGGTCTCGTGTCGGTGCTATTCACCGTGCACGTAAAAGAACCAGAGGAGATTCTGGAATGGGTCTCTGTCTGTATCATGCACTATCCTCCAAAATCTAAAATAACTAATCTCTTCAGGAGGCGTCGCTCATATGGGCAACCGGTAGCGACGATAAATAAACGTAAAAAACACAAACTAGTTAATTGTCCATTCTTGGTGTATAATATTCAAAAGAACGTAATATTGCAAATAATCACTCAGATATAACGTAATGTTGACTTATTTATGTAATCGAGTAAACCTGTTTATGTCTAAAGTCGTATAGATAGATAGATAAATGTTTATTTACGTCTCATTTTTGTACAAGCATACACAACATATTTAAACAGTAATATTAAAACAATGTACAAAACCACTCATGTTTGAGTTATAAGAGACAAACTAAGATATAATATAACAGCATCTTAAAACTTACTTTAAATTCAATTTATAAATACAGATTTATAAAACAGTAAAACTATACATCCCAGGTTAAAATGTTGCATTTACATATATGTATACAAAAGTTAAATCGTAATAGTATTATAAAGCTGTTTGATTTCTATATACATGATTCAGGTTTTATATAAAATATTACGTCTTTCCATTAAAATTCTATTGCAGGTTTTGGCACATAATTTAGCAATATCTTTATCAGACATTAAATAAGCAAACTGTTCAGAGAAACTAAGCGTGTTGAATGATGTATTAATAGACTGCGCATACAATTTAAGTTCAGTGCGTAAATGCTCATACAATGGACATTTCAACAATACATGTATTTCGCTCTCGATTGTATTTGAACATTGAAAACAGGTTCGTTCACACAGTGGTAATCCTTGATATCTACCAGTTTCAATCTTAATTGGTGCGACGCCACAACGGAATTTGGCTAAGGCGCTTCTGTGGTTTCTAGGTATTGCTATATTTTGCACATATGATTCTGTCTTGTATTCACTCTTAAACTGGCTATATTGTCTTAATTTATTTCGTCCTTTGCCACTAGTTCCAACTACTGCTTTAATATTAGTAAACCACGTTGCCTCTAAACTGTTTGATAAGTTTGTGTTAACAGTTTCAATGATAGTTCGTCGCTCACTGGTACTATAATAGTGATCTATGATTAACGGCACACAGTCTATACTCTTTAGCTTACAGTCAAGTTTATATAACCAGTTTCTAGTACGGCTCTTATTATCATTTGCCCATTTAAATACACGGTTATTTAACCTGCTTTGATCCATATTATTAAGACGAAACCAATTTCTTATATTAGCCGTCCACTGTCGCACGATCGGTTGTGTCCATCCCATATCCCCGTTCACCGCGTCGTTGGGAGAGTATTTACCGAGTCCAAGGTAGAAGCGACAAGCCCTATGATGTACTGCATCGATACACGAGTATTGTTTTTGCCCCCATATGGCTGCTCCGTAATGAATGACAGGCCAGACCAGTGTGTCATAGAACGTCGTATATACTTGGTATGGTAGTTCACCCATATACTTAAATTTCGATATGAGGATCCCCAATGCTCTTGTCGCCGACTGCGCCACGTACTTGGCTGTGATGGAATAGTCTAGCGTTTCACTAACTACCAGTCCTAGGTAGCGATATTGGTTAACACACTCTATTTCAGTTGAACCGTATATGTGTTCTATGTTTTGAACTCCTTTGCTAAACTAGTCTTTATAAAAAAAATATGTCGAACATTATCAACTGTTTCCTTATAATTTACACATGACTATGCTTATTTATCTATCATAGTTGAATACATCTTTGCGCATTTTGAATCTTTTTGAAGTACTACGAGTTTTATCCAGCTAGTTTTGAGTGTTGTAATAAAACTCTATATCTAACATTTTCAACCCGACATTATCATAATCTTAGGTTGTTTAGTAGGTTGAGATTATCAGTTCATCCTTTAAGATTTCAAACTGGATGTTATGCAACAAATATATCAAAGATACTGTAACTGCTGTAATAAAATTAGACATAGAAAACGAATATCATTTTATATTATCATGCTTTAGTAATTTACCCCAAAAATACATACATAAATATTACCTTTCTAAGCCGTCAGTCAATATATACGGGTCGTTACCGTAATTTGTAATCTGTAATCAATATTTGTAATATACTGATAGAAACGTTCTTGTTAGATTGAAATTATATGAATATTGTTAACAATTATGATATGATATATCACATGACCAGTAATTATGTTAAATATATCGTGCCTTACACGATGTACTATGTACAAGTCCTGTAAATAAACAATTGTTCAGTTCTGTTCTTGAATGATTTGCTTCCCAAATATTTTTTTGTTTTTGTTTTTATCGCTTGTTTGATTTCGTTAATTGTGTGGAAATTAGGTTTGTTAGAACTGTTAAGGGAGATATAAGTTTTAAAGCAGCATTACATCGTATGAAATAAAAGATATTTGAAAAATTCAAATTTTACGTATGGGTAGCAATGCTGCTACACATTCTAAATTATAATTTGTATATTTATGTTCAATTAGTAAACAGTGATTGTTTGCGATAAAACAACCTCGAAACCGAAAGTAGGACTTTCCGAGTCGGTCGGTCACGCGCACTTGTTTACAATCGGAACCTGATTTGCATTCGGAATGCATCGTCCTCCTTCGGCAATATTGAAAACAAACATGACATATCCGCTGTTGTTTCACGCATGCGCGCTGTGTGTGTTTACATTTCGTTTGCTGATAAACAAATTCGCGTATACGACGGTTTATATTTATTTCAATGCTATCGTTTCTGAGCGACTATTTCGATTTTTGTAAACACACACACATTAGTATTTATATTTTACCAAAAACATCCTTTATTACGATATAATGCTGCTTTAAGTAATGTGAATGATTTTAGAACAGTTATTTTACCTAATAAAGACACATTCCATTGTTCCTATATATTTACATAGTTTTCAAATGATATGATGATATAACTTTATTTCGTAATAAACCATTTCTTGCCCATGAACAAAGCATCAATACAAAACATTACAAAGTGAAACATGTATGGTAATATGGTGACGGAGACTAATCTCAACAAAGCAACAATACAAAACATTACAAAGTGAAACATGTATGGTAATATGGTGACGGAGACTAATCTCAACAAAGCATCAATACAAAACATTACAAAGTGAAACATGTGTGGTAATTTGGTGACGGACACTAATCTCAACAAAGCATCAATACAAAACATTACAAAGTGAAACATGTGTGGTAATTTGGTGACGGACACTAATCTCAACAAAGCATCAATACAAAACATTACAAAGTGAAACATGTATGGTAATATGGTGACGGACACTAATCTCAACAAAGCATCAATACAAAACATTACAAAGTGAAACATGTGTATGGTAATATGGTGACGGAGACTAATCTCAACAAAGCATCAATACAAAACATTACAAAGTGAAACATGTATGGTAATATCGTGACGGAGACTAATCTCAACAAAGCATCAATACAAAACATTACAAAGTGAAACATGTATGGTAATATCGTGACGGAGACTAATCTCATCCACCAATTATGGGAAAGGATGAAAGCGTATATGTGGTCATTCATGTGGGAGGAAACCGGAGTACACGGAGAAAACCCACCTGTCCGATCTGGCGACCATCGTACCATCTTACATACTTCCTTACGACCTGTTATCATGCGAGACACATCATCTCCTACATGTTATCATGCCAGATACATCATCTCCTACAACCTGTTATCATGCCAGACACAGTATCTCCTACATGTTATCATGCCAGATACATCATCTCCTACAACCTGTTATCATGCCAGACACAGCATCTCCTACAATTTGTTATCATGCCAGACACATCATCTCCTATATCCTGTTATCATGCCAGATACATCATCTCCTACAACCTGTTATCATGCCAGACACAGCATCTCCTACAACTTGTTATCATGCCAGAAACATCATCTCCTACAACATGCTATCATGCCAGACACATCATCTCATACAACCTGTTATCATGCCAGCCATCTAATATCCTATAACATGTGATCATGCCAGACACATCATCTCATACAGCCTGTTAACGTATTGGAGCTTATCTAGTGTATCCTTTTAATATTTTCTGCAGCTATTCCATACACTAGATGCGTATTCAAGTAAAGGTATAAGATAATATAATGTTTATGTAGACATTGTCTAAAGTCTTATATTTAAGTTTATATTTGAGCATTATCATTGAGTTAAGAACTTTAGAAGCTGAAGATGTAGTATTGCTTATATGAGTGTACCATGACCCATCATGACATAATGTAACACATGATTGTTTATGTTCCTCAACAACATCTAGTGGAATGTGTTCAACTATCAGGGACGGGCGGCCTAACTTTCTCAGTGAGAACAAAACACTTATTCCGAAATTCCACTTTGTTTTAATTTAAATAAAATACATTTATGCTAAACGCTGTCAAAAGCTTTTGATATGCCACAAAATATCATACAAGTTTCCTTTTTCTCATCAAATTTACAGATTTGATTATAGATATATATAAGCTGATAAACGGACAAGTGACAGGGATTAAAACCGGCCTGATTCATATAGATGATTTTAAAGATATTTAAAACCACTGGTTCAATTACATTGCGGACACAACTTCTTCAATTTCTTCTTCACTCAGACCGCTTGGCCAATGTTAGCCAGTTATAGTCCACGGGTGTAGTGTAGCCTTAGCATTTGGTTGCTGCACCAATATACCCGTCGGTTAGAGGTGACCAATCATTTGAATTATTGAAGTCGTGATAGCGCAGTGGTAGTGCGTTTGCTTCTGGTGCGAAATCCTCCGAGTTAGAGCATAGCTGTAGCCGTTACGATTGTGCCCTTAGGCAAGACATTTAAAATTCCACATTGCCTCTTCTCTCTCCCTCGTGGCGATGGATTCCAAATGAGGTATCGAGAGTGATTAATATAAGTTTTAGTAACGTGTTTCGCAATCGAGCTAAGATAAATATGTATAAACGAATCAGTTGAATTCTTTAGCTTCGTAAAATCAGCAATCCATCAAGTTTTAAATGCAGATCAGAAATCCTGAGATGAATGAGTCCCCCCCCCCCCCGTAAATGAAATACTAGTAATATCTAAATGGAGGAAATTGTACCTGACATAATTTAAGAATGAATCGCGGGTTAATAGCTTCCATCGGGTTATGAACTACATTGGGCGAGGATAAAGTGTGGGGGGGGTGGCCGTGTGCCGGAACAGGTAAATAGACCATTCTTAGAACAGGGGTAACCTGTTAGACACCCATTTTCTCGCGACGAAAGCTGCCTATCACTGCGAATGTCAGCTGCATATCATTAGTTGGAAACCATCATACGAAAATGTATACCAGAGAACATATGTTCATCGAAGGAAATGCAATAGCGATGTAAATATTCTAATTTGTTACGGATACTTCTAATGTTGTGATATATCAATGGAAAATTCCCATTTACCCCAGGCGCTGTTACTGGGTAAGGATGAATATCACCAACTATTTAAATGCCTACATGGAGGACTATATTGTAGCGAATGTTTTCCAAAAGAATGTGTATCTTGCTTAAGTCAATCCCATGATGGTCTGAATTCAATCTGAAATAATTGTTCTTCGTAAGTAAATAAGGTGTTTCGAACAGTAACAGGAAGGTCACATATTGACTACGAGAGAGGCATTGCGAATATATTGGATGGCAAGATAAAAATTGACAATAAAAATATAAATTAAGCTGCACATTTAATTAAAGGGTATACTGTAAGCGTTGTAAATAAAGTGTTCCTTTTTGGCGAACGCATGTCCATTAGAATAGTGCATACCAATGGACGCTCTCCAAGCTCCGATAGCTATGCTACCCATGAGGATATAATGTTAGGGAAACAAGCAATACTAACTATCTGAGGCACACGACAATCTAGTCGTCTGATGAGAAACAGTATTCGGGACAAGGAGACAGATGAACAACGGATGGAACGGCGGCGGGGCACATGAATGGGAAAAAACAAAATACGATGCACAACGCGTTACTAGAAATACGACCAATACCTGAAAAGGAGCGGAGCAATACTATTCTACAGTTGTTAAGAAAAGAATATAAACTTAAGTATGCCTAACTTAATTAAAAGGCAAAAACATCACACATATGATCAACAAACACAGACAACAAATAGTGTGAACTGAAACAACCATATAGCAATAGTATAAATAACCATTCTTATAAAATACTTCATAGCAGGTTACATAAAGATATTCACCCTACCTTCAAGCGTAATAATTCAAACTGATATAAAGATACTGAGTGTCGATACATAGGCTGATTTGAAACTAGCCACGTAGGCCTACTTACGTTTTTATTACTTTGATATGAATTTGAACATTTAATAATCGAAATCATTCTCTCCGATATCCATTTATCAGGAATAAATCACAATTACTGAATTAGATACACGAAAATGAGTGAAATATTACTACGAAATTACACAAATATGTTATCTGTCTAATTTGAGACGCTACGGGAAGTAAACCAAGTAGCACCGAGTGCGCATGCATTATTTTCTCAGGAACTAGTTCTGATACGGCTTTTTCTGGTTTGATACGATCTCGTTACCGTATCAAACCAGCAAACGTAATATCAGACTGGAAAACACAGCGTATCAACCTTGTTGGTAGACAGTATTGTGGTAGGCAAAGTAGACAGTATTGTGGTAGGCAAAGTAGACAGTATTGTGGTAGGCAAAGTAGACAGTATTGTGGTAGGCAAAGTAGACAGTATTGTGGTAGGCAAAGTAGACAGTATTGTGGTAGGCAAAGTAGACAGTATTGAGGTAGGCAAAGTAGACAGTATTGTGGTAGGCAAAGTAGACAGTATTGTGGTAGGCAAAGTAGACAGTATTGTGGTAGGCAAAGTAGACAGTATTGTGGTAAGTAGTATAGGGTGGCACTATGGGGCATGTCTATGGCACTATGGGGCAACCGAGGTGGGTGGCAGTATGGGGCATTTTTTTATGGCACTATGGGGCATTTATACACATGCACATGTTTGACATGTCCCCATAGTGCCACCCCTAGTGACTACTAAAAATAACATAACACATAATAAATTTCAATATAATTTTTTTATTTACTAATAACTAATTAACTAATAACTAAAACATTAGTAACATACATGTTATATTAATTTGAATACATGTTAATTTAAAGTTTTTTCACATTTACAACATTGGTTATAATTAACATAAACATTGCCTAGTTCCTTCATCAATATACCATGTTTATATAATTTTCCATAATGTTTATCAAACCAAGTTTTAATAATAATGTCATTTTTATACAAATATTCATTATTTGTATAGAACATATTTTTTAGTAATTGTTTTAAATCAACACCTCTAACTAACATATCAAGTGCAAATAAACAAAATACACCACACATAACACTATATGTGCTTTGAATTCTAATACAATTTTTTGTCCATTTTTTACAATTTTTGTTCATAAAGTTCACAATTTCTTCTTTTATATGTTGTGTATTTCCATAAGAATCGAAATAAAATCCAATATCCTCCATGAAATATATTAACACCCAATGTTTTCCTGGTTGATTTGAATCATCTGTGTTCACAATATATGTTTTTTTTGTATATTGTTCCATAGCTAGTTCATCTTTTGCGCACACAATTCCATTTAAATGTTTTAATATAGTAGATTTGTCCAATAAATATTGTAGTGAATATGTATCCATTGTTAATAATCTGTAACCACTTCTCTGATACTGTTAATTTCTATTTGATTATCATATTCAGCATATATAATAACGTTTATAGGGTCTGCTAGTGCTTCACTAAAACCCAATTCAATTCGTAGGTTGCCTGTTTTTATAGGGTGTAGATGTCCTTCTTCACTTCCTTGATCGGCTGTTAAATCAAATCCCCACAATGTATGTCCATTTTCATATTCTTTTAGTGGAAATCCAAATGAATCATCATGCATATTAGCTCCCATAGCATTCAATAGTGTGAAATATGATTGTAAAGTTTTTTTATTTGTATCACTATTAAAATCAGGTTCTAGTGTTTTATTATGAATACTTTTACCATCTAAACTAATATCTATTTTAGATATTTTAAAATGTTGAAAATTAAATGGGTTTGTGGTTGGATTTCCATTCATATCAGAATTTTTAACCATTCCTATAAAAATTCGTTTAGGCATTTGACCTAAAAAGGTATAATCATCAATTTTAGATTGTAAACCTGCTGTAATTGTAAATGTTTTTATTACAGCTCTTCTAATTGGTATTTTCATATTACTTTTGTGAATATTTTGATATAAATTATTAGCTACAGTAGGAGCTAGTGTAACAGTTCTAACATTGTAAGCAGCTTCTAGGATATCTATTTTACCCTTAGCATCTGACCCCATCAAACAAAAATCGGTAGTAGCTCTATTTAGTTTAAGTCTTATATCTATTCCATTAGGTAGATATTTTTCTTGTAAAAATAAATCAAGATGTATTTTCCCACACATTTCTAAATTTTTCTTAGTAATTTTTAGTTTTCTATCTAACCAACCCCCACCTCCATTAGTTTTTGTATTTTTTGTAACATCGCCTGCTCTGTCTAATCTAAACAATTCTAAATCATTTAGTATGCTAATTTTATTTTGAGCTGATGTCCCTAGTAAATTTTCAAAATAAGCTTTGTACCCATATTTATCTGTACATGGAATTAATTTATTATTCAAGTATAAATCAATACTGCTGAATAAACTATGAAAAAAATTGTTAATTGTAGATAAATTAGTATCATCCTCAATATCAGACCCATCCTCTTTTGTAATTTTTAATCTTAATCTTAAATATGACTGATTAACATCAGTCCATTTTTGTGTTTGTGCAGGAATCATAAATTCTATAGGGCCGTCATTATTTCTAGGGTTAACAATTGGATAATGTTCTGTCCATTATCCTTCTACCATAGAAGCCATGGCAGGAGGTACACTATTAACATCTAATTCACTCTTACTACAACCACATGGACCATGTTCCATCATATTTAATCAAATATATCTAATGCTCTTTTATTAACCTTACTTCTTCGTTTCTTTTTTTTCAAATGAAATTTTTTCTTATGTCCATTTGATTTTATAGTTTTTTTCTTAGATGATTTTTTGTTTGTTTTTCTTCCTTGAATAGAATTATCTAAACCAGATAATAGATTTCTACTTATTTTTTTAATTGTTTGTAACCCTCTATCCCCTACAACCTGCTTTACATTTTTTCCATGAATAATATCTGTAAATGCTCCAATACTTTCATTAACCCCATCATGTTTAAGTGTATTTAAAATATTTTTACCTATTGGTTCTAATAGAGGTATTGTTTTTTTGGTTATACCTTTTATTATACTTCCTACTCCATATCCATATTGTTTACCTCGACCTCTATATACAGGCAACATTAGAATTTTTTAAAATGCAGCTTTACAATTGTAAGACCTTTCATAAAATGAACCTCTTCACCAGTGTCTCCTCTTATTAATATAGTAAGTTCATCAAAATTAGATTTACTTACAGGTAAATAATGGTAATTTTTAAATTCTAAATGATTATTATTATTAACAATAGATGTTTGATATTCAATAATTCTTAATAATTGACTTTCTGTATGGCCTACTATTGTGTGTTCTACTATATCACTATAAATAAACAAATTATTAAAATTTATATTTAAGTCTACATTATATTTAAAAATATCCTCTCTATTATTTTTTAAAAAAATACCGTAGTTTTTTACATTAAGATTATCTAAACTTCCCCCAAATTTTGCAATGATGTCTTTATGAAAAATTAATCCAATATGATTATTATCATTCGATTTTAAAAATATTCTTTTTGTAGTATGATCATAAACTAATTTTATAATAACACCTGTTTTAGTAGTTTTATAAACATCATAATCTAAAGTTAATAATGCTTTAGAGAAATATTTGTCTATTTGACTATTAATTACCTCTAATAAATGGTCGATATGTGTATAACCGCCATGGGGTATACTACAATTAAATGAAAAAATATTATTAGAATATTTACCCAAAAATGGTTCTCGATCCTTCAAATATACACGCATGCTTGTTTTATTTAGTGCTTTTTCCATTAAAGATACATATTGAAAATCAGGACTAATTGTATCCTCTACCCAGACAGTTTCATGTTTATAATTAATTGATTTTGTTTTAATATTTCGTACTGCTAAATAAAAAGAATCATTTGTGGCATTTATGTTAATTACATGTGATGGTATAATTAGTTCAACTAATGCAACTTTCCATTCTTCTTTTTTAAAATTAATTGTTGTAGCTAATTTAGTTGTAAAATCACTTTTATTTGTTGAACGTTCGGCTTTATCACTTAATAATGTTACATAAAAAGAATTTGTAATATTCATATTTGTTTCCTTTGTCTAAAATGTAATGTTAATCTTGTCTTACCACTAACAAAGTTAATAGGGGTGCCTGATTCTCCTGTTATATATATTTTTATTTCATCAAAAATAGATTTTGATATTGATAAATAATGTTTGTGTACAAATTCTCTATGCACCTGAAATGATTTTCTTTTATTTTCAAATGGTACTATTCTTAAAATAGGACTTTCTAGACCTCCTAATAAACTATAATCTATTATATCGGAATAAATAAATAATTGATTTGAACCTATATTTAAATCAGATGCAAAAGGAAAAGAATCTAGATCATTATTATCATAAATAATACGATTATTGTTTTTATCTCCACCTAATTTTTCAAATAAAGAATCTGAAAATAAAAGACCTACATTAGCTAGAGGTCTGTCCTTAACATTTACAATATAATTAATTTCAGGTCTTTTACTAGATTTTGATAATGATATAGATAAACTTATTTCATTATTAGGAATACTATATTTTAAACATTTTTGTAAAGAATTATTAATTTCATATACAACATGACCAATTCCTGAATATACACCTGGTTTTATACTACATTTCATTTTATGATGTCCATTATCATATGTATAATTAGAACTAGTAGTTACGAATATAAAGTTTCCTAATATATCACTAGTAGTAACATAGTGAAAAACCGAATCATCTTTATTTATGTTTATAATTTGTGATGGATGAATTAATTCAACTAAAGCTACTTCCCAATTTTCTTTTTTTATATTTATTGATTTAGGTAATTTTGTTGTAAAATTATGTAATGTATTATTTGGAAATGTTTCATATGAAGAATCACTAAGTAAAGTTACATAAAAAGAATTCATTTTTTCTTATCGAATTTTAAATTTGGAGATGGTAATATATATCCTAATGAACTACTTAATAATATTATCCATAAATCTTTGTATTTTGTAGACTTAATTGGATGATAGCTGCTATAATAATGAAATAAATCACAATGATTTGGGAAATAAATATTAATGTATTTTTTGGTTTTCTGTCACAAAATGGTATTGTAATATTTGATTCATCGGACGACATTATACTAAATTTGTTTCTGGAATCCAAGAATTAAATGTTTTTGGATACCCTTTCCAATGTACATTTATTTCTTTTATTTTCTTACCGTTTATTATCCGTGTACGTTTTCCAACAACTGAATCAATATCATAAATTTTATTGTCTTTTATAGTTTGAATTTCTTGTAAATAAAATGACCCTTTTATTATATCATTATTTAAATCCTTTATTTTCACTGATACAGGAATTGAATTATTAATTTTATAAACTTTAAATAATTCAGTTGTCCAATTAGGTAAATAACCTTTATCAAATGTTTTTTTAGTTTTATTAATTCTAACTAAATCGTTAATTTCTATTTTATTTGTTTTTATTTCTTTTTTAATATTATCACCAAATAAGATATCGGTTATTTCTGGTTCATTTTTTTCTGTAACAAGTACAGGAGATGTTTGAATACTTCTATGAAAGCTATGATTATAAGCATAAACTATATCATTTAATTTATTTATATATTTTCTAGTTTTATTATGTGTAAAAAACTTCCACATTCTATTCTTTAAAGTGCGTTGAAAACGTTCAACAATACTAGCCTTAGTTTCCGGGTTTTCAGTTGTAAAAAAATAAATGTTATTATTTTTTAAAAATGTTTGAAATATTTTATTTTTAAATTCCGAACCTTTATCTGTTTGTAATGATTTAGGAATTCTTTTAGATTTATTTAAAATAGTTTGAAATGCTTTAATCATTGTATCTCCACTTTTATTTTTAATAGGTATTACCCATGCATATTTAGAAAAAACATCTATAACACATAATAGATATCTAAAATTATTATTAAATTTGCTATATTTTTGTAAATCTGCTAAATCAGCTTGCCATTGATAATCAATACCTCCTGAAATGGTTTTTCTTCTTTTAAAGTTTCTTATTATAGGTTTATGTAATGTATAAGTATTTTGTTTTTGTAACCAATTCTTTACTATATTTAACGAAACATATTTACCTATAGTTTTATATTTTTTAACTGTTTGATATAATTTATTTATACCTGAAAAACTTGAGGGGTGTTTAGGATTATAATAGATACTTTTTAAAGTATATTCAATTTTATTTAATAACCCTGCTTTTAATAGTTTTCCCATTTTTGTTTCCCTTTTTTATTTCTACCTTTTTTTTTATACCTGATGTTGAAGGTTTTATACCTGATGTTGAAGGTGTTGATGGTGTAGGTGGAAAAGAAAACTTGAATCTACTATATTACTTGTGTCAAAAAATTCATCATCATCATCACTATCAAAACCTTTTTGCATTGATGCCCAGCGTTGTTTGTTGCCTATATATTCTTTTGGTATATTAATATCTTTTAAAATTTTAGAAAAATAATTCCAACCAGTAGGAGGTTTGTATGATTGTATCTATTATATTTGAACCTGCAATTGTTTTACCATTAATTTCTAAAACCCCTTTTTCACCCCATTTTATATTTGGATCTTGTTTTAAACGTTCTAATAATAATGTACCTTTATGTTGCATAGTTTTAGGAATACTTTCAATAATATCATCATTAATTCCATGTACATGTTTTGGTTTAGTATTTTCAGAAATATTGGTCTGTGGTAATGATGATATAGCTTTAGAATGCGATAGTTTAAATTTATGTAATGTTTCACCAAATAATCTTGATTTATCTGATTCATTTAAATCATCTCGTTTTAAAATACTACCCATTTCAGATTGTAAATTTGATGTTTTACTAATATCAGGATTAACTGGTAAAGTAGGTCTATGCTGAGTTTTCCATTGATTCATTTCTTCTAATGTTTTCATCGGAACCATAACCATTTTTTTCATATTTCTTTTAAAATAGGTTTAATAATAGTTCCTAATAATGAAAGTAAATCACTATTATTTTTATTATTTAATATTTTTTTCTTTTGTTTAATACTTATTTTATGGTCAGCTAATTTCCGTATGTGTTTACTATGAGCTTTCAACTGAGATGTATGACCATTTGACATGGATACATTACCCTTTAAAACATTTTTACAACATTCACATATACTATTAATAAGTTCATTTGGTGCATGTACAATTATATTTCTTCTAAATTTCTGAGGTGAATTTGACAATGCTATTAACATTTCACCATTTTTTTTAATTAATGGTACTTTATTAGATTTAACCATTATAAAACTAAAGTTTATTAATTAAACCTCCAAGTGATTTTTCTATAACTGGAGCTAACATTGAACCTAGAATCAACAATGGCATAGCAGCACCACCACCAATTTGATTTCGCCCTCTTCTACTACGTCTACGACCTCTACCACCACCTCTTTGTACTCTTTTGATGGTAATATTATTACGCCTTCGTCTTTTAACTCTTCTCGATTTTCTTCCAGCCATACCTTTTAGTAGTTTAAGTGTAACTGATTTGATATAACAAAAATCCAATGTATTTATACCTTAATTAATATATTTTTTAAGCCATTTTTTCTTTTTATTGTTTTCTTTTTCCGCTTTAGTTTTAAATTTTAATGTTTTTTCACTTATTTGTTTATTAGGTATTACAAATGATACTTTTTTCTTTTTTGGTGTTGTGTTTAAAGGTTGAAAACGTGATATTATAGGGCTAGGAGATCTAGGATCATCATATACAAACGACATATTACTAATTGGTGTAGAAGTTCTACTTGGATGCAAAAATGATAAATCATCCGATATTTCAGGACTTCCTAATAAAGCCTTTGGATCTACTTTTGTAGCTGTAAATGGAAATGTACTAGTATCATTATTATCCATATATAATCCAGATATATTTGAAAAATCATTTATGTTTGGAAGATTATTTATAGATCCCTCCCAAACAAGTTGATGATGAGGTTCTAAAGGTAAATGTATTGGAGTACTATTAATACTATTATTAATACTGTTATTAATAAATGTATCGCTATCAGGTATATTGTTTTTTTCTATGGATGTTAATAATTTTGATACATTATTTTGAGATAATGAAGGTAATATAGGTGATGGAGTTCTAGATTTTAAATTTTGATTATCTAAAATAAATGAATTTTCTGATATTAAATCTGATAAATTTTGGGTTTGATTTTGATGATTTATATTTATAACAGGAGTACCTAATATTTTTCTAAGTAATGGATAACTAGTAGGGTTTTGTTTATTTAATATTTTATTTTTTAATCTTAGTTTTAAATTTGCTTGACGATCGCTATTTAAAATGGTTTTTCTTAAAAGATTCATATTTTTACCTATTGGTTTTTTTGTCACTGGCGATTTTTTAGTTTGTTTCCTAGGTTGTTTAGCTTGTTTTTGTTTACCAGATGATTGTTTTCTAGGTTGTTTTTTTTTACTAGCATTTCTATTAGGAGAATTTTTAGGTGGTTTAAAACTTCTAATCATTTTTTTACCATCCCATTTTATTAGTGTTTTTATTAAACCACCACCCAAAAAACCCATACCTCCAGGAGTTAAAATTAATTCTCTCTTTTTATCTAAACTTACATTATCATCAACAATTTGTTCAAGAATATGTTTATTTTTATCCATAAATTTTTGTGTAGGTTTAGGCAATTTAATTTTTTTATCTAAAATATTTTTGGAAGCTAATATAAACCATTTCATCATTTGGGCTAAACCCTTATTTAATAAAATAATTCTAGTGTCATGATTTCTTTCAGCCCCCAAATTTGTTAGCGCCCTAATTAATGAAATTGGTGTAGTCTCCATGATTGCTAAAATGTAAATGAAAAAATAACATCTAATGTGTATATATTATAGCTCCTCTATCATCCCCTGTTTGCCAATGATGAAAAATGTCTGTCCTAATTCTAAATTGTTCTGGAGTTGATGGATGAAAATCTAATAATAAATAACCATGAGGGTTAGTAGTTGCATCGTGGTAAGCATGTAATAGATGGGGTAATTGTGTTTGATTAGCTAATACTTTTATTTGACCTTTATCTCTACTATTTTGAAATAACACCATATAATGTGAATTTAAACTTATTCTAGATGATTTAGATTGTTGGTACATATTTTGAGTTATATATATTATACTAGCATTACGATGATGCCCTTTACGTGTAAACCATAATTTGATTTTTTCTTCATCAACATCACCTAACATATCGTCAAAAACTATTAAACTTGGAGTTGATATATCAGATGTAATATCTTCATCATTATCAGGTATTCCATCAATAAACTTAATCGAAGTACCCTCACTTTCTTGTAAATCTCCATAAATAGATTGCCATTCTTTATAACACCATATTATTCTGTCTGGAACAATATCAAATATATCTTTTTTATATTTGATTAATTGTTTAACAAATTGTGTTTTACCAGAACCACTCGGACCACAAATAAAAATATTACATGGATGATGTAAAAACATACTACCCTCCATGGTGTACAAGTAATGACTAACATAAATAATGCTAAATATGATATTTAATAATATTCTCAATCAAAATCTAAAAATAGTTCAATATAGTTCATATATTGTATTGTCCATAGTTCATATATTGTCCAAAATGAATTACAATTCCATCATATATTGTAATTCATGCCATTATCCTCAAATAGTCTCCGTATAATATAGCTCTTCCAGGTCATCATCTGTAACATTGCACCATCCAGGTTTAATATCCATCTCCATATACGTCTTCCAACATTTAAATAACCATACTGGAACATTGTCGTTGTTTACTATCTCAGCGGTAAATTCATCATGACTCCAACGTACAACTTCACATAGAAATATAAGGCTCATGTACTCGACGCTGTCTAGAAAGTCACTGTAAAAGTGGGGTGACTTCAATTCTTGATCTATAATATCATAGCTCATATCGTCAAGTTCATCCGTGTTATACATAAATGCACGTATTAATGCAGCTCTGTATACTGTAGTATCCAATGTACGTGGTTGTTCAGCCATTGTTAAGTTCTAACTGATAAGTTTCTATAACACAATCTTATATAAGAGCTATCACAAATCTATTATTAGTTATATAACCAACATTTAAATAACATTGTTGGAATATCCTTGTTGTTTACTATTCCAATTGTAAATTCCTCAAAGGTCCAATGGTCAATGTCACATATATATACAACACGCATGTGATCTATGCTCTCTAAAAAGTCATTGTAAAAATATGGAGCCTTTAATTCTCGTTCTATAATATCATAACTCATATCCTCAAAATCATCCGTGTTATTTATAAAAGCATGTATTAATGCTGATCTGTAGACATCACTATCCAATGTATGTGTTGTGTCAACCATTGTAAAGTTCTAACTGATAAGTTTCTATAACACAATCTTATATAAGAGCTATTACAAATCTATTAATAGTAACAGGTCAATTTATAAAATTCTAATATAGGTCATGTACCATTCACATTTCTAAATAACGTATTACATCATTATTATGTACATCCATATACATATGCCAATATTTATATAACATTGGGATAATATCCTTGTTGTTTATTATTTCAGTGTGTAATTCATCAATACTCCAATGTACAACACCACGTAGAAATACAAGACTCATCCAATCAACACTCTTTAGAAAGGCGTTATAAAAGTGTTGAGATTTTAATTCTCGTTCTATAATATCATAGCTTATATCATCAAAATCCTCAACCATATCTATAAAAGCATCTATTAATGCTGCTTTATAGATACCCCTAGCTAATGTTCGTCTAGTTGCAGTCATTTTTAAAGCTCTAACTGATGTCTGTTATGTATCCACGATCTTATAATGGTTATTACATCTCTATTATTAGCAACATATATTTTCCAATCATCAAAGTTTATTGCATCCATATTCAGAATAACATCGTAATAGTCCATTTGTAAAAGTTCCTCTATATTCTTTTGAAATATATCAAAGGTTCTTATTTGATATAATTTATCATATATTTCTTCATCTGTTTTCATATCGAAGTCAATAGTT
>CM026387.1:53232017-53243061 GCA_014843695.1 Archivesica marissinica
AGTGATTGGCTGCAGGTATTTATGCAGTGCCTGTCTATACAGCTAGTGATTGGCTGCATGTATTTATGCAGTGCTTGTCTATACAGCTAGTGATTGGCTGCAGGTATTTATGCAGTGCCTGTCTATACAGCTAGTGATTGGCTGCATGTATTTATGCAGTGCTTGTCTATACAGCTAGTGATTGGCTGCAGGTATTTATGCAGTGCCTGTCTATACAGCTAGTGATTGGCTGCATGTATTTATGCAGTGCTTGTCTATACAGCTAGTGATTGGCTGCAGGTATTTATGCAGTGCCTGTCTATACAGCTAGTGATTGGCTGCATGTATTTATGCAGTGCTTGTCTATACAGCTAGTGATTGGCTGCAGGTATTTATGCAGTGCCTGTCTATACAGCTAGTGATTGGCTGCATGTATTTATGCAGTGCTTGTCTATACAGCTAGTGATTGGCTGCAGGTATTTATGCAGTGCCTGTCTATACAGCTAGTGATTGGCTGCATGTATTTATGCAGTGCTTGTCTATACAGCTAGTGATTGGCTGCAGGTATTTATGCAGTGCCTGTCTATGTAGCTAGTGATTGGCTGCAGGTATTTATGCTGTGCTTGTCTATACAGCTAGTGATTGTCTGTAGGTATTTATGCAGTGCCTGTCTATACAGCTAGTGAGTGGCTGCATGTATTTATACAGTGCCTGTCTATACAGCTAGTGATTGGCTGCTGGTATTTATGCAGTGCTTGTCTGTACAGCTAGTGATTGGCTGCAGGTATTTATGCAGTGCTTGTCTATACAGCTAGTGATTGGCTGCATGTATTTATGCAGTGCTTGTCTATACAGCTAGTGATTGGCTGCAGGTATTTATGCTGTGCTTGTCTATACAGCTAGTGATTGTCTGTAGGTATTTATGCAGTGCCTGTCTATACAGCTACTGAGTGGCTGCAGGTATTTATGCAGTGCCTGTCTATGCAGCTAGTGATTGGCTGCATGTATTTATGCAGTGCTTGTCTATACAGCTAGTGATTGGCTGCATGTATTTATGCAGTGCCTGTCTATACAGCTAGTGATTAGCTGCATGTATTTATGCAGTGCTTATCTATACAGCTAGTGATTGGCTGCATGTATTTATACAGTGCTTGTCTATACAGCTAGTGATTGGCTGCAGGTATTTATGCAGTGCCTGTCTATACAGCTAGTGATTGGCTGCATGTATTTATGCAGTGTCTGTCTATACAGCTAGTGATTGGCTGCAGGTATTTATGCAGTGCCTGTCTATACAGCTAGTGATTGGCTGCATGTATTTATGCAGTGCTTGTCTATACAGCTAGTGATTGGCTGCAGGTATTTATGCAGTGCCTGTCTATGCAGCTAGTGATTGGCTGCAGGTATTTATGCTGTGCTTGTCTATACAGCTAGTGATTGTCTGTAGGTATTTATGCAGTGCCTGTCTATACAGCTAGTGAGTGGCTGCATGTATTTATACAGTGCCTGTCTATACAGCTAGTGATTGGCTGCTGGTATTTATGCAGTGCTTGTCTGTACAGCTAGTGATTGGCTGCAGGTATTTATGCAGTGCTTGTCTATACAGCTAGTGATTGGCTGCATGTATTTATGCAGTGCTTGTCTATACAGCTAGTGATTGGCTGCAGGTATTTATGCAGTGCCTGTCTATGCAGCTAGTGATTGGCTGCAGGTATTTATGCTGTGCTTGTCTATACAGCTAGTGATTGTCTGTAGGTATTTATGCAGTGCCTGTCTATACAGCTAGTGAGTGGCTGCATGTATTTATACAGTGCCTGTCTATACAGCTAGTGATTGGCTGCAGGTATTTATGCAGTGCCTGTCTATGCAGCTAGTGATTGGCTGCATGTATTTATGCAGTGCTTGTCTATACAGCTAGTGATTGGCTGCATGTATGTATGCAGTGCCTGTCTATAGAGCTAGTGATTGGCTGCTGGTATTTATGCAGTGCTTGTCTGTACAGCTAGTGATTGGCTGCAGGTATGTATGCAGTACTTGTCTATACAGCTGGTGATTGGCTGCAGGTATTTATACAGTGCTTGTCTATACAGCTACTGATTGGCTGCAGGTATTTATGCAGTGCCTGTCTATACAGCTAGTGATTGGCTGCACATATGTATGCATGTCTTGTCTATGCAGCTAGTGATTGGCTGCACATATTTATGCAGTACCTGTCTATGCAGCTAGTGATTGGCTGCATGTATTTATGCAGTACCTGTCTATACAGCTAGTGATTGGCTGCGCGTATTTATTCAGTGCCTGTCTATGCAGCTAGTGATTGGCTGCAGGTATTTATGCTGTGCTCGTCTATACAACTAGTGAGTTGCTGCATGTATTTATACAGTGCTTGTCTATACAGCTAGTGATTGGCTGCAGGTATTTATGCAGTGCCTGTCTATACAGCTAGTGAGTGGCTGCAGGTAGTTATGCAGTGCCTGTCTATACAGCTAGTGATTGGCTGCAGGTAGTTATGCAGTGCCTGTCTATACAGCTAGTGATTGGCTGCAGGTATTTATTCAATGCCTGTCTATACAGCTAGTGATTGGCTGCAGGTATTTATGCAGTGCCTGTCTATACAGCTAGTGATTGGCTGCAGGTATTTATGCAGTGCTTGTCTATACAGCTAGTGATTGGCTGCATGTATTTATGCAGTGCTTGTCTATACAGCTAGTGATTGGCTGCAGGTATTTATACAGTGCCTGTCTATACAGCTAGTGATTGGCTGCATGTATTTATGCAGTGCTTGTCTATACAGCTAGTGATTGGCTGCATGTATTTATGCAGTGCCTGTCTATACAGCTAGTGATTGGCTGCCTGTATTTATGCAGTGCTTGTCTATACAGCTAGTGATTGGCTGCATGTATTTATGCAGTGCCTGTCTATACAGCTAGTGATTGGCTGCAGGTATTTATGCAGTGCTTGTCTATACAGCTAGTGATTGGCTGCAGGTATTTATGCAGAGCTAGTACAGCTAGTGATTGGCTGCAGGTATTTATGCACAGCTAGTACAGCTAGTGATTGGCTGAAAGGTGTTCTATCACAGATTGATGGTGATATCCCACCATATAATGTATTAATTAATACAAGTTTTTTAGAGGGCTAAGTTGATATATATATATATATTTGTATATTTCAGGCTCAGTTGAGGGCTAGTGTATTTTTGGCTTTGGAAGAGCAGGAATCTATACAGGTAACACTAATGGGTTGATCTTAGGTCAGAATTATTGCATGAAGTGGGAACATTGTGATTACGTCCGTAAATGGTATTATTTAATGTAATTTCAACACAATATGATTAAAAGACACACTATGACCATTAAATACAACAGTTGAATTGATGGAGTACTTTACAATGGCCACTGTAACTTACTGGACAAAAAATGGTATAAATATTGTTAAAAAAATGATGCAGTCATATTATGTCAGTGAGATTTTAAATCCAAAAACAAGCACACAGCAACCATAGCAACAACGAGTATATATATATCTCATAGTCAAACGCTGTTCTTCTGCAAATAACCAATCTCTCATGACATATAGATCTCATAGTCAAACGCTGTCCTTCTGTAAATAACCAATCTCTCATGACATAGATCTCATAGTCAAACGCTGTCCTTCTGTAAATAACCAATCTCTCATGACATAGATCTCATAGTCAAACGCTGTCCTTCTGTAAATAACCAATCACTCATGACAATAGATCTCATAGTCAAAACGCTGTCCTCTGTAAATAACCAATCTCTCTGACATAGATCTCATAGTCAAACGCTGTCCTTCTGTAAAATAACCACATCACTATGACATATAGATCTCAAATAACAATCACTCCATGAAATACTAGACTCAAATAACCAATCATCATGACATAGATCTCAAATAACCAATAATGTAGAAGCTAACAACCTAAATGTACAAATAACAACCATAAGATATAAATATAGAAATAACAACCATAAATATAAATAAATAAATAACCAAACCAATACAAATATAGAAATAACACAACAAATACAAAATATAGAAATAACAAACATAAATATAGAAAAATCCAAACAAACCATAAATATAGAAATAACAACCATAAAAATAAAATAACAATAAATAAACAAATCACCATAAATATAGAAATAACAACCATAAATATAGAAATAACAAATTATAGAAATAAATAACAACCTAATAAATATAGAAATAACAACCATAAATATAGAAATAACAACCATAAAATAGAAATAACAACCATAAATATAAGAAATAAACAACCATAAATATAGAAATAACAACCATAAATATAGAAATAACAACCATAAATATAGAAATAACAACCATAAATATAGAAATAACAACCATAAATATAGAAATAACAACCATAAATATAGAAATAACCATAAATATAGAAATAACAACCATAAATAACAACCATAAATATAGAAATAACAACCATAAATATAATATAGAAATAACAACCATAAATATAGAAATAACAACCATAAATATAAATATAGAAATAACAACCATAAATATAGAAATAACAACCATAAATATAGAAATAACAACCATAAATATAGAAATAACAACCATAAATAACAACCATAAATATAGAAATAACAACCATAAATTACAACCATAAATATAGAAATAACAACCATAAATAACAACCATAAATATAGAAATAACAACCATAAATATAGAAATAACAACCATAAATATAGAAATAACAACCATAAATGTAGAAATAACAACCATAAATATAGAAACAACAACCATAAATATGTATTCACTGTTTCAGAATAAAGCCCCATTCCAGAACCATGACTTGAAGAAATTTGTTTTGACAAAGGAAGGTAAGCACTACATACGTGTATATTGCATTGTATGTTCATACTGATCCCAATGCTTGTATTGGTCTATATACATCTCACACATATTGAGTGAAGTTCATGAGCTGTCCATAATCTTCTAGAGTCCGCCTCCGTGGTCGAGTGGTTAAGGTCGCTGACTGTATACCACTGTAACCTATCATCACTGATGGTCATGTGTTCGAGCCCCGCTCAGACCGTGTCTCATTTATAGGAAAAAGTTGGCAGTTTCTTACGGAGGTTGGTGCACCCAAGTACTGGTTAACCGCTGGAGCCTGCCCAGGAAAGGTGTTGTTAGGTAAACTGCCCGTCGGCGATATAGCCCAAAATGGTGCTGATGTAGGCGTAAAACCCGAAATATAACATAACCATAATCTTCTAGAGCAGTTTTTTTTCGATCCCCCGTCTGACCCTAATAAAATTAACAGTCTTTCAGATGGGACGCTAAACCGGGGTCTCGTGTCGGTGCTTTACACCGTGCACATAAAAGAACCAGAGGAGATGCTGGAATGGGTCTCTGTCTGTATCATGCACTATCCTCCAAAATCTAAAATAACTAATCTCTTCAGGAGGCGTCTCTCATATGGGCAACTGGTAGCGACTATAAATAAACGTAAAAACACACACTAGAGCGGTTTGTGAGCTGTCATGAAGACAATTTCACATTGGATATAAACTCCACTAACACATGTTGGTTTGCTGTTGCTTTCCTGATACAAAGTGATAGTTTGTATGTTAAGATCTGCAGTTATTTTTTGACAGTAAATTCCTCGCATGATGCAACAAGTAATTATTTCTTTCTATTTATAGGTCAGGCAGTTGTTGGGCTCGTGAAAGAATTCCTCGACTTCTTCAACCTTGAATTTACACAGGCCGTCTTTGAGCCAGAATCAGCATGCGTACGTTTAAATGATGATAAAATACTTTAGATCCTTCATGTGGGTGGGAATTGAGTACTCCGGAAAAACCGCCACTCCGGTCTGATCTTTGTGACCACGATACCATCACATATGGAAGATAGCAAATGTTATTGTTGAAAACTATGCTAGATTATGTTTCTGTGTACATCAGACTTATCAGTACAACCCCAAATAAGTGGATGTATATTATTGTAGAATACAGATATCTTAAGAAATTGTCTTGACAACTTTAGCCTCTAAAATGTACAGAAATAGGCCATTCAGATTATTGTAAGTTGGACATTGCCAAAGTTTCAGATTGAATGAACTACTAAGTTAACATGTTCCTCTGCAGATTTTGGTTTAAGATTGTGATGTGCAGATTTTGGGTTAAGATTGTGATGTGCAGATTTTGGGTTAAGATTGTGATGTGCAGATTTTGGGTTAAGATTGTGATGTGCAGATTTTGGGTTAAGATTGTGATGTGCAGATTTTGGGTTAAGATTGTGATGTGCAGATTTTGGTTTGGTGCTCATTACAGTCACCTGCTCATGCTTCTCCATAAAGTCTTCAATTGTCAAATTAATTTAAGTAAAGCAAATAGTAGTATCAAGAAGTGTAGAAATTATGTATGGAATAGCCATTATTGCAAAGATACATTGCTGTATCATCCTATGTAGCCGAATATAACCATTTGTCTTACTCCGATAAGGTATGACAAACTCATTGTCTTTGAATTAACTGATGACGAGTGGAATCAGGTTGTATATGGTGTTCACAGTAGGGATGGTGTGTTATATATCAGGTTGTTCACAGTAAGGATGATGTGTTATATCAGGGTGTTCACAGTAAGGTTGATGTGTTATATCAGGTTGTTCACAGTAAGGTTGATGTGTTATATCAGGGTGTTCACAGTAAGGTTGATGTGTTATATCAGGGTGTTCACAGTAAGGTTGATGTGTTATATCAGGGTGTTCACAGTAAGGTTGATGTGTTATATCAGGTTGTTCACAGTAAGGTTGATGTGTTATATCAGGGTGTTCACAGTAAGGATGATGTGTTATATCAGGTGTTCACATAAGGTGAAACATGTGTTATATCAGGTGTTCACAGTAAGGTTGATGTGTTATATCAGGTTGTTCACAGTAAGGTTGATGTGTTATATCAGGGTGTTCACAGTAAGGATGATGTGTTATATCAGGGTGTTCACAGTAAGGTTGATGTGTTATATCAGGTTGTTCACAGTAAGGTTGATGTGTTATATCAGTGTTCACAGTAAGGATGATGTGTTATATCAGGGTGTTCACAGTAAGGTTGATGTGTTATATCAGGGTGTTCACAGTAAGGTTGATGTGTTATATCAGGTTGTTCACAGTAAGGATGATGTGTTATATCAGGGTGTTCACAGTAAGGTTGATGTGTTATATCAGGTTGTTCACAGTAAGGATGATGTGTTATATCAGGTTGTTCACAGTAAGGTTGATGTGTTATATCAGGTTGTTCACAGTAAGGTTGATGTGTTATATCAAGGTGTTCACAGTAAGGTTGATGTGTTATATCAGGTTGTTCACAGTAAGGTTGATGTGTTATATCAGGTTGTTCACAGTAAGGTTGATGTGTTATATCAGGTTGTTCACAGTAAGGTTGATGTGTTATATCAGGTTGTTCACAGTAAGGATGATGTGTTATATCAGGGTGTTCACAGTAAGGTTGATGTGTTATATCAGTGCGTTCACAGTAAGGTTGATGTGTTATATCAGGTTGTTCACAGTAAGGTTGATGTGTTATATCAGGTTGTTCACAGTAAGGTTGATGTGTTATATCAGGTTGTTCACAGTAAGGTTGATGTGTTATATCAGGGTGTTCACAGTAAGGATGATGTGTTATATCAGGTTGTTCACAGTAAGGTTGGAGTTTTATATCAGGTTGTTCACAGTGAGGTTGATGTGTTATATCAGGTTGTTCACAGTAAGGTTGATGTGTTATATCAGGGTGTTCACAGTAAGGTTGATGTGTTATATCAGGGTGTTCACAGTAAGGATGATGTGTTATATCAGGGTGTTCACAGTAAGGTTGGAGTTTTATATCAGGGTGTTCACAGTAAGGATGATGTGTTATATCAGGTTGTTCACAGTAAGGTTGATGTGTTATATCAGGGTGTTCACAGTAAGGTTGATGTGTTATATCAGGGTGTTCACAGTAAGGTTGATGTGTTATATCAGGTTGTTCACAGTAAGGATGATGTGTTATATCAGGTTGTTCACAGTAAGGATGATGTGTTATATCAGGGTGTTCACAGTAAGGATGATGTGTTATATCAGGGTGTTCACAGTAAGGTTGATGTGTTATATCAGGTTGTTCACAGTAAGGTTGATGTGTTATATCAGGGTGTTCACAGTAAGGTTGATGTGTTATATCAGGGTGTTCACAGTAAGGATGATGTGTTATATCAGGTTGTTCACAGTAAGGTTGATGTGTTATATCAGGGTGTTCACAGTAAGGTTGATGTGTTATATCAGGTTGTTCACACTAAGGATGATGTGTTATATCAGGTTGTTCACAGTAAGGTTGATGTGTTATATCAGGGTGTTCACAGTAAGGTTGATGTGTTATATCAGGTTGTTCACAGTAATGTTGATGTGTTATATCAGGTTGTTCACAGTAAGGATGATGTGTTATATCAGGCATTCACAGTAGGATGATGTGTTATATCAGGTTGTTCACAGTAAGGTTGATGTGTTATATCAGGTTGTTCACAGTAAGGTTGATGTGTTATATCAGGGTGTTCACAGTAAGGTTGATGTGTTATATCAGGTTGTTCACAGTAAGGTTGATGTGTTATATCAGGGTGTTCACAGTAAGGTTGATGGTTGTTATATCAGGGTGTTCACAGTAAGGATGATGTGTTATATCAGCACAAAAAACAGGTGTTCACAGTAAGGTTGGAGTTTTATATCAGGGTGTTCACAGTAAGGATGATGTGTTATATCAGGTTGTTCACAGTAAGGTTGATGTGTTATATCAGGGCGTTCACAGTAAGGTTGATGTGTTATATCAGGTTGTTCACAGTAAGGTTGATGAACACACAAAATGTTATATCAGGTTGTTCACAGTAAGGATGATGTGTTATATCAGGTTGTTCACAGTAAGGTTGATGTGTTATATCAGGTTGTTCACAGTAAGGTTGATGTGTTATATCAGGTTGTTCACAGTAAGGTTGATGTGTTATATCAGGTTGTTCACAGTAAGGTTGATGTGTTATATCAGGTTGTTCACAGTAAGGATGATGTGTTATATCAGGTTGTTCACAGTAAGGATGATGTGTTATATCAGGTTGTTCACAGTAAGGATGATGTGTTATATCAGGGTGTTCACAGTAAGGATGATGTGTTATATCAGTTCGTTCACAGTAAGGTTGATGTGTTATATCAGGTTATTCACAGTAATGTTGATGTGTTATATCAGGGTGTTCACAGTAAGGATGATGTGTTATATCAGGTTGTTCACAGTAAGTATGATGTGTTATATCAGGTTACATAGTGTGTTCAATGTAAAGATTATTTATTGTACAAAAGTAATTTTAATTAATTTCAAAGTTTGCTGTATATTGCTGCATAGATAAAAGGGACAACAACTACACTTAACTGAAGCTATTTAAAACAGAGCTACTAAAACTGTAGATATTAGCTTAAATTAATGGTATGGATGCTGTATGAATGAGATTTCATGTTGCCATGGCAATCAATCAGTGTTTGCTTTATTGCAGGGTCCTAGTTACGACGGCAGAAATAAATTGGCTAAAGAGTTGAATATTCCTGATAGTCCATGCGGACCAAACTTACCTCTTCTTGCAGAAATATTGAAGAGGCCACAAGGGGAGAGAACTGGGGTTGCTAGACCCGCAGGACTTGAGGTACGTACTGTACATTCTGGTCTTTTTGCAAATGAGTTTGTTCTTACTTGTATTCACTGAATTGCTAGCTATTCTGTAACGGGATCAAATGGGAATAAAGGAAAGTATTTGGTGAGATAGATCCAGTTGAAATTGAATATCTCGTGCAGTGTATAATATTTCCAAATATTCACCACGGAAATGAGGTCATTTATACTAATAAACACATGTTCCCAAGGTTATAAAACTTATTTCAGATTTCAAGCTCAAGTGATCTGATTGGTTGATTCTGAGTGTTACTGTCAGCTGAACCAATCAGACGATTGAGACTGAGTTTTGAGATTGGAACATGTTTTATAAACCTCCAGGCATGTTGTATCGGAAATTTGTTGACGTAAATATTTCATGTAACAAGGAAGAGATAAGATCATGCGTGTATCCTTAGTCGCAAAATGACTCGGCAGTGTAAGAAATGATCACTGATTTTGTTTACAATATATTTGTACTATGCGGTGATCCGGGCCGTGTGGGCTCTCAAGATGACCAAGATGATACATTCCCTATTTCTTTCAAGTACACTTCAAATTATTTCCCTTTATCTCTGTTTTTACACCGTATTGTTTACTTCAATCAACGTTGAATATCATCACATATATTAATTAATTTCATTAACCCATTCAACCCCAAGTAACTGACATGGACTTGTGCATGATATTTTTAGACCAATAAATTAATAAGAAAATTACCTTTGGACCAGTTCATTTATCAAAATGGGTAATTTTATCTAAAAATAGTAATAATTATTACTGGCAAAAAGTGCAGATCCTGATGAGTCGGCTCGTCACGAGCCGGCTCATCTGGATCTACACTTTTTGTTCGTCTATTTAGAGGCCTGTAGTGTTGAAAGGTTTAAACGAAGTATATGCACACGCCTAAAAATATTCCATTTATCACAGTTGTATGTAATAATCAGAAATGTCCACCTCTGTGGTCGAGTGGTTAAGGTCGCTGACTTGTATACCACTGTAACCTATCATCACTGATGGTCACGGGTTTGAGCCCCGCTCAGGCCGTGTCTCATTTATATGAAAACGTTGGCAGTTTCTTACGGAGGTTGGTGCACCAAGTACTGGTTAACCGCTGGAGCCTGCCCAGGAAAGGTGTTGTTAGGTAAACCTCCCGCCGGCGAAATAGCCCAAAATGGTGCTGATGCAGGCGTAAAACCCGAAATATAACATAACATAATAATCAGAAAAATATTTGCATTACGAGTATGTACCGTACATAGAAAATTCTCTCTGGTATTTCTTTTGCATTTCGTATACTGCTAGCTAAAACACATTTGTTATAAGTAACCCATTTAATACTGATGTCAACTT
>CM026387.1:53244061-53277199 GCA_014843695.1 Archivesica marissinica
TGTGTGGTGTGGTGTGTGTGTGTGGTGTGGTGTGTGTGTGGTGTGGTGTGGTGTGTGTGTGTGGTGTGGTGTGTGTGGTGTTGTGTGGTGTGGTGTGTGTGGTGTGGTGTTGTGTGGTGTGGTGTTGTGTGTGTGGTATGGTGTGTGGTGTGATGTGGTTTGTGTGTGTGTTGTGGTGTGTGGTGTGTAGTAGTCAATGTTTTGTAAATTGTAAAATATACGATGAATAAACGCTGTTTCCAATATGAACGTCGTTTTTAAAAATAACATTTTCATTTCATCGTAATAGTTAGTTCTTACAACTTATATTAACCACTCTCGAGACCTCATTCCTGATGGAATCCATCGCCACGAGGGAGAGAGAAGAGGCAACGTGGAATTTAAATGCCTTGCCTAAGGGTACAATCGTAACGGCTCGAGCGGGGCTCGAACTCTGGACCGTTCGCACCTAAAGCGAACGCGCATCCACTGCGCTATCACTTCATCGTAATAGAATTGAGTAAATGTAAAGCTGTACAAATGGTGATAGCTTTGTAACAGGGATCACATCCTTAATTGCAGAATATAAACGAGTGAAATGCAGGTGTTGGTTTAAACTTTATTTATTTTACAACGATTGCGAAGCAAGTTTTAACAACTTATATTAATCACTCTCGTTGGCACGGATGAAAGTGTAAATGTGGTCATTCGTGTGGGAGAAAACTGAAGTACCCGGAGAAAACCCACCTGTCCGATCTGGTGACCACCATACCATCTCACATACTTCCCGGTCCGATGGATCGAACCTGGGTTGCATTGGTGTGAAGCGAGCGTGCTAACCACTGCGCTAATCGGACAGCCACTCCAATATAGGAGTTAATTCATTACTCTTCATAAACCCCTTACAACACCTTCATCGCTTCCAACATATTCCCACATGTCCAACCCAAATATCTATGCACATAGATATTCATTATTGAGTATGGTGTGCCTATTGCTTATCAGCAGTATGGAGATATTGTCTGTTGTGGAGTATAGGGTTAAAGACCTATGCAACATACTTTAATTGGGGGGGGGTGCATGCCTGTTGTGGCGTATAGGGTTAAAGACCTATGCAACATACTTTAATTGGGGGGGGGGG
Organism: Archivesica marissinica; assembly: GCA_014843695.1. NCBI lineage: Eukaryota > Metazoa > Mollusca > Bivalvia > Venerida > Vesicomyidae > Archivesica > Archivesica marissinica. Next base: position 53,245,182 of record CM026387.1, read on the forward strand.
TGCACATGATTTACACGAGCACAGTGCAGCATCTCTGTCGGTATCTCCATCAGTATATCCATTTCCAAATAAACATTCCTAAACAAATCACTACCTGTCGAATCAATGTACTGCTACAACATTTTCAAACTTTTCTCCAATCTCAAACTCAGTCTCTAGCTTCCTGATTGGTTCAGCTGAGTGTAAATCTCAGACTCAACCAATGAAATTTCTTGAGTTTGAGATCTGACCCTGATATCATATGATATAGTGGGGCTATTTGTAAGTGGAAAAGGCGTGTGACCTAGAACCCAAGTGTTTTAAGTCAGAAGATGCCTGCTACTGCCTGTCGTCCCAGAGCACATGTCCTGTGAACTTGATATTAGTCAGCACTTGTGGTACATGTATAAAGATAAAACATGCATACAACATTCATCTACACTTTTCTATCTACACTTTATATACACAACATCTACAACTCCAAATACTGGCATACGGTATGTATATGTGGGGGAAAAGTTGTCCATAGTTGTGGAGAGCAACTATCGTTCTAGATAATATTATTATTGGTATAAACCGACAGCATTTGTCTCTTTAACCATTAGAATGCTGTAGGCAAAATGAACACGTGTGTAATATTTTTCTTATATATCCCGGAAAGTAGGGCTTGACATTTCATTCAAATCGGGCTCATTTCGTCCATAGCATGCTAAATGTTAATATACCAGTAATACAAAAATCGGCCCTCACCAATTAAATGCAGTACAGGTTATTTAGTCACCTGTTCAAAAATCAATTTAGATCTTGGTTACATTTTAACATGTCAATTAACTTAGATATCGAGGCTAAAAATAAAGGTGTTAAATTAGTTTGCAAATTTTCTTCATAACACATACATTTATATCAGAACATAGTCCCCATTTCACAAATACAAAAGTAGACGAAAACAATTGATTAAATAAATATTCCCTATTGAAAGACGTGGGAAAAGAACTGACTAGTTGATACTAGTTACGATAAAGAACCAATAGCCATCTTTTATAAAAAAAAAGCATTGCTCGTATCTGCCTGAGTTGTCCAATCACAAACCCAGTTCAATGCTACTCCGAACCACATACATGAACTGTCTCTACATTAAGCTTGACGAAAGGTCTTAGACGAAAAAAGCTTGTTCAATCACAATGCAAGCAAAAGACAGCACTGTATACCGCAGTGTACATACAATATGTAACGTAGTGAACAACATTGGGTACCACTGCCTACTAACGCCGCCGTCTAATTCAAGGGATGATCAAAAGGGATCATAATAGGAAGCCTTGATTTACACGGAGCGCAGATCCTGTCTCGACCAATGAACTTTGTGCAAGCCTTAGATCCAACATGTCATCCAAGGGACATAACTCCATCTCGATCAATTTCCTTTAACTAATTCCGAAGAACCATACAAAAAAAATGGCCTATTTGCAACAGAATTAGGTTAAGGAGAACCATCGTAGAAAAGCTGTACACGTGCACAAATATCGTCGATAGACATTTAATCAATGTTATCAAGAGGCATGCTTCTGTTCAGAACTTTAAAAACATGCTTTCTTGTAACCAACCGTGGCTTTGACTCTATGGTAGTTTCATCTTGGTGCATAGATAGACCCAGAGTAAACTTTTAAGTCAAAGTCAGAGTTAATGTGTTCACTACAGTGAGTTCTCTACTACCTCGCACTGTAGTGGAACACGCGGTAAGGGTAGTACTTGTATATTAGACCAGAGAAAATTTACACAGTTCTTAAAAATGGTTGAATGATCGAATTTTCTACTTCATACTTTACACAGATGGTATTGTTGTTGAATTGGATTTTACGGAACACAAACACAATTCAGGTGCCAAACAGCTCTAAACATTTTTGTTTCACATATCATTTACATAAGAATAGCAATTAACAAGCAAAAATATTTGTTAAATATAACTATGAAAAAATTGTTCTTTGATGGAAAAGCAGCATAATTATTAATTGCTGGAAATAAGATTTGTAATAAATGTAATTTACTAAACAGCTCAACATCAACAGAACAGAACTAGACTTTTTTCTGTGGCCTTGCTTTAACCCTTACCATTTCCTGTTTTATGTGTGTGTGACCATTAACATACACAATGTATAGACTGTGACCATTCAATTTCCTTATATGAAAAACTAAAATCCACAGGCACAAGACACAATTTTGTTGGCCCCCTATGGTCATATAGTAATGTTTAGTAAACTATGGTCATATAGTAAGCAATGTTTTGTAAACATTACTTACTATATGACCATAGGCCAAAATAAATGTGTGTCTCATGTCTGTGCTAAAATAATTGTAATATTTTAAAACTTATACATGTATACTATTTCCTTAGTTTGAATTTTGGGGTTAATGGCATAATGTAGAACCAGAGGGGCAGTTACATGTACAGCTATATGCTATGGGGCAGTTACACGTACAGCTATATGCTAAGGGGCAGATACACGTACAGCTATATGCCAAGGGGCAGATACACGTACAGCTATATGCCAAGGGGCAGTTACACGTACAGCTATATGCTATGGGGCAGATACACGTACAGCTATATACTATGGGGCAGATACACGTACAGCTATGTGCTAAGGGGCAGATATACGTACAGCTATATGCTAAGGGGCAGATATACGTACAGCTATATGCTAAGGGGCAGATACACGTACAGCTATATGCTAAGGGGCAGATACACGTACAGCTATATGCTATGGGGCAGATACACGTACAGCTATATGCTATGGGGCAGATACACGTACAGCTATATGCTATGGGGCAGTTACACGTACAGCTATATGCTAAGGGGCAGATACACGTACAGCTATATGCTATGGGGCAGATACACGTACAGCTATATGCTATGGGGCAGATACACGTACAGCTATATGCTATGGGTCAGATACACGTACAGCTATATGCTAAGGGGCAGATACACGTACAGCTATATGCTATGGGGCAGTTACACGTACAGCTATATGCTAAGGGGCAGATACACGTACAGCTATATGCTATGGGGCAGATACACGTACAGCTATATGCTATGGGGCAGATACACGTACAGCTATATGCTAAGGGGCAGTTACACGTACAGCTATATGCTAAGGGGCAGTTACACGTACAGCTATATGCTATGGGGCAGATACACGTACAGCTATATGCTAAGGGGCAGTTACACGTACAGCTATATGCTATGGGGCAGATACACGTACAGCTATATGCTACACAAATTTCCTAGTGCAGAATTAAAATCTTAAATAATATGTAATAGCATAAGTAGAAATACACCAAGCTTGTTGCAAATTTATTACAGCTGAAAAATATTTAAAGATATATTTCTGTTCAAACTGATTAACATAATTTCTAAAAAAGTTGCTATCCTCCAATTGTATTCGTTGTATACATATTGTATTGCCAAAGGGCAAGGTTACTGCCGATTTTGCAAGAAAACATATTGTTGTAATATTGTTGTATTAATATTTGTTGCATAGACACCGAGATACTACCATACAATGCAATTTCATCGTTTTGAACAGGAATATACCTTTAAGATTGTTCACGATCAACTGTACATGTTAGCAACAGCAAATATAGTTTTGCATTTTCAACTGAATTCTGAATTAGTGGGTGGCAGCCACATGGAGTATGAGGTTATTATGAAGCCATTCATTGTAATACAGAACCAGTATCCAACATGTCATCCTGGGCAATTGTTGCTCACTCCTAGTAAATAATGTACTACACTGCAATACCACACACACATATCAACATGTTATTCTGGGCAATTGTTAATCACTCATAGTAAATCGTCCCGAGAAAGCTTTCACACATATAAACAGAATCCCAGTCTATGACCGGTCATTTGAAGAAACCTTTGACATATAAACAGAATCCCAGTCTATGACCGGCCATTCAAAGAAACCTTTGACATATAAACAGAATCCCAGTCTATGACAGGTCATTCGAGAAACAATTCACACCTGTACGCAGTACACGGCATATCAGTAATATATGGTCATTCAAGAAACCATTCACACCTGTACACAGTACACGGCATCTCAGTTATATATGGTCATTCAAGAAACCATTCACACCTGTACACAGTACACGGCATCTCAGTTATATATGGTCATTCAAGAAACCATTCACACCTGTACACAGTACACGGCATCTCAGTTATATATGGTCATTCAAGAAACCATTAATACATTTTGTTTAACACCAAACTCTCACTGTTCAGATTGGCAGTCATCACACACACTATGCTATAATATACTAACAGATGTGTTATACAAAACCAGAGTCCAACATGTCACTCTTGGTACATGACTAGCGCGAGATAACAACTACTGTATTACAACGCAAGGTCATTCCAATTTCATACATATCAAGAATCCCTCTAAATTTCGTTCAAAAAAGTCCCACTTGAGAGCTGTGGTGTTTCCCAATAAATTTGATATACAATTAAAAATGCTAGAATGATCTCCCCTCGATTTGTTTAATTCATACTGTACCGCACACACTGATATACCTTTTTGCTCCACTTTAGTTAACCTCTTTCTTAACCCTTTCAACACCAGACCTCTCAATGGGCTTACAAAAAGTGTAGATCCAGATGAGCCGGCTCATGATGAGCCATCTCATCAGGATCTGCACTTTTTGCCAGTAATATTACTATTTTTAGACAAAAATTAGCCATTTTGATAAATGAACTGGTCCAAATGTAATTGTCTTATTAACTTATTGGTCTGAAAATATCATGCACCAGTCCATGTGAGTTACTTGGTATTGAATGGGTTAATCCAAATTGGCAACGGGAGCCGCCCCAGATGGATCCAGACAAGGTTCACGGGTATAATTATAGAAACTAGTTCACATGAATACCTGAGTTATGGGATGTAACTTTTGCTTGCCAATGGATGAAATTTTGCACACCTTCCAAAAAAATGTTGCTGTAGGTCTTTATAAACTCATACCAATCAATAAAAAAGTCCATTTCCACCCTATGTGTAATTTCCTCCTGACTATTTTGCTTTCCTTACTAGCAAATATGTCAGTAAAATGATCTACAGCCGCAATCACTGTGTATGTTAACGAGTCACTTCACAATAATTCCAAACACTAAAGAAATACAATACATTTACATAGGAGGAATAAATACGTGAAACTATAACTATACGTTGTATCTAAGCCTACCTATACAAAACTGTATTGTCAATTTCTTTATTCTCTTCCTCATTTTTTGCTCTCACTTCAGAAGAACTGCTCGTGTACACATGAAATTCATTTTGATATGTACAAGAATAGCTCTTGTTTGTTTTATAATATTAACATGAAATAATAAACAACAACATATAATCAGTATTAACTACATCCAAATGTAAAGTTAAATATTCCGTAGTCGAGTTACAAGCAGGTTACAGGTCCAACATGTCACCTGTACCGGTTGACCGTGTCACCTTGCAATGATCATTTGTTACTGTTGCTATGCTTGGCAACAATAACTAAGGCTCCAGACAAGGTTGCTAGGCACCATCATGCTTGATACTCGTGTACAGTTTATCTATGCACACACAGCACCGTATGTCTACAATGTATCTTACAAGCTTCGACCAAAATTCTACAAACTTTCGATCCAACATGTCATTGAAAGGAAACATCAACAGCGAAGGTGAAGGTCATATCAAATGAACCAATGTCATTTTACACAACACTCGCATTCATTATGTCCATAATATGTAAGAGTTATGAACAATTTGAGAGAATAGCTATGAAGATATATTGGCTACATACAAATACGGGACTTTGATTTCTGTGTGTAGGTCAAAGTAGTTATATTATTATGCGAGAAAAAAAACCCACAACAATATCACATGCATGTTCTGACCAATCAAATGAGAAGAACTATATATGGCAGTGTCGTTGTCACTTACCTGATTGGTCAGCATCAAAGACAACTAAATGTAAAAAGAAACAATAAAAGTGAAAATAATACGTACATGTGTAAGCACTATTGTGTTAGATAACAATACAAAGGTAAGTTCACAGAAGAACATTAATGACTATTACACAAAATGGCTTACATTTGGTTGGCAAGATAAATTATCAACTGGCAGCAACTAACAATATAAGCAGAACCTTCAATGCTAGAAATACCCTTCGGAGGCACAGATTTTAAATTTGAAAAGCAGACAAAATTTTGCAATTTTGAGGAAGACGTATTTACAAACGACCTTGGCACAAATAAACAGGTGTGAAGTTGACGGCTTGACACGAATAAACAGTGTGAAGTTGACAGCTTGACACGAATAAACAGGTGTGAAGTTGACGGCTTGACACGAATAAACAGGTGTGAAGTTGACAGCTTGACACAAATAAACAGGTGTGAAGTTGACAGCTTGACACGAATAAACAGGTGTGAAGTTGACAGCTTGACACAAATAAACAGGTGTGAAGTTGACGGCTTGACACAAATAAACAGGTGTGAAGTTGACGGCTTGACACGAATAAACAGGTGTGAAGTTGACGGCTTGACACGAATAAACAGGTGTGAAGTTGACGGCTTGACACGAATAAACAGGTGTGAAGTTGACGGAGGCAAGTACCTCCTTCTGCCAGAGCATAGCTACGGGGCTCGTATGTATACATGTGTTTCAAGCCCAAACAGACGTGTGTTCCATACAGTCCAAAACCGTATATAATAAAAAAGGCATTGAGATCAACAACAATCCTGTGGAAATACTTGCATATTGCGGCAAACAATTCAAACATTTGGCTACCTAGACATATGTACATGTACATTTACACTATTTACAAGTTTGAGATAAATATCTGTATTTACACAACGTGACATTTGTACATGTTGAAAGCGTCTATGTTAACTATTCTACTAATCTCAAGTATTACAATAATAGTTATATTACCATCTGTTATTTATCAGTAAAACATCCTTCACCCCAGTAACTCTTTGCATGCTGGGTAAAATAAAGGTAATAAATAGTTCAAAATAATTGTAGCAGATGACAATTCATGTGTTTTTCTTACTAGTAACTGGAAATATGTCCTGGAATTTCATTAGAATTGTATCGTTTTGACATAATTTTAATGAAATTCCACGACATATTTGACTGTTATTTTCAACGCTAGCATGCAAAGAGTTAAAAGGTGCATGTCACTTTATTGAACAAGTTAAACTTCAACGACAAGATTTGCTATTCACTAATCACTAGCATGTTCTTTGCTCGCTTTTTCAGTCGATAATCCTGCTTAGAACTGTGATTCTCCATGCACAGGCTTCGGCACAACTCATACACCAAGAAACGTGTCCATAGAACACACATCGCTTTGGGATTTCTCCGAATAAATATGGGCCATCTACTGAACGTGACGAATCTGTATACCAAGAATGATGACTGTAGATGCAACTGATCTCAAGTTATTGATCCAATACTAAAAGTGTCTAAGTACAATCACACACACGGACGGACTTACTGCCCACTTGCCCTAATGCAGGGGCAAACAAATATATCTTCTCTCATCTGCTGAATTCAGAGTGAAGATGAAATACTTTCAACCGGATAGAACGAAAAATAATTCCAAATGTAGACGTTATTTATTTAAAACAGCTTGAAACGTAATTTAAATTCGAGTCTGAAACGTAATTTAAATCGGAGCTTGAAAAAAATTGGATCTGGAAACCTAATTTAAATTGGAGCTTGAAACGTAATTGAAACTTTGAGACGTACTGAACATGACATAATGATACATACGCTGGAGAAACCTTTGCACATAAGGCATTAGCATTAACCCATTCAACCCCAAGTAACTGACATGGACTGGTCCATGATATTCTTAGACCAATAAATGAATAAGAAAATTACATTCGGACCAGTTCATTTATCAAGATGGGTAATTTTGTCTAAAATTAATAATTATTACTGGCAAAAAAGTGCAGATCCTGATGAGACGGCTCGTCATGAGCCGGATCATCTGGATCTACACTTTTTCATAAGCCTATTTAGAGGCCTGTGGGGTTGAAAGGGTTAATATACATACAAAGAATGAGAAAATGAATAAATAGCACCAACATGAATGAACATTTACATGGTCAGTAATAGAACTAACATCACTATTAACCTCATTACTGACTCAATATTAACCTCAATATTAAACTCAATATTAACATAATCATTAACCTTAATATTAACACTAATATATATATACCTCAATATTAACACCAATATTAACATAATCATTAACCTTAATATTAACATAATTATTAACCTCAATATTAACATAATCATTAACCTCAATATTAACACTAATATTAACGTCATTACTTAAAAGTGTGTACTATAATGCAGGGGGTACAGACTTGCACATTTAAAAAATGCACACCAGTCACTAAGAGACATCGGTAAGTTACTGCCCCTGAATACTGCCTAAAGTATGTAGGTCCTCTTAAGTTGTTACCTTTGTTTTTATCGTAGTTTCCTTTGCACAACATGCTATCAATTTTCTTCCACTTTCTCATCTTATAATTATTATGTTACTATATCTCGACAGATTTCCTACACTATATCCAATGGTTAAAAATTCTGTAATTTTTGTTATCAATTCATTAACATGATTTGGATAAAATCACATTTATCATAATGCAACATCTGGTTAGGGAACAACTGTAAATACAAAGGATTGCAACTGAAAGGACCGCTATACATTTAGGGATAAATCAGACTTTATCTGCCAAGGGAGGTAATAGAAAATGCATCGATGTCCCTCCTTCCCCTGATCCACTTGCTATATTATGCGTACCACAACTGAACCAATCTTGTTATACATGTATACATAATATGCAAAAAGCTGAAACAAACTACCTGTATATATTGGCCGTTATGACATAGTTGACCCTAATGTATGGTCAAGGCAGCAGAATATGCTTCGCAGAACATATCATATAATTGTAATTCAATTACCAATATATTTCTTTTAGCAGGTTAAAAAAATTTTTTAATTTCTTTTACAACGATTGTGAAGCAAGTTCTAACAACTTATATTAATCACTCTTGCTGGCGCGGATGAAGGCGTTCATGTGGGAGGTAACCGGAGTATCCCGGAAAAACCCACCTGTCCGATCTGGCAACCACCGTACCATCTCACATACTTCCCGGTCCGAGGATCGAACCCAGGTTGCATTGGTGAGAAGTGAGCGTGCTAACCACTGCGCTAATCGGACAGCCTTCTAGTGATTTGCAGAACAATCAGAGAATTAATTTTGTAACTTATTAGCAATTCCCCGTGCAGCAATATTAATGTTACATACAAATTCTATTGATTTTTTGTCAACTGTCGATTCATTCGAAGAAATTTAAGAATTAAAAATTAATCAAATCATTTTTATTTATTGTTTGAAGTTGCGAACATGTAAACATCAATCAGCATTTAACATTTGTGGAAGCCATGATCGCTTCAGGTGTGAAAGGGTCGGTCGGAGTTCTCGCCCAGTTGTAACCGTTACGATTGTGCCCTTAGACAAGGCATTTAAATTCCACATTGCCTCCTCTCTCCTTCATGGAAATGAATTGCATGATGAATGAGGTCTCGAGAGCGATTAATACGATGTTGTAAGAACTTGTTATATATATTGTTATATGCTAAATACATTTGTATACAAGCATTTAACCATCTCCGTCTTAAATCAGTTTATTTCAAAATTTTGGTTTTGTTTTGCAAGTTCCAGGTAAATATTGTGTGCAAACATATTCTGCTGTCAAGCAATATGAGAAAGTCATGTGAATTCAACAAACAATATGCAAATGAGGCAGTCATGTGACTTAAAATAGTCAATATGCAAATCAGGCAGTCATGTGTCTTAAAACAGCCAATATGCAAATCAGGCAGTCGTGTGACTTCAACAAACAATATGCAAACAAGGCAGTCATGTGACTTCAAACAGCCAATGTGCAAATGAGGCAGTCATGTGACTTAAAACAGCCAATATGCAAATGAGGCAGTCATGTGACATTTGACACCAAGTAACTCACCACCTACAAACATTTTACTATTGAAAAAGACATAAAAGTCCTACTGAAATACTACACAAGCTATTGATATATATATATATGTATATACTATGAGAAACCCCTATGAGTAAATAACGACTTTAATTGTTAAGGGTTACAACAAATAGTTCAGATTTAAACGGGATAGACCGTTACAACAGAGCGAAATTAATACACTGTGATATGCAACAGAAAGAATAAATCTTGAGTAGTGGAATCCAAATGTCACGGAACAAAAAATGCATCGGATCGATTGTACAAAGTAATTACAACCTAGCAACTGTACTCATCATCTCATATTGTGCTTCATTTAGTCTTACCAGTTGCTACGTGCATTTCTTAAATTTCATTTTCCGACTTGGACTAATAAGAAAACAGCTTGAACAATTTCTGCAAATCAAATAAATCCATTGGTAAGGTAGTATTGCAGAATTATTTTCTTTGCTCGCTGCTGTTTCACCGTTTTTGTAAACTTTGCACCATCCATAAAAATACCGTAGCTCTTTTAAATACTTTTTTGTGCAACAATGTATAACATGAAGTGTTCCTTCATACGAAATGCAGGTCATTAAATGAATATTCAAACACAGAGCAAGTCGGTAATTGTGGCCGATATTCCTCGTACAAAGTCTGTAAATGTGGTCGTTATTAACTTCTAACGACCGGTACATACTCTTTGGAGAAAGTCTGTGAGCGATATTCAATTTTAGCGACAGGTACATCCTTTTTGCACTCAGTTGAAGGTTCCCGACACTGAAGGACACCAATATCACATACAGCTAACTCTAGCCAAAATTGCACTTTTAAATATCGTCAACCGACGTCCAGTAGTTGATTTCACACACAATTCTGATATAATACTGTTAAATAGATCTGTTTCTGAAGAGGTATCTATTGCGGTGACAAGGGTATACACATCATTTACGCATATAACGGTGATGTTTGATCATCTTTGTGACCCGTGTCACCCGTGTAAATAGTGACTGAATCATATGTTAAAATCAGCGATCCAACATGATACTGCCAGTCCTCTAAGAGCTACCAACTGAAGAAACCTAGTACAATCACTTTAACAAGAATGTTTGAATACGATGAATACTGTCTTGACCCATATCTGAATAAATTTGAAGGAATGTGCTAGCAACGCACGTCTGATTAGGATCTATGTTGTTTGCTATTCTGTCATCTGTTTTAGCTTCATTATCTGAATAGCATAGAGCCTGATCAGACAACACGTTCTGTGACATCTGATCTGGCTCTATGCTGCTTTATTCGCGATTATTGGGATAAGCAGTACAGAAAGTGTCTGCCTAGCAGTGGATGCTTTAATAGAGTTCTCATATGTAATAAAATGCCATTTAGGAAATCTGGAAGCTGGCTGCTTAATAGAGGCAACCACTAACACAAGCTTGCTAAACATTGCTTGCAACAAATATGGCGAATTTAAAGACCACAATCTACAATCTCTAGACAGAGACTTCAGATGATGTCACAAGCTTCTACGTGACTGTTTCTACACGTTTGACCCACAAGATGGTGGTGTGGTAAAAGTTATGCGGTACTAGTCACGTGATTGCGATCAATGTATTAAAAAGACTTCAGATGACTGCACGAACACAGATAAATTACAACAAATAATACATACATTTAGCGGTTTTATCATCTTTTTCGGCTGTTTGTTTTCGCTTTTTTGGTAAGATTTCTACATGTTTGATGCACATGATGGTGGCGTGGTATATTATCTCATCACGATATTGCAAGCTATGTATGCATGCAAAAATAACTGAAATACCCACTAACTTCATTTGTATTTCAAGTAATTTTAGTCAGACCCGTGTTAGTGGTCACCTCTATTAAGCAGCCAGTTAACAGAATCTGAAACTGGCATTCTATCAAACAGTTTACCTCTATTAAAAAGACATATGTAAATAATTCATGAACTGGGTTTTGACTATATACCAAAATATTGTCCTTCATGGGTTAAATATAATGTATAGTATTTAACGATCAACATCAGTTGTATAAACTCAGCTACTGGCCGCCCTGGGGTTGCTAATACAGTATGTATGACTATGCACTTCCCACGTGACTATTTCGAAAGTTTACTTATAACACGTATCAGAGCACCATTTTCTTCCCGTAGTCGACGGTTATCTTCCTTCAATTGACCCATTTTCTGCAAGAAATACGATAAGCAACATTAGAATAAAGGACATATGAAGTAACGGTGTTCACACAAACTGCACAAACTGCACAAACTGCAAGCATTGAGTGCATGTGTTTGGAAAACTTGCAGAAAACTTATATTCTAGAACAATATAGCTGAAATGCTAGATTTTCCACATACAATTTTGCCAAAAACTGGTGTCTGTGTGTTTCAGGGTAGGGGGGGGGGGGGGGAGGGGGGGGGGGTGTAGTGGGAATAATTTTAAATTCTTTTTTTATTTTATAACAATTGTCATAAATGGAATTTAGAATTGCATTAATAGTACTATTGTAATATATTTGTTTTAATTGACAACTTGTATGTTGAATATGCCAGATATATTGGGGGAGGGAAGGGGATGGTTACGGGATACTAAAAGCACATGTATGTATTACACTTACAATGTGCTACACACTGAAACAATTCTAAGGAGTAGATGACTAGCGTAGCAAGAACAACGGAGACAACAATAATGGTCAATATTTCATGACATTGACCATTCCATCCCTACGAACTTCCAACACCACATACAGCAGTAGTTACCATAGTCTGTCCTTACAAGTGAAACCAAACTGGTGAAGGTGAATTCCATTAAATATATATACAATGCATCCATATAACCAACACAATCAGATATCTCCATTCAACAATTATCTTTGTTTTTGATTTCAAAATTCTGCTATTTTTCCATTGGTCATAAAGCTAATGATGTGCTGTCACTTTGTATTACAACCTGGAGAAACTAGTGTACCAGATATTCTAGACGTGACTTAGTTTTGTATTACAACCTGGAGAAACTAGTGTATCAGCTATTCTAGACGTGACTTAGTTTTGTATTACAACCTAGAGAAACTAGTGTACCAGCTATTCTAGACGTGACTTAGTTTTGTATTACAACCTGGAGAAACTAGTGTACCAGCTATTCTAGACGTGACTTAGTTTTGTTATATGTTATATTTCGGGTTTTACGCCTGCATCAGCACCATTTAGGGCTATTACTTAGTTTTGTATTACAACCTGGAGAAACTAGTGTACCAGCTATTTTGGATGTGACTTAGTTTTGTATTACAACCTGGAGAAACTAGTGTACCAGCTCTTTTGGACGTGACTTAGTTTTGTATTACAACCTAGAGAAACTAGTGTACCAGCTCTTTTGGACGTGACTTAGTTTTGTATTACAACCTGGAGAAACTAGTGTACCAGCTCTTTTGGACGTGACTTAGTTTTGTATTACAACCTGGAGAAACTAGTGTACCAGCTATGTTGGACGTGACTTAGTTTTGTATTACAACCTAGAGAAACTAGTGTACCAGCTATTCTAGAGGTGACTTAGTTTTGTATTACAACCTGGAGAAACTAGTGTACCAGCTATTGTGGACGTGACTTAGTTTTGTATTACAACCTGGAGAAACTAGTGTACCAGCTATTGTGGACGTGACTTAGTTTTGTATTACAACCTAGAGAAACTAGTGTACCAGCTATTTTGGATGCAACATAGTTTTGCATTATGACCTACGAGGTGAAGATTACGGGTACAAATTTGCAAATTTAAGACTCAAAATCTAAATGTCAGAAAAGGACACTTACATATGGGCTATAACCTATATCATTTTAATGAAAATTGTTTGGACATATGCACCAAAACTGATGCCTCGTGCCAAGCAGGACAGGCTACAGTAACTGCACAAGAACGATACTCATTGGGAAATGCAGGAGTAACAAAACTGAAACTACATAAAACACTGAGAAAATCTGAACATGAGATTACGCACTAGGAAATATTTAAGAAGTTACTTGCTTCTATTAACCCGTAACCTGCCAAAAGTTGCTTTTGCAACCAGCATAGAGCCAGATCAGACGGAACAGAACAAAAGTTGCTTATGCAACCAGCATAGAGCCAGATCAGACGGCACAGAACAAAAGTTGCTTCTGCAACCAGCATAGAGCCAGATCAGACGGCACAGAACAAATGTTGCTTTTGCAAACAGCATAGAGCCAGATCAGATGGCACAGAACAAAAGTTGCTCTTGCAACCAGCATAGAGCCAGATCAGACAGCACAGAACAAATGTTGCTTTTGCAAACAGCATAGAGCCAGATCAGATGGCACAGAACAAAAGTTTACAACCAGCATAGAGCCAGATCAGACAGCACAGAACAAATGTTGCTTTTGCAAACAGCATAGAGCCAGATCAGATGGCACAGAACAAAAGTTTACAACCAGCATAGAGCCAGATCAGACAGCACAGAACAAATGTTGCTTTTGCAAACAGCATAGAGCCAGATCAGATGGCACAGAACAAAAGTTGCTTCTGCAGTCCTTCGATTTTGAGGCGCGCGATCGCGCCCGCGCGCCTGCACGCGCCCGAAATCAAGACTAGACGCGCGACAGACCGAGCGCCTCGAAACATGCGCGCGCTGTTAGCATTGATGTGGTTAAAATTGTTTCTAAAACGTTGCATATTTCACTGCAACAATGAACTCTCCGATCCGGTTGTCGGCACCTTTGTCGGCACCTTTGTAGTTTCATTTCAAGCGTGGGTGTCTGCGACGATGTGTTTGACTTTGTAGTCCACGTGCGGCTTATGACTCAAAGGCTTTGACAGGTACAGTGATGCGGAATTTTTTTTATCGGCATCCTTTGATACGATGCAATGATTGTCGCATTATATTTTAAGCTGGCATAATACAACCAACTCTCGGAATGATCACACACATTTAATTGTTGTCAATATACATATAGTCAGCTATGGCAGATACTAAAACAAAGGGGCACTCCGTGCAATTAAAAACATTCCTAAATTGGAACGTCGGGTCGCTAATTGGATTTAAAACTGTTAAAGATAAGCATGGCATTGAATATGTGCATGAAGTATGGTGCAAAACCTGCGCTCGACATGCAGACCACATAAAGAAAAGTGATAAACTGCGCGGGAAAGCCACTACGGACGTTGACAAATATGTTGTGGGCACCAACTTCGTATCAAAACATACTGTGATTAGACTCTGAACGCGACAGTCACACCGACACGGACAGTTCCGGCTCCGAATCCGATGATTACGGAAGTGCCGGAAGTGGACAATAACTTTGCTTTGGTTCGTTATTAAATAATAAAACGATTCTTGTTTCAGGTAACGATGTATCTTTTATAATATATGCCCTCCTTTGTAATTATAATTAAGTTTTAAGTGGCGCGCGTTCTCACAAACAGCGCTCGCAATCTCCAAACGTGGCGCGCGATCGGCGGTGCGCCTGGGTTTTCCATAATCGAAGGACTGCTTCTGCAACCAGCATAGAGCCAGATCAGATGGCACAGAACGTGCACAGAATGTTCCATCTGATTTCTATTCAGATAGTTGAGCTAAAACACATACCAAAATAACAAAACAACATAGGCTGATCTGGATCAATGTTGTTTGCACATTCCGTCCAATTTATTCGGCAGGTTATGGGTTAACTCTGCATGCTAGCGCATAACAGACAAATATGCCATGCAATTTCATTAGAATTCTGCTGTAACAACATAATTTTAATGAAATTCCACGACATATTTACAGTTTTCAGCTAACATTAATGAACTAATTATACCCAGAATGCAGAGTTAAAAGGCTGCCTGATAACATTTTGTATTATCACCACTGGATTGCTCACCAGTTCTATGTTTTAACGAAGCTCTCTATGTTTACTGTGCTCATTCAATTATTACAGGCTGGCTCCCAAACATAAATTAATTACAAATCCAGGACTGAGCTACATGACAATTTTGAAAAAATAGTCTAAATGACTTCTGTTACTTCCCGTCTCCCTATCCCATGTTCAAGGAGGTTTTTCATATGGAATATACAGTTTCGCCAACACACCTCCATACTATGATGGTCTAGTAGAAGTCCAGAAACCCCTACTGGGAATCTAGTGTTGGACATGTTCATCTAAAACCATTTTTGCATTTGGCTCGAGAGAACACCAGGCGTCGAGATTATAAAACTGTTCTCAGATCTCAAACTCAAGCTCAAGTGGTTTGAGTGGTTGATTCTGAGATATGCACTCAGCTCAGCCAATCAGACGCTTGAGATTGAGTTTGAGATTTGAGAACAGTTTTATTATCTCCGGGCCCGTTTTCCTCACTTTCACAAGAAAATTGACAAATAATCTCAAGTGTGAATGTGCTCCACAGTAAATCCTGCTTGTTTTGATTAGTGGGTTAACCCTTTCAACACCGCAGACCTCTAAATAGGCTTACAAAAAGTGTAGATCCAGATGAGCCGGCTCGTGACGAGCCGTCTCATCAGGATCTGCACTTTTTGCCAGTGATATGACTATTTTTAGACATAATTACCCATTTTGATAAATGAACTTGTCCAAATGTGATTTTCTGATTCATTTATTGGTTTATGAATATCATGGACCAGTCCATGTGAGTTACTTGGTGTTGAATGGGTTAAAAGTCGCATCAACACCTTAGGTCATATGGCCACTTCCAACTATTATTGGTGGATGAAGACCCGGGGTGCCATTCCAAGCAGTATTTCAAGCATGGACGGGCACCCGGGTAGGACCACCAATCTATCACAAGCCAGCAGGATAACCTTCCCACTTGAAAGAATTTGACACCCTCAATGGGATAGCAAGTGATTTGACGTCAACGACTCCACATCACAAATAATGCATTCATCCCATTCAGAGTTAACTAAAACGAAATATACAATAATAACAACAGATCAGCACAACAACGACGACGACAGTGTAGTGATGGCAGTTGCCAAGCTTTCCAGTAAAACACTTGTTTCTTACACTAATGATGTCACAATTTTAATTGGAGAAATTAATTGCAGATGGGAGGTGAGGGGGTGGGAGAAACACTATAGATATATATATATATATAGCACACACACACTTTCACTAATAGCAAAATGAATGAATGATGATTGAGCGTGTTTACCTTCACCGATGTTGAACAATGTGGGCGAGAGTTTGAATGAATAAACGAGTATCAAGTTGAGATTTTGTTACAATATTGAGAGTAAGATTGCATGGCAACGAGGTATGTGTGTATGGTAACGCTTATGACTATTGATAAGAGTTATTGCTTCATGTCTCTTGAATTTGTTCCAACTTTGAGCTTACCAAGCCAGGATACATCTTATACTAGTTATTCAGGTTGTTCAACTGATATTTTTAAGGTACCAGTTATTCAGGTTGTTCAACTGATATTTTTAAGGTATCAGTTATTCAGGTTGTTCAACTGATATTTTTAAGGTACCAGTTATTCAGGTTGTTCAACTGATATTTTGAAAGCACCAGTTATTCAGGTCGTACAACTGATATTTTTAAGGTACCAGTTATTCAGGTCGTTCAACTGATATTTTTAAGGTACCAGTTATTCAAGTCGTCCAACTGATATTTTGAAAGCACCAGTTATTCAGGTCGTACAACTGATATTTTTAAGGTACTAGTTATTCAGGTTGTTCAACTGATATTTTTACGGTAACAGTTATTCAAGTCGTCCAACTGATATTTTGAAAGCACCAGTTATTCAGGTCGTACAACTGATATTTTTAAGGTACCAGTTATTCAGGTCATCCAACTGATATTCTTAAGGTACCAGTTATTCAAGTCGTCCAACTGATATTTTGAAAGCACCAGTTATTCAGGTCGTACAACTGATATTTTTAAGGTACTAGTTATTCAGGTCGTTCAACTAATATTTTTAAGGTACCAGTTATTCAGATCGTCCAACTGATATTTTTAAGGCACCAGTTATTCAGGTCGTACAACTGATATTTTTAAGGTACCAGTTATTCAGGTCGTCCAACTGATATTTTGAAGGTACCAGTTATTCAGGTCATACAACTGATATTTTTAAGGTACCAGTTATTCAGGTCGTACAACTGATATTTTTAAGGCACCAGTTATTCAGGTAGTACAACTGATATTTTTAAGGTACCAGTTATTCAGGTAGTACAACTGATATTTTTAAGGTACCAGTTATTCAGGTCGCCCAACTGATATTTTT
Organism: Archivesica marissinica; assembly: GCA_014843695.1. Taxonomy (NCBI): domain Eukaryota; kingdom Metazoa; phylum Mollusca; class Bivalvia; order Venerida; family Vesicomyidae; genus Archivesica; species Archivesica marissinica. The sequence goes on from CM026387.1 coordinate 53,263,483, forward strand.
AAGGTACCAGTTATTCAGGTAGTACAACTGATATTTTTACGGTACCAGTTATTCAGGTCGTACAACTGATATTTTTAAGGCACCAGTTATGCAGGTCATACAACTGATATTTTTAAGGCACCAGTTATTCAGGTCGTACAACTGATATTTTTAAGGCACCAGTTATTCAGGTCGTACAACTGATATTTTTAAGGTACCAGTTATTCAGGTCGTACAACTGATATTTTTAAGGTACCAGTTATTCAGGTCGTACAACTGATATTTTTAAGGTACCAGTTATTCAGGTCGTACAACTGATATTTTTAAGGTACCAGTTATTCAGGTCGTACAACTGATATTTTTAAGGTACCAGTTATTCAGGTCGTACAACTGATATTTTTAAGGTACCAGTTATTCAGGTCGCCCAACTGATATTTTTAAGGTACCAGTTATTCAGGTCGTACAACTGATATTTTTAAGGTACCAGTTATTCAGGTCGTACAACTGATATTTTTAAGGCACCAGTTATTCAGGTCGTACAACTGATATTTTTAAGGCACCAGTTATTCAGGTCGTACAACTGATATTTTTAAGGTACCAGTTATTCAGGTCGTCCAACTGATATTTTTAAGGTACCAGTTATTCAGGTCGTCCAACTGATATTTTTAAGGTACCAGTTATTCAGGTCGCCCAACTGATATTTTTAAGGTACCAGTTATTCAGGTCGTACAACTGATATTTTTAAGGCACCAGTTATTCAGGTCGTACAACTGATATTTTTAAGGTACCAGTTATTCAGGTTGTTCAACTGATATTTTTAAGGTACCAGTTATTCAGGTCGTCCAACTGATATTTTTAAGGTACCAGTTATTCAGGTCGTACAACTGATATTTTTAAGGTACCAGTTATTCAGGTCGCCCAACTGATATTTTTAAGGTACCAGTTATTCAGGTCGTACAACTGATATTTTGAAAGCACCAGTTATTCAGGTCGTACAACTGATATTTTTAAGGTACTAGTTATTCAGGTTGTTCAACTGATATTTTTACGGTAACAGTTATTCAAGTCGTCCAACTGATATTTTGAAAGCACCATTTATTCAGGTCGTACAACTGATATTTTTAAGGTACCAGTTATTCAGGTCATCCAACTGATATTCTTAAGGTACCAGTTATTCAAGTCGTCCAACTGATATTTTGAAAGCACCAGTTATTCAGGTCGTACAACTGATATTTTTAAGGTACTAGTTATTCAGGTCGTTCAACTAATATTTTTAAGGTACCAGTTATTCAGATCGTCCAACTGATATTTTTAAGGCACCAGTTATTCAGGTCGTACAACTGATATTTTTAAGGTACCAGTTATTCAGGTCGTCCAACTGATATTTTTAAAGTATCAGTTATTCAGGTCGTACAACTGATATTTTTAAGGTACCAGTTATTCAGGTCGTACAACTGATATTTTTAAGGTACCAGTTATTCAGGTCGTCCAACTGATATTTTTAAGGTACCAGTTATTCAGGTCGTACAACTGATATTTTTAAGGCACCAGTTATTCAGGTAGTACAACTGATATTTTTAAGGTACCAGTTATTCAGGTAGTACAACTGATATTTTTAAGGTACCAGTTATTCAGGTCACCCAACTGATATTTTTAAGGTACCAGTTATTCAGGTAGTACAACTGATATTTTTACGGTACCAGTTATTCAGGTCATACAACTGATATTTTTAAGGCACCAGTTATTCAGGTCGCCCAACTGATATTTTTAAGGCACCAGTTATTCAGGTCGTACAACTGATATTTTTACGGTACCAGTTATTCAGGTCGTACAACTGATATTTTTAAGGCACCAGTTATTCAGGTCGTACAACTGATATTTTTAAGGTACCAGTTATTCAGGTCATCCAACTGATATGTTTAAGGTATCAGTTATTCAGGTCGTCCAACTGATATTTTTAAGGTATCAGTTATTCAGGTTGTACAACTGATATTTTTAAGGTACCAGTTATTCAGGTCGTCCAACTGATATTTTTAAGGTACCAGTTATTCAGGTCGTACAACTGATATTTTTAAGGTACCAGTTATTCAGGTCGTCCAACTGATATTTTTAAGGTACCAGTTATTCAGGTCGTACAACTGATATTTTTAAGGCACCAGTTATTCAGGTCGTACAACTGATATTTTTAAGGCACCAGTTATTCAGGTCGTACAACTGATATTTTTAAGGCAAGATTGCCGCAGATGTGTACTAAATGATTTGACATTTAAACCACAATAATTACTATAAAAACTGATCAAAAGTTGATAATAATTGTAAATCATTTGACAGAAGCTTTAAGCAAATCATTCTTGGATTTAATAACAAAAGTCACTTGAAATAATAACCTAGAATGTAACTGAACGAACAGATTGTTGAAATTGTCAATGTAGCTTAGACAAAATGCACCGGATAGCATTAATATTGAGGTGTCACGGTACTCGTGTGTAGATTTCAGAAGACAAATAAGCTGGTTTGCAACAAAAAAGTTAGAGGGCTAATTTACTTATAAAGTGACCACTCTGGTCGCGAGTTTAAATGCAGTCGAAAGTAGAAACTCATTGGAAACAAGCAAAATAGTGGAGTTTTAGTTTCATAATTCTGGTGTTACTTGGTCAATCCGGACCGAAGGCAAACGTGCACCACCGCACTATGGCTACGCACATTTATTCTAAGTTTCATATAATTCCACCAATTAGTTACAGAGAACTGGCTCTGGAAGGACACAATATGCCAGATGAATATCCTGCCAGACTTTCAACTTGATAACACAATTTTGTGCATTTAACTGCAACGGACTCTGTGACAATGTTCACTCAATAAGGTATTTCATCTTTCAAACGAAACCACAAGAAGTTCTTGCACGAAGCATATTTATCATGTTCCTTACATGGAAATTTCAAATCTCTGATCTTGTTTTATTGAACCAACTAGTGAGAATCACAACACTTAAATAGATATACGCGATACTTGAACTCATCTCTGAGGACACTGAACAAGACATTAAACAAAACAACAATCGTCACATGCAATACACCTACGATGCATGCAAGCTCAACTGAATATTATTAACATGCGGTGAAAACAACTCAAATTTTAATAGTGAAGCTAAATAAATCAGAACCTTAAATGACAAATTCCGAGGCACTTTAAGGTGCTGATACAATTCAGAAATACTATAAACTGCACTTTTTTTGTGCACAGATGGACAGGTTTTTACCCAGGGAGAAAAAATGGACAAATTTTCACATTCAGCGTCGAGTTTGATACACATCTTAAAATTAGGGCTACATTTAAAGTCTAGTAAACAAACAAACTGTAATGCATGAATTTATCATTCAAGTTGATAGAACGGGAGAAAGTGGGTATAGATAGTTAACTGAAACTGTTCAATCAAGCACAAGGTCGCTGCACAGTTTTACCTATTTCGAAAGCTTGGCAACCACCCGTGTTAACGCTCTATTTTCCTCCTTAAGTTTGGCATTTTCTGCCCTAATTCTGTCCATATGCTGGAACAAATTATCAATACATAATAACAAATGTACCATATGCAGAATATTCTCACAAGTTTATTTGAATCCGGACAAGTTGCCTATTGACTTCCACCCACTGATCACTGTAGCAGTCAATTCCAAGCATGGTCATGTGACCAACAATCATCCAAGGACTAGTAGAGCAAACTGTAGCAGTCAATTCCAAGCATGGTCATGTGACCAACAATCATCCAATGAACTAGTAGAGCAAACTGTAGCAGTCAATTCCAAGCATGGTCATGTGACCAACAATCATCCAATAACTAGTAGTGCAAGCTGTAGCAGTCAATTCCAAGCATGGTCATGTGACCAACAATCATCCAATGACTAGTAGTGCAAGCTGTAGTAGTCAATTCCAAGCATGGTCACGTGACCAACAATCATCCAATGACTAGTAGTGCAAGCTGTAGCAGTCAATTCCAAGCATGGTCACGTGACCAACAATCATCCAATGACTAGTAGTGCAAGCTGTAGCAGTCAATTCCAAGCATGGTCATGTGACCAACAATCATCCAATGACTAGTAGAGCAAACTGTAGCAGTCAATTCCAAGCATGGTCATGTGACCAACAATCATCCAATGACTAGTAGTGCAAGCTGTAGCAGTCAATTCCAAGCATGGTCATGTGACCATTATGTTATGTTATATTTCGGGTTTTACGCCTGCATCAGCACCATTTTGGGCTATATCGCCGGCGGGCAGTTTACCTAAAAACACCTTTCCTGGGCAGGCTCCAGCAGCTAACCAGTACTTGGGTGCACCAACCTCCATAAGAAACTGCCAACTTTTTCATATAAAGAGACACGGTCTGAGCGGGGCTCGAACTCGTGACCATCAGTGATGATAGGTTACAGTGGTATACATGTCAGTGACCATAACCACTCGACCACGGAGGCGGACTGGTCATGTGACCATTATGTTGTTATATTTCGGGTTTTACGCCTGCATCAGCACCATTTTGGGCTATATCGCCGGCGGGCAGTTTACCTAACAACACCTTTCCTGGGCAGGCTCCAGCGGTTAACCAGTACTTGGGTGCACCAACCTCCGTAAGAAACTGCCAACTTTTTCATATAAATGAGACACGGCCTGAGCGGGGCTCGAACCTGTGACCCTCAGTGATGATAGGTTACAGTGGTATGCAAGTCAGCAACCGTAACCACTCGACCACGGAGGCGGACCTCTGTCATGTGACCAACAATCATCCAATAACTAGTAGCGCAAACTGTAGCAGTCAATTCCAAGCATGGTCACATGACCAACAATCATCCAATGACTAGTAGTGCAACTGTAGCAGTCAATTCCAAGCATGGTCATGTGACCAACAATCATCCAATGACTAGTAGAGCAAACTGTAGCAGTCAATTCCAAGCATGGTCACATGACCAACAATCATCCAATGACTAGTAGTGCAAGCTGTAGCAGTCAATTCCAAGCATAGTCACGTGACCAACAATCATCCAATGACTAGTAGTGCAAACTGGTCAAGCACACAAGACTTGGAAGAAATAGCCTCCCTGGGCGGAATCTCTTCTCCCTATATTGAGCTCAGGGGTGATACTTTTATCATATAGCAAATATAGATGACCATTGGCCGAGTTATTAACTTCTCCCTTGGATACCCCAAACCTCTCGCTAAATTCTAAAGTCTAGCTGTTGTATGGCATGCCAGCTGTGAAGGAGGGGCTAACGGTTAGCCAGTAGTGGTGATCGCTTAAACGATGTAAATGCCAAAACACATTCAGCAGTTTACCTATGTATCGAAAGCACGATTAGAACCCAGTTTTTACCTTTCACTTCTATGACCATAATGTGGAGCTAAGAACAATTGGTTATGCAAGTGACACATTTATATATGGTGAACATCTATATAATTATTTCAAAACTATTCAAGTGGATTAAAAGACATGCACCGGACACAAAATACTGAACCACGTTTATACCTCTAACTGTAACATTGATTTTGAGCCATGGATCCAGATCTTGCACAAGACACGTAATCTCATTATTTAGTTTATACAAATTTATTTTAGCTCGAATGCGAAACAAGTTCTTACAACTTATATTAATCACTCTTGAGACCTCATTCCTGATGGAATCCATTGCCACGAGGGAGAGAGCAGAGGCAACGTGGAATTTAAATGCCTTGCCTAAGGACACAATCGTAACGGCCCAATACTAATCGTAATCTCATTATTTGTGTGAAGTTATTTTTGAAACACGTGAAGTAGTTTACGAGATATGGACCGGACACAAAACCAGACAGAACAAATACACCCAACTGCCGTTTAGATGATATGACAAGCTCACCATAAGTGAGAACGATATTACTTGTTGAATTTTCTGAAGTCATACGGTATATTTGACAACAATATTACGTGTGGGAAAATTACCTTTATTTCTTCTTCTAGTTCCGATAACTTTCTTTCTAATGCCCGTCTTTCCTGTAATGTAAGGTCATTAATATCTAAACTCAAACCCCAGCAGTATCAATCCGAATCAATGGATTTTCTTTAAAACAATTTTACAGCATATAAATAAATTTAAAGTGAAATACTTTATTTACAACATAGCTAATTTATGCAAGCTTTCAGGCCAATCAAAACACATTTAACCCTTTCCCTCATAGAAGCACCTCTTGAGGCCATTACCAATACGACATACATTGACAATGTAGTAACCAAAAAAAATTTCATAATAAAGGCCAGAATCTCATGTAGTCCCAGTAATATCCATGGAGGTGGGATAGATATGGCGACTACTTATACACTGCATGATAGCTAAATGGCTGTCGTTTGTATGGAGATATAATAGTATATTAACCTAAATCTCTATGTAGTCCCAGTAATATCTATGGAGGTGGGATAGATATGGCGACTACTTATACACTGCATGATAGCTAAATGGCTGTCGTTTGTATGGAGATATAATAGTATATTAACCTAAATCTCTATGAAGGAAAGGGTTAAATGGCTGTCGTTTGTATGGAGATATAATAGTATATTAACCTTAATCTCTATGAAGGAAAGGGTTAAACATAATGAAGTCATTGCAATAAAACAATCATAGATACCCGTTCATCATTGATACACCATACAGCTATGTCGTGTATAATATTTTCAGAAGTACATACACATTCATCATTGATACACCATACAGCTATGTTGTATATAATGTTTTCAGAAGTACATACCCGTTCATCATTGATACACCATACAGCTATGTTGTATATAATGTTTTCAGAAGTACATACCCGTTCATCATTGATACACCATACAGCTATGTTGTATATAATGTTTTTTCATAAGTACATACACATTCATCATTGATACACCATACAGCTATGTCGTACATAATGTTTTCAGAAGTACATACACATTCATCATTGATACACCATACAGCTATGTCGTACATAATGTTTTCAGAAGTACATACCCATTCATCATTGATACACCATACAGCTATGTCGTACATAATGTTTTCAGAAGTACATACCCATTCATCATTGATACACCATACAGCTATGTCGTATATAATGTTTTCAGAAGTACATACCCGTTTATCGTTTGTGTCAGACACTCTATTTGCCTCATTCTTCTTCATTTGTCGGTCTAATTCAACCTTTGCCTCTCGTAACTCCTTTTTACATTGTTCTAAGTCACGTTTCAATCGTTCTTTCTCCGCCTTTTCATCTTCATATAACTGTAAAACATTAGAAGTATTAAACCCTGTCTCTAAAAGCAAGATGATGGAGGCTCACAATAAAGAACAGCAGCGGCTATGATGGAGGCTCACAATAAAGAACAGCAGCGGCTATGATGGAGGCTCACAATAAAGAACAGCGGCGGCTATGATGGAGGCTCACAATAAAGAACAGCGGCTATGATGGAGGCTCACAATAAAGAACAGTGGCAGCTATGATGGAGGCTCACAATAAAGAACAGCGGCTATGATGGAGGCTCACAATAAAGAACAGCGGCGGCTATGATGGAGGCTCACAATAAAGAACAGCGGCTATGATGGAGGCTCACAATAAAGAACAGCGGCGGCTATGATGGAGGCTCACAATAAAGAACAGCGGCTATGATGGAGGCTCACAATAAAGAACAGCGGCTATGATGGAGGCTCACAATAAAGAACAGCGGCGGCTATGATGGAGGCTCACAATAAAGAACAGCGGCGGCTATGATGGGACTCGCTAAGTACGTGTTTGTACTCGCAACTAACGTGTTGTGAGCTCGTGTTGTGAGCTCGTGTTGTGAGCTCGGTTTGAGAATTTATACCCTATGGTGGTCGAACCAGTTTGAACCAAATCCCCAATGCACGAGGGGAAGGTAGTCGCTGTGATCGGCTCCCGGCTAATGGCTACTTGTTCCTCTCATTGGCATCAAGTTTCTGGTGGCAGCTACCTTTTTATCTAAAACTTACTATTATCAATTAATTTTCAATTTAGCCATACCTTAATTTTTATAGAAGACAATTTAATCATCGTTTCTAGTAAAAAGGTACTAAACAAAACTAGATTTTAACTACAATAGTAGAAAGGTATAAACTTGTACTATATTTTAACTACACCAGCAGATAGGTATCATAGCAGATAGGTATCAATCAATACTAGATTATCACTACAAACATCTTTGGTGACAATAACGTTCTGCTGTGAATTGGTCAAGTGATTTGTTGATAGATATAGCTGTATATTGAACAGACTTTGTGAGACCATTGAAACTTGGTTCTAACAAGCCAGCACACAGCATGATTATATAGACTGACATCACAACTTTATAACCTATCCATAATATATATATATATATAGCTCACTTCAATAGCTCCAGCAAGCGTAAACTTTAAATAATCACCTACAATTATATACTTTCTAGCCAAACTACTGTTGCCTTTCTATAGGCCTTTTCAATCGAGAATGAAAACTGATGCGTTGCATTTGTTTTACGTTTATTTATCGCCGCTACCAGTTGTCCATTTGAGAGACGCCTCCTTAAGCGATTAGATATAATTTAGATTTTGGAGGATAGTGCAATGATACAGAGACCTATTGCATGATCTCCTCTGGTTCTTTTACGTGCACAGTGTTAAGCACCAACTTGGTTTAAAGTCCCACCTGAAAGACTGCTAATATTAAAAGGTCAGAAGGGGTGCGAACATGCGATCACTGGATTCGCAGACCAAAGTGTTAGCCACTGGCCCACTGATTCTACCCTTCTATCCTTAAATAATATACAATACATTTCTAATGTCCTTTGAACACTGCTAATACCTTTATTTAGTCCTTTTCAAATGAGAAGAAAACTGACATTACCTTTCTATAGTAATTATCAAGAGAGAATGAAAACTGGTATTACATTACTTTTCCATAGTCCTTTTCAAAGTTGAATGAAAACTACTGATTACCTTTCTATTGTCCTTTTCAAAGTTGAATGATAACAGACATTACCTTTCTATAGTCCTTTTCAAGGAAGAATGATAACAGACATTACCTTTCTATAGTCCTTTTCAAGGAAGAATGATAACAGACATTACCTTTCTATAGTCCTTTTCAAGGAAGAATGATAACAGACATTACCTTTCTATAGTCCTTTTCAAGGAAGAATGATAACAGACATTACCTTTCTATAGTCCTTTTCAAGGAAGAATGATAACAGACATTACCTTTCTATAGTCCTTTTCAAGGAAGAATGATAACAGACATTACCTTTCTATAGTCCTTTTCAAGGAAGAATGATAACAGACATTACCTTTCTATAGTCCATTTCAAGGAAGAATGATAACAGACATTACCTTTCTATAGTCCTTTTCAAGGAAGAATGATAACAGACATTACCTTTCTATAGTCCTTTTCCAAGGATGGTGTTGATCGTGAATACTCGCTGTATGAAGTGGGTCTGGTGATGTGTGTTGGGACATCTGATGTGGAATTGTACCGGTTGTATCGAGAACTCTGAAATGGACAAGCAACTTTTAATAAAAACACTTGTTTCAATGTTGAACTCTGAATCTGCGGGGTTCTTTTTACTCCTTGAATCTAGTGATAACTAGAATACAGGTACTAGTATTAACAAATTGATTGGGTTTTCAGTACAAACTGCAAATTCCACGAATCAAATTATTTCAGCTAGCGTTTGAGAAATATTTTAATTTTCCTTATGTCTCTGAATTTATTTTGCTAGTTAATTCAAATATGATCAACTGCAACTCTCTTTCCTCTCCTGCAGTGGTGCTAACCCTACCAAGTTTGGTCTTTAGTTCAGCCATGTTGAACATATCTCCCCATAGAAAGTCTGCCTTGTTTTTATCTCATAATAACATTCTGTATATATTCTGTTCTCCTATCTTTTACTTCACTAGCAGTCTTGTTGGTGAAACGCAATTGGTATGATTCTCTCTAGACCTCCATTACTTGGTTCTAACACACAGCATTGGTTTGACTATCAGGGAGATACAGTCAAACCTGTCTTAAGCAGCCAGCCAAGGGAGTCAGAGAAAGTGGCTGCTTAGCACAGGTGGCTGCTTAATAGAGGTCAAATGCATAATAAAACTACCGATTGGGAATATGGAAATTGGCTGCTTAATACAGGTTGGCTGCTTAATGGAGGTGACCACTAACACAGGTTTGACTGTAGATACTCTTTACTATGACTAAAGATACCTACTACGCAGCTGAACTCTCGCACTCTAATATGATAACCAATACCTTATATGGATGAAAATATTGACTATCCATCTTGCAACAACACATTTAGATCTATCTATTTATTCCAAGTTCCTTCTATCACATCTGTATATGGTCTTTGGCACAATGCTTCTCTACAACTTGTTCTCTTATGTCTGTCAGTAACACAACTATGTCAACTTTTTTAATCTTCTACACAGTTACACACACCATTTCAAATGAAGAGCATTACACGAAAAGCTATATGTCAATGCAACCATATCTTGAATATATATCACACATGTTTTGATAAGGTAAACAGATGCACATTATTCAAATGAATTCTTGTTAAATCTAGAAGTCATTTTTGCCAGGAATCTGCAGTTTTCCAGACATACAACATTAACATTCACACACTATCAGTATTAATTGTTTTGGCAAGTATATATATATATATAATAATATTTATTTGGGCTTTGTCCAACACTGCACCTGAACTGCAAACAAAATTCAAATTGCTCTTTCTGCTATTTTATATTGTTTCACTATCGGCAGATCTCCTTATTAGCAGGTTATAAATCATTATTTGCGAACACTTTATTTTTAAAACATCCATTCCCTGCAAAATAATATATACTGGTAGCTCGCAGCAGATTTTCATCTTTTTGATTACGATAACATTTTTGCAGCATGATATTATTTTAGTTAGTTTCGGATTAATTTTATACTGAATAGTTTGATTTGTATCAAAGTTGACTTCACTTAAAACAGACTTTCGGGTTTGTATGGACTGATACTAAGAAAGGTGGTATAAAATGTGCAAATTCCGCAATTAAAATAAAAGACAACTGTGAGCTTTACACAATAAATTAAGGAAAAATACAGTGTTGGGCACAAATATGCAGCATACCCAGGAGAAAATTAATGTTACGTTCTGGGTGTGCGACACTATATCGCAATTGATGTCATAAGCATCCCTTGCTACGTCGTAAACAGTATGCTAGTTTACATAGAAAAGTCTAATATAATTCTAGCCTTTCCGAAATACATCGGACTGCCACTCCTCACCGGTAAATAAACAGGCGGTCCGGTAAAATGGTCATTAAAAACAAATTGTCAGGTTTTGTGTGTCAACAATCACAACATACATTTTTCATGATACACCAGGTGTCTAGTTTCCAGATTTATCTAGCGTATAGTGCTTTACAATGGGTACAATGTACCTGTTATGTCAGTTGTCATGATTTCACGAGCCGATTGAAGTTATTGAGCGATTTTGTACTTCTGATTTTTAATGTTATTATATCGTTTATTTGCAAATTTTGTGCATTCAAATTTCTCATAGATTCATTTATCAGTTTATTTCTACAAATAAAAATGTTATTTCAGATGATAATTCATAGCCCCATGCTGAGCACTTCTCTATCAATATTTGGTTGCATAAGACTTTTTCAACGAACTCTCGATTTTGATTAAACAATCAAAAGGTGTGTTGCTTACAGCAGAGGGTTGTAATTATTAATTTAACATGTGTATCTGAAATATTATGTCCGTCTTTATCGTGTAAAGTAAGATTGTAAAAGTCTTGTTTTAATCTGTGTCAATGAAACAGCATAATTAATGATACCCTCTTCCTCTGCTGAGTATCGCGTCATAACATTGCGATATCATAACACTGCGATATCATAACACTGCGATATCATAACACTGCGATACCATAACACTGCGATACCATAACACTGCGATATCATAACACTGCGATATCATAACACTGCAATATCATAACACTGCGATATCATAACACTGCGATATCATAATTATGCTCACAGATGATAAACTTCAGGTAATGAATATTCACTAATTTTTCCTCTCTAAAGCTTCTTTCGTATCAGCCGATAGGATAAATAAAATATTATAAATTTTTAATTATTAGACTAGTCTCTGCTATGTAGAGTAGCCTCACCTTATAAAAAATTATATTTTTTCCAAAATGCCAAATAAATGAAACAGCAACCTAATATTCTTTGTATATTACAGTAACTCAAGAAAGTATGTTAAAACTTTGGAATTTACAACAAATTAACTGTCAAACATAATGTTCAATTTGCCAAACATCATTATAAATGCACGTGTTCTGATTTGTTCGAAGATGTAACATGTTTGTTATAATTTCGGGTATTCTGCAGTGAAGAAAAGAAATATGTTCTGACTTGACTCGTAAATAAAATAAAGTTTTCAAATTTGCACAAGCATAATTAAGTTTTGCTTTTATACACTCAGACGGTACCTCCTCGCCTGGTGGGTCACAGATGGTACCTCCTCGCCTGGTGGGTCTCAGACGGTACCTCCTTGCCTGGTTGGTCTCAGACGGTACCTCCTCACCTGGTGGGTCTCAGACGGTACATCCTCACCTGGTGGGTCTCAGATGGTACATCCTTGCCTGGTGGCTCTCAGATGGTACCTCCTCGCCTGGTGGGTCACATAATTATTATGTGTAATTCCATCTGTTCTGTGTATTTTATACACTCAGGCGGTACCTTCTCGTCTGGTGGGTCACAGACGGTACCTCCCCACCTGGTGGGTCACAGACGGTACCTCCTCGCCTGGTGGGTCACAGACGGTACCTCCTCGCCTGGTGGGTCACAGACGGTACCTCCTCGCCTGGTGGGTCACAGACGGTACCTCCTCGCCTGGTGGGTCACATAATTATCATGTGTAATTCCACCTGTTCTGTATATATTTTATACACTCAGACGGTACCTTCTCGTCTGGTGGGTCACATAATTATCATGTGTAATTCCACCTGTTCTGTATATATTTTATACAGTCAGACGGTACCTCCTCGCCTGGTGGGTCACATAATTATCATGTGTAATTCCACCTGTTCTGTATATATTTTATACAGTCAGACGGTACCTCCTCGCCTGGTGGGTCACATAATTATCATGTGTAATTCCACCTGTTCTGTATATATTTTATACAGTCAGACGGTACCTCCTCGCCTGGTGGGTCACATAATTATCATGTGTAATTCCACCTGTTCTGTATATATTTTATAAAGTCAGACGGTACCTCCTCGTCTGGTGGGTCACAGACGGTACCTCCTCGCCTGGTGGGTCACATAATTATCGTGTGTAATTCCATCTGTTTTGTGTATTTTATACAGTCAGACGGTACCTCCTCGCCTGGTGGGTCACAGACGGTACCTCCTCGCCTGGTGGGTCACAGACGGTACCTCCCCGCCTGGTGGGTCACATAATTATCATGTGTAATTTTTCATGTGTAATTCCACCTGTTCTGTATATATTTTATACAGTCAGACGGTACCTCCTCGCCTGGTGGGTCACATAATTATCATGTGTAATTCCACCTGTTCTGTATATATTTTATACAGTCAGACGGTACCTCCTCGCCTGGTGGGTCACATAATTATCATGTGTAATTCCACCTGTTCTGTATATATTTTATACAGTCAGACGGTACCTCCTCGCCTGGTGGG
>CM026387.1:53278199-53466470 GCA_014843695.1 Archivesica marissinica
TCGATTTTGATTAAACAATCAAAAGGTGTGTTGCTTACAGCAGAGGGTTGTAATTATTAATTTAACATGTGTATCTGAAATATTATGTCCGTCTTTATCGTGTAAAGTAAGATTGTAAAAGTCTTGTTTTAATCTGTGTCAATGAAACAGCATAATTAATGATACCCTCTTCCTCTGCTGAGTATCGCGTCATAACATTGCGATATCATAACACTGCGATATCATAACACTGCGATATCATAACACTGCGATACCATAACACTGCGATACCATAACACTGCGATATCATAACACTGCGATATCATAACACTGCAATATCATAACACTGCGATATCATAACACTGCGATATCATAATTATGCTCACAGATGATAAACTTCAGGTAATGAATATTCACTAATTTTTCCTCTCTAAAGCTTCTTTCGTATCAGCCGATAGGATAAATAAAATATTATAAATTTTTAATTATTAGACTAGTCTCTGCTATGTAGAGTAGCCTCACCTTATAAAAAATTATATTTTTTCCAAAATGCCAAATAAATGAAACAGCAACCTAATATTCTTTGTATATTACAGTAACTCAAGAAAGTATGTTAAAACTTTGGAATTTACAACAAATTAACTGTCAAACATAATGTTCAATTTGCCAAACATCATTATAAATGCACGTGTTCTGATTTGTTCGAAGATGTAACATGTTTGTTATAATTTCGGGTATTCTGCAGTGAAGAAAAGAAATATGTTCTGACTTGACTCGTAAATAAAATAAAGTTTTCAAATTTGCACAAGCATAATTAAGTTTTGCTTTTATACACTCAGACGGTACCTCCTCGCCTGGTGGGTCACAGATGGTACCTCCTCGCCTGGTGGGTCTCAGACGGTACCTCCTTGCCTGGTTGGTCTCAGACGGTACCTCCTCACCTGGTGGGTCTCAGACGGTACATCCTCACCTGGTGGGTCTCAGATGGTACATCCTTGCCTGGTGGCTCTCAGATGGTACCTCCTCGCCTGGTGGGTCACATAATTATTATGTGTAATTCCATCTGTTCTGTGTATTTTATACACTCAGGCGGTACCTTCTCGTCTGGTGGGTCACAGACGGTACCTCCCCACCTGGTGGGTCACAGACGGTACCTCCTCGCCTGGTGGGTCACAGACGGTACCTCCTCGCCTGGTGGGTCACAGACGGTACCTCCTCGCCTGGTGGGTCACAGACGGTACCTCCTCGCCTGGTGGGTCACATAATTATCATGTGTAATTCCACCTGTTCTGTATATATTTTATACACTCAGACGGTACCTTCTCGTCTGGTGGGTCACATAATTATCATGTGTAATTCCACCTGTTCTGTATATATTTTATACAGTCAGACGGTACCTCCTCGCCTGGTGGGTCACATAATTATCATGTGTAATTCCACCTGTTCTGTATATATTTTATACAGTCAGACGGTACCTCCTCGCCTGGTGGTCACAATAAATTATTCATGTGTAATACACCGTTCGTATATTTTTAACAGTCAGACGGTACCGCCTTAACCTGGGGGTCACATACTTACATGTGGAATTCCAACTGTTCTGTATATATTTTATAAAGTCAGACGGTACCTCCTCGTCTGGTGGGTCACAGACGGTACCTCCTCGCCTGGTGGGTCACATAATTATCGTGTGTAATTCCATCTGTTTTGTGTATTTTATACAGTCAGACGGTACCTCCTCGCCTGGTGGGTCACAGACGGTACCTCCTCGCCTGGTGGTCACAGACGGTACCTCCCGCCTGGTGGGTCACATAATAATCATTGTAATTTTTCATGTGTAATTCCACCTGTTCTGTATATATTTTATACAGTCAGACGGTACCTCCTCGCCTGGTGGGTAACATAATTATCATGTGTAATCCACCTGTTCTGTAATATTTATACGTCAGACGGATACCTCCTCGCCGGGGGTCACATAATTACATGTGTAATTCCACCTGTTCTGTATATTTTTATACAGTCAGACGGTACCTCCTCGTCTGGTGGGTCACAGACGGTACCTCCTCGCCTGGTGGGTCACATAATTATCGTGTGTAATTCCATCTGTTTTGTGTATTTTATACAGTCAGACGGTACCTCCTCGCCTGGTGGGTCACAGACGGTACCTCCTCGTCTGGTGGGTCACAGACGGTACCTCCCCGCCTGGTGGGTCACAGACGGTACCTCCTCGCCTGGTGGGTCACAGACGGTACCTCCCCGCCTGGTGGGTCACATAATTATCATGTGTAATTCCATCTGTTCTGTGTAACACTGTCCATTACACACAAAGAATTCCACTCATTTCCCAAATATCTCATGGATATATTTTTTAGAAATATGCAATGTCTACATTATATGCTGAATCAACTTAGCAAAGCAACACACACAACTACACAACTCCCAGTGCTGAACATAGAGTGAGAGGTTGATCCACGGCGGAGATTGCAAACAAATCCCGAGATCTGAACAGTAATTATAGTGTCAAGTCTAGGAGTAACTGTCACTCACAGAAATCAGAACCTAAGTAGCAGCTCATATCAACAACAACACCATAACAACAACAACAATAGTTTATTGCGTAAAACATCTGTAAGATGCTTAGAGCAAATACAATAGTAACACAGTGTAGTGCATACACAAACATAATTACCGAGAGGTCTCTTTAATAAAATCTTGTGAAAAGATATCAGGTACAATTACAAAGATCTGTTCTGCATAAATATGTTTACGGTGAATTGTATGTGTTAATGTCTGGATGTATTAATGTCTAGTCGTACTGATCAACATAGCTCTTTCAGCTATAACATTTTGCCGGCACCTTGAATATTGATTCCTATAAATCAGTAGTACTCCTTTAACCCTTAAAATGTAGAATAAACTGGACGCAATGTGCATACAACATAGATCCAGATCAGCCGCGGATCTATGTTGCTTGCTATTCAGACAAGTGTTTTAGCTCCACTATCCGAATAATATAGAACCTGATCAGACGGCACAGAACTGTCTGATCTGGCTCTATGTTGTTTGCAAAAGTAGCTTTAATTGTGATTGGCAGGTTACGGGTTAAAGTTATTGTCCCTTAACATAGACTGGCACAAACATACATGTATGTGTTATGTTATATTTCGGGTTTTACACCTGCATCAGCACCATTTTGGGCTATATCGCCGGCGGGCAGTTTACCTAACAACACCTTTCCTGGGCAGGCTCCAACGGTTAACCAGTACTTGGGTGCACCAACCTCCGTAAGAAACTGCCAACTTGTTCATATAAATGAGACACGGCCTGAGCGGGGCTCGAACCCGTGACCATCAGTGATGATAGGTTACAGTGGTATACAAGTCAGCGACCTTAACCACTAGACCACGGAGGCGACCACATGTATGTGGCATTGTTTTATTTTTATTAATTTGTTTGTTTGTTTGTTTGTTTTGGGGTTTATGTCACATGGCAACTCATCAAGTTGGTGGAGTTAGACACAAGGTGCCCTTCGAGCAGTACTTCAGAAATGGACGTCCACCCAGTATAGAACCACCGATATGCCACAAGTCAGCTGGATAGCTTTCTCACATTAAAGTATTTGACACCCCCGTGGCATTCGTACCTACAGCGGTGAGGGGCAAGTGATTTGAAGTCAACAAACATAACCACTCGGAGACCCCCCTTCCATTTCAGCAACATTGCAGGCTAACATGCCTGTGGCTCTTGAAACATAATGGCTCAGTCATCAGAATACTAGAGCGGCGTAGAGCCTGTATCAAAATGTCTATTTGTGCAACTACTTTAACTTTTAGTCTCTTACTGTGCTCGAAACGAGTATATTAGTTTTTGCAAACAGCATAGAGTCAGATCAGATGTTTCAGGTTCTATGTTATTCGGATAGTGGAGCTAAAACACTTCCATATAGTAAACGTGCTACGGCTGATCTGGATCTATGTTGTTTGCACATTATTTCCAATTTATTCAGCATTTGAACCCTTCCAAAACCACACACCTCTAAATAGGCATACAAAAAGTGTAGATCCAGATGAGACGGTTCATCATCAGGATCTGCACTTTTAGCCAGTAATATTAGTATTTTTAGACAAAATTACCCATTTTGATAAATGAACTGGTCCAAATTTAATTTTCTTATCAATTTATTGGTCTAAATATATCATGCACCAGTCCATGTCAGCTACTTGGTGTTGAATGGGTTACGGGCTAAACAACTTATAAAACCCATATTCGTTTCATAATCTCCAGGCCAGGTGAACTATCTATCATAGCACTGATTCATACTTCAAATGTATAAAACATATACATATTGCTTGGCTACTTAAGATAATGACTCAGAGAATGTGGAGAGGAGAAAAAGCTAAACTGATTGAACAGTTCCGAGATACGGCACATACTACAGCAAACAGATCAGACACATTGTGTATACAGCCTGTAAGAACATTTGGAGAACTTTATAAATAAATATTGCAACAAAGAATGTCTGTATTAATGGCATTCTATAATATTGATTTATATGCACATGTTCGAGCACTTCCTCATTGGCATCAAATGAGCCATGGCAGGACAAAAGGATCTTATTTGACATTCTTATCGAGAAATTAAGTCGCAATGCAGACTGAAAAACACAGACGATAATACGCAGTTATTGCCTTCAAAATACAAAGTATTATACAGTCTACATCCGTTATGTCAAAGTCAGTTATGACCGAATTTTCCGGTTATCTCGAAGTCGGATCAAAGTCCCGTTTCAGACACTATCATTTTACATATAACTGGATCTGTTTATATCGAATTTCATACTTCGGTTATGTCGACGTATTTTGTTCGGTCCGACAGAATTCGACATAATTGTATTATAAAAAAATATAGTTAATCAGTTGTTTTTCAGTGATCATTTTCACTAGGGATATTACCGTATTTAGCTGTGTATAGTGCGCTACCGTGTATAGTGCGCACCCACGATCTGGCACGAAAATCGGCGGAAAAACTGAGTTCCGATGTATACTGCGCACGTGAAAAACGCAATTTTCCAAGTCAAAATTTAACATTTCTCAAGAATCACTAAAAATTGTGCTCCGTGATTTTTACAACTTATATTAATCACTCGAGATATACCTCATCGAGTAACGGTAACGCACTCCTGCTCCAATTTCTCGACACGTTCTCAAACATCTCAACACGTTCTCAAACATGTCAGCAGATGCTCAAACTTCTCAACACGTGAAGCCTACCTAATTAACTGGGACCCATTGTGAAAGGTTTGTCGAAATTAATTATCGCTACAATTAATTGAAATACTTTTTTTTTTATGCAATGCATTGTACATTGTACGGCGAAGTACGCGAAAAGTACGGGAAATATTACATACGATAAAACCACGTGATGTTATCAAATCGCCATTTTTTATGCATTTACTAATTTCAATTAAATTCTTCAAAGTTTGCCAAAATAAACGAAATGTATGCTAATTTTGTGGTCTTATTCATTTGATTTATTTATATAGACTATCGGCAACTGGTTTTAATAGCTAGTTTATAACGATTGTCGAATGTAACAACTTATAGAATGACTGTGGGCCGTTCGGGTCGAATTTCAGTTTTTTCATGAAATTTTGGTCCGGAAAAAAATGTCCTGATGTGTGTACTGGTGTATAATGCGCAGTAGATAAAATGGATGAGGATTTCAGTAAGAAATGTGCGCACTATACACAGCTAAATACGGTATATTAAAATCATTAAATAACGTATTTCACCTGTCCGTCAGTCTTGTGCAATAGTACAGGTACCACTCATGATTTATAAGGAGGGTTGGCAGATTATATTTATTGAGGTTCATTATAAGCTAGCCTCATCCCAAATACCGTATACCCCCGTTTAAATTCCCCCTCCCTAATAAACGCCCCCCTCCCCCATTTTGAAGCAAAACAAAATAATTCTCACCTCAGTGCCCGCTGTTATCATAGTCTGTACTGCTAGAAACACAGTGGTCTGTGTCGCTGTCAAGAGGTATGAAGAAAGGGGGGGCGTTTAAAGGAGTCCCAGACATACTTTGCATATCATTTGTCGCAAATTGCATTGACCACCGGGGGCGTTTAAACGGGGGTATACGGTAACTCATTTCAGATGACCTCCAAACTGCATCTCACACATACTAATTCCATGTGAGTTATGCGACACACAATGTACCAGGTACATAATTTATAACACCCATAAGTACCAAGCTGCAGTTTCAGAATATTGTATGTCACATAAATGAAGAGGTGCAAAAATATGCAAATTAACAACAGACAGCTAAATTTATTTATGGAGAAAACAGATATCACTGCAGCTTTTATACTGCATTATATGGCCATGACAATAAATTATACATTCACAGCCAAAAACCATTGCAAATAGGATAGGCTTTTACAGTAGGCCTATACTTGAGCAAGAAGTTGGTACTGGACAATAGTTCAAAGGTCAACGGTGTGACATTGTACTATGTGGAGTAATGATATCAAACAAAATGCTACCTTTCTCTGGTGTTTTTCATAATATTTCAATATTCCTTTATTATATTCCGCCATCAAACACATGTAATATTAGCTACACAAGAGGAAATATGAACTGAATGTTCTGGTTGAACCTAATGTGACAATATTCTATTCTATATGCAATGGTTATACAATTTCCCTACATCACGACATTGCGATCAGTTACACGTGTTTGGGACATGCTATATAAATATGTTGGGATCCTGTGTCTGAACCACTAGCCACAGCATTTTGACCATTTGTATTTATTTGTGCAGAGGAATGAAAAACATATACAACACCCATGCGCACACAGAAATGCCACGATTCGATCGAGAAAGGCCATTGGTTAAGCCACAAGAAAGTGATATGATCAAAGTACATCACACATCATCTAATCTACTTCAGAAAAATACACCCTGAAGAAGACATTTTTGTGCTGTACAATATTTTGCTGGCTCCTCTTCATGAATATTTACACCTGGACATACACACCATGTAATATAACACAATAGAGGTGGTTGGAAAGATAAATACTGATAACATTTATAACTTTGATACTGTTGGTTCATGAGAAAATGTGGCTTAAAAGTGTTCCATTTGAAGTTGACCTAGTTACCTCATTGTTGACCCCCTGAGACCCAACATTAGCACATGTTGTAGAGGTTGCTGTAAGGATGCTACAAACCAACTTGGAAACATTCATCTTACTGGTTACGAAAACTTTACTTAAATGTGTTACGTTTAAGTTGACCTAGTCTTTGACACCAGTGACTATATACCAGTGACTACATGTCAACATACTTAGTAGAGGTTGCTGTAAGGATGCTACAAACCAACTTGGAAACATTCATCTTACTGGTTACGAAAACTTTGCTTAAAGAAAGGTGCTACATTTAAGTTGACCTAGTCTTTGACACCAGTGACTACATGTCAACAAACTTAGTAGAGGTTGCTGAAAGGATGCTACAAACCAACTTGGAAACATTCATCTTACTGGTTACGAAAACGTTACTTAAATGTGTTACGTTTAAGTTGACCTAGTCTTTGACACCAGTGACTATATACCAGTGACTACATGTCAACATACTTAGTAGAGGTTGCTGTAAGGATGCTACAAACCAACTTGGAAACATTCATCTTACTGGTTACGAAAACTTTGCTTAAAGAAAGGTGCTACATTTAAGTTGACCTAGTCTTTGACACCAGTGACTACATGTCAACAAACTTAGTAGAGGTTGCTGAAAGGATGCTACAAACCAACTTGGAAACATTCATCTTACTGGTTACGAAAACGTTACTTAAATGTGTTACGTTTAAGTTGACCTAGTCTTTGACACCAGTGACTATATACCAGTGACTACATGTCAACATACTTAGTAGAGGTTGCTGTAAGGATGCTACAAACCAACTTGGAAACATTCATCTTACTGGTTATGAAAACTTTACTTAAATGTGTTACGTTTAAGTTGACCTAGTCTTTGACACCAGTGACTATATACCAGTGACTACATGTCAACAAACTTAGTAGAGGTTGCTGTAAGGATGCTACAAACCAACTTGGAAACATTCATCTTACTGGTTACGAAAACTTTACTTAAATGTGTTACGTTTAAGTTGACCTAGTCTTTGACACCAGTGACTATATACCAGTGACTACATGTCAACAAACTTAGTAGAGGTTGCTGTAAGGATGCTACAAACCAACTTGGAAACATTCATCTTATTGGTTACGAAAACTTTACTTAAATGTGTTACGTTTAAGTTGACCTAGTCTTTGACAACAGTGACTACATGTCAACATACTTAGTAGAGGTTGTTGTAAGGATGTTACGTACCAAAAACACTTCTACAATTTTAATGTATTTGTTATGGTGTTGCTCAAGAAAATGATATTCACTCATCATCTTACACTGTAACATGAGCTTATATATAAGAATCCACTTCACTTTATTGCTCAAAAATTGCAATAAAGGTGAAGTTGATAAGCAAAAATATGCAATGAAGGGAATCTTTAGTAGAGATTAATCACAGTTGAATTGATTCAGAAACTGAAATTTAACACAGACACCTTGTAATGAACCAAACAACGAATTGTTTTATGGAAATGGAAACAGAATTTGCATAAAATGATTGGGATTATGCAAATATATACCCCCCCCCCCCTCGAGGAAGTGTTTATATATCAATATCATGAGGTCATTGATAACAATGTTTAGAATTTCCAAACAAACAGGAGTATCACAATATGATATTACTGAAGAAATTCATATAATGAAACATTAATCTGTATTATGATATGAGCCCCTACACCACAAATTGATGTCAATTTATAGCAATGTTTGTAGCCCTGCATGTTGATTTTCCAGCTTTATCACAATTATTGACCTAACTACAGGTTTTACAAGACAAAATCTTGCATCAGAACATAATGTAAACAGCCCGTTGACATTATTTGTAAACAACGGTAAGATTGATTGTTTTGGCATTTTAGTGTAGTTATTATTAATAGGCTAGATTGAGAATGTTACTTGAGAATATTTCCATTTTAGTGCATTACCGTAAAAGGCATAAACGCACACCGATAAGTTGAGGGGTATGATTGAGCTTGATTGCATTAGAAAAGTTGTAGACACTTAAATGAGTCTTATAAATATAACTGAAAATAGCTATTAAGATAACAAGAAATTATTCCAAGCCAGCAAGAAATTTGCAGCACAAAAAGTGTGACTTCCTTGTGCATTTTAATGCAGCATATTCGATGGAGTACAAAATCATATCACTGTACTTGACTAAGTGACCTTCTTTATCATATCATGAAGTTACTGTTTGCTAGCGACGTTTCATGTACATTCATCCTGTGACAAATAAAAATGAATGCTGCGGCATCTGGTTCAAATGCAGGAAGCCAACATAATTATCTAGCATGCCCTAAATACATGATGTAGGGAAATTGTATATCCAACCAAGAACACTGATGGTAAGTGACAACTATAATGAAAGATAATTATATTTAATAATTTTCTATGTAAGGTGGCTATTTTCTCCCAATTAACTGAGTGTGTTTTTACGTTTATTTATCGTCGCTACCGGTTGCCCATATGAGCGATGCCTCCTGAAGAGATTAGTTATTTTAGATTTTGGAGGATAGTGCATGCTACAGACAGAGACCCATTCCAGAATCTCATCTGGTTCTTTTACGTGCACGGTGTAAAGCACCGACACGAGACCTCGGTTTAACGTCCCATCTGAAAGACTGTTAATTTTATTAGGGTCAGACGGGGGATCGAACCTGCGATCCCTGGATTACCAGTCCAGCGTGTTACCACTGGACTACATATCCGTCTGTCCAATTAACTGAACTGTATCTATTTAATTTCATATTTGTTGCTGCATTCATTTTCTGTTTATTGTGATGTTACTGTGTTTGTATTGCTTGGGTATTTCTCCAAATTGCCAACTGGCTTCAGTCCTGCTTATATAGTCAGAGAGATTAAAACCCACAAACAGATGCTACAAACAATAACATTGCCAGAGCTACTGTCAATGTTGATGACATGAAAACTAAAATGAAAACCCACAATGATCTCTTTACAATGAATACTTGATACAAAGGAACACGAAAACCGTTGGAAATAACTGAAGGTGAGTTGTAGTTGTTTTCGTTGTTGATGTTTGTGTTTCTTGGCATCAACTTTTCACAGAAAATGATTTGTTGTATTGGGTCGCATAGTGTTTAATGAATAGTTGGTGCCAAGTGGCCTGAACACACCTTGCAAGCATTGATATAACAAATTGTGATCAAAATATATCCACATACCCTATATGGTATAGATCTTGCACCATAGCCTGTGGAGCCCAAACTGGATATACTGCTGGTGGATCCAGACCGCGAGCTATACCCAGATCCGAGCCCAGGACTGTACGAACTGGCTCCCACATATGAACTGGGATGATTACTGTACCCAGACGACCCTGGATAATTGTTCAGCGAGTGATTACTGCTGTAGTGTCCGTGGTTTGAGCTTCCTGCGTACGTTGTCAATGGACTGTAGCGGTAAGATCCGCTACCATAAGACATATTTTCTTCTGGTATTATTCTTGCATACACAATTTCAAAGTAATTACAAAGTACTGGTAAATCAATCAGTTACATTAAGAATCATCAGTAATATTCCTACGCCACTCCTATCCTCCAAGTTGCTTGATCAAAGACCTCACAGATATTTGGAGTTTAATATATTCCCTCTTCCTAGAATGATCTAAACACACAAAATCACCCGTGCAATACCACAAGTGCAAGAAATAGTTCCACAATCCAAAACACACAAAATCACCCGTGCAATACCACAAGTGCAAGAAATAGTTCCACAATCCAAAACACACAAAATCACCCGTGCAATACCACAAGTGCAAGAAATAGTTCCACAATCCAAAACACACAAAATCACCCGTGCAATACCACAAGTGCAAGAAATAGTTCCACAATCCAAAACACACAAAATCACCCGTGCAATACCACAAGTGCAAGAAATAGTTCTACCTACAATCCAAAACACACAAAATCACCCGTGCAATACCACAAGTGCAAGAAATAGTTCTACCTACAATCCAAAACACACAAAAT
Organism: Archivesica marissinica; assembly: GCA_014843695.1. NCBI lineage: Eukaryota > Metazoa > Mollusca > Bivalvia > Venerida > Vesicomyidae > Archivesica > Archivesica marissinica. The sequence goes on from CM026387.1 coordinate 53,289,353, forward strand.
CACCCGTGCAATACCACAAGTGCAAGAAATAGTTCTACCTACAATCCAAAACACACAAAATCACCCGTGCAATACCACAAGTGCAAGAAATAGTTCTACCTACAATCCAAAACACACAAAATCACCCGTGCAATACCACAAGTGCAAGAAATAGTTCTACCTACAATCCAAAACAATTCCAATAATATTTCAGTTTCACTGCCTCTTTCCTGGCTGTTCACTAATTAATGGTGATGCACCGCGAGATAACAATCTGGTTCTGGAAAACTTCCTAACTAACTGTTACAGTAATTTGTATCACCTAATAAAAGCCACACAAAAACATAACAAAAGACAAAGAACAAAAAGAACTAAGCCTAGATTATCACAACCGCAATTAATACCTTTGACCTTTACTATGTATAATGAACCAAATAGAAATGTAAAGTGCCGCAGTAAATCCTTAGAAAGCAAAACACCGAACTGAGTGTTGCTCCAGTTGCACTGGTCTATTATTATCCACTACTTTAAGTGCACGCTACCTGGGTTACATACAGCCTTGCTTCTTCACCTTTGAAACTACACTTACAGCATGTACAGTAAATACCCTGCAATTCTTTAACAGGGATCAAAGATTAATTGTGGAATAAGGTAACAATTTGACCCCTTGATTTCAATAATGTAATAGCACCTTGAGTAATTCCAATTGATCCTATTAACACAAACACTTGCGTACAACACAATTAAAACTGCACAACACGATTAAAACCCACTCTATAATTATTCCTGTTTCGCACATGGGAATATTTTTAAACTTCTAAATCGTCTTTATATTTTAGAATAGTAAATCCTGGTGACTTAAAACAAAATGTCAAACTAACATTTCTCAAGTGTAATACAAACTGTAAATATTGGAACTATATTCTACATCACTTGTCTCCGAACCTAGAGTAATCAATTAGCCGTATTCCCACCATTAAATGGAAAGCATAAATAACATGGCTAGTATGGCTAAGCCTGCATGAAACATTTGACAGATATGTCTGATAATATAGTCTATCTATAAACTTGTTCTTATTCATTGAGTGCTCATGAGAAAATTAAAGGCATGTGTGTGGAGAATGTGAGGAGTATTCCAAGTAGTTCACTCCCTTTCTCTGTACCAGAGGTGAACAACGGGTGCAATATAACATCAAGTAGAGACCTAACATAATGTGTCTTGCCTGGTGCAGAGGCCCTGACTTATCAGAAATGTGTCTTGCCTGGTGCAGAGGCCCTGACTTATCAGAAATGTGTCTTGCCTGGTGCAGAGGCCCTGACTTATCAGAAATGTTTCTTGCCTGGTGCAGAGGCCCTGACTTATCAGAAATGTTTCTTGCCTGGTGGAGAGGCCCTGACTTATCAGAAATGTTTCTTGTCTGGAGGAGGCCCGGACTTGTTAGAAATGTTTCTTGTCTGGAGGAGGCCTGGATTTGTCAGAAATGTTTCTTGTCTGGAGGAGGCCCAGCGTTGTCAGAAATGTTTCTTGTCTGGAGGAGGCCCGGACTTGTCAGAAATGTTTCTTGTCTGGAGGAGGCCCGGATTTGTCAGAAATTTTCTTGTCTGGAGGAGGCCTGGACTTATCAGAAATGTTTCTTCTTTGCAAGAGGCCAGGCCGGGCTTATAAGAAGATATTATTCTCCAGCGGAGAAGGCCCTGATATTCCAGAAACTATCTGATTATGCATGTCTCTGGTGAGATGGATCAACTACTGCCCTGTTTTCTAAAGAGAGGCCTAGGCATTGTTCCTCATAGAGGCCCTAACAGACAATAACTATAGAGGCCCTAACAGACAATAACTATAGAGGCCCTAACAGACAATAACTAAAGAGGCCCTAACAGACAATAACCATAGAGGCCCTAACAGACAATAACTATAGAGGCCCTAAACAATAACCATAGAGGCCCTAACAGACAATAACTAAAGATGCCCTAACAGACAATAACTATAGAGGCCCTAAACAATAACCATAGAGGCCCTAACAGACAATAACTAAAGAGGCCCTAACATACAATAACTAAAGAGGCCCTAACAGACAGCAACCATAGAGGCCCTAACAGACAATAACTAAAGAGGCCCTAACAGACAATAACTAAAGAGGCCCTAACAGACAGCAACCATAGAGGCCCTAACAGACAATAACTAAAGAGGCCCTAATAGACAATAACCATAGAGGCCCTAACAGACAGCAACCATAGAGGCCCTAACAGATAATAACCATAGAGGCCCTAACAGACAATAACCATAGAGGTCCTAACAGACAATAACTAAAGAGGCCCTAACAGACAATAATTATAGAGGCCCTAACAGACAATAACTAAAGATGCCCTAACATACAATAACTATAGAGGCCCTAACAGACAATAACCATATAGGCCCTAACAGACAATAACTATAGAGGCCCTAACAGACAATAACTATAGAGGCCCTAACAGACAATAACTATAGAGGCCCTAAACAATAACCATAGAGGCCCTAACAGACAATAACTAAAGAGGCCCTAACAGACAATAACTAAAGAGGCCCTAACAGACAGCAACCATAGAGGCCCTAACAGACAATAACTAAAGAGGCCCTAACAGACAATAACCATAGAGGCCCGAACAGACAGCAACCATAGAGGCCCTAACAGACAATAACTAAAGAGGCCCTAACAGACAATAACTATAGAGGCCCTAACAGACTATAAAGGCCCTAACAGACAATAACTAAAGAGGTCCTAACAGACAATAACCATAGAGGCCCTAACAAACAATAACCATAGAGGTCCTAACAGACAATAACTAAAGAGGCCCTAACAGACAGCAACCATAGAGGCCCTAACAGACAATAACTAAAGAGGCCGTAACAGACAATACCCATAGAGGCCCTAACAGACAGCAACCATAGAGGCCCTAACAGACAATAACCATAGAGGCCCTAACAGACAATAACTAAAGAGGCCCTAACAGACAATAACTATAGAGGCCCTAACAAGACTATAGAGGCCCAAACAGACAATAACTAAAGAGGTCCTAACAGACAATAACCATAGAGGTCCTAACAGACAATAACCATAGAGGTCCTAACAGACAATAACTAAAGAGGTCCTAACAGACAATAACCATAGAGGTCCTAACAGACAGCAACCATAGAGGCCCTAACAGACAATAACTAAAGATGCCCTAACAGACAATAACCATAGAGGCCCTAACAGACAATAACCATAGAGGCCCTAATAGACAATAACCATAGAAGCCCTAACAGACAATAACTAAAGAGGTCCTAACAGACAATAACTGTCCATGTGTGTCAACTATGCTGTCACAACTATATCTACATTTACTTTTTCACCTTGCTGTTTTAGTACATAAAACATAAAAACACAAGTTTGAAGCTACAAAATGAATAGCATTTTAAGTTTTTAAGTATCCTACAAATTAATTCATGAAATAATGGGCTGCTAAATAATGGGCTGCTAAATGTCATTTAAATCACAAATCTTTTTATTTCCGTACAGTGAAAAGTGGTGATAGCGAGGTGTTAGTGTGTTCGCTTCAGGTGTGAAAGGTCCGGTGTTCACGCCCAGCTGTAGCTGCTAAGATTGTGCCTTAGTTCTACAACTTTACACGGATTCTTTCTAACATATGACATTCTCCAAATGAGAGAGAGAGAGGGGGGTGGGAGAGGGAAGAGAGAGGGAGGGACAAGATACAAAAGAGAAGAGAGTGAAGAGAGATTGACATTCTCCAAACGAGAGGAGGGGAGAGAAAGAGAGGGGGGAGAGAGAGGGGGAGAGAAGAGAGAGCTACTGCAGAGACAAAGTTAATCTGTATTATTTCTCCAATAGAAATAAGTGTAGTTTGAGGCTAGAATGACTCATTACATAGTAGGCCCTATTCAAACTAAATTTCGGGAAATATCCATTTTTTTGGGTTGGTATTTCAAATGATATCATTTATGCATGTTTTCTAACCGTTTTTCTTTGTTATTTAACATACAAATGAAAGAAAAAAAGCCAGATATAAACATGCCAGAGTTTACATTCTCAACTGTCTAGAGGTAGCATGACTCACTTTATCCTCAGAAGTTCTAATTCTACATGCTGATAAGCTGATTAGGCTAACTTTGATTTCCTTCACTCTTCAGCTAACAGGTACACACAGGGGGTCTAAACATACAAACAGGTTCCCAATATGGAGGGAGGATGGGGGGTGGGGGGGGTGTGTGAAGGTTTAAAAAATTCAAAAGGATTTCTTTGAACTTCATTTGCTTGTATCAGATCAAAGTTTATACATTCTCCCTGCTAGCTTCCAGTACCTCCTATTATTAGTTATTGGGTTTGCTACTGACTCTCCATGGAGCTATGCGGGGTCAGTAAAATCTACAGGGGGTGACCTTGACATTTATTATTAGTTATTGGGTTTGCTACTGACCCTCCATGGAGCTATGTGGGGTCAGTACAATTTACAGGGGGTGACCTTGACATTTATGTTACTGCTGTCAGTAGTGCATACAATGAATGTGGCAAATAGATTTGGTTCCATTACTGACAGGGAACTAGAAGCTAGGAGACTATCTCTTCATTCTAACTGCACATTTTCACGCTGATTTATTTGAGTAAAGTAAGTTTAGAAACAGCCATTTTTTGTACTGACCCTACAGGAGATAATTACTGGCACTCCAGTCGCATGTAGGGTACCCACGTGACCGCCTTTGACCAATGGAAAGGTTTAGTGGAAGGTGCAATATTGTTTATTGTGCAATGTTTTTACCGATTAGGCAAGGTGCTGCATAGAGCATGAATAAATAAATAAAATGGTCGTGTTACTTTCATGGGACTATTTTTCTTTTCGCAAGAAAAGGCGTGACTTTTTTTACGCTGTTCCAAGGATATGTAATTACCAGATCTCCGACACACGGTAAGCTGCAATTTTGGACAAAATATCCGTTAATTGGAAAGTGTGGTATTTAATTACTGTAATTGTAAGTGGGTGTGCTTAAAGTTACCATGGAGGTGGCCTCCACACACCTAATGTAGGTCATACCTCAATGGAAACTATTAACTCGCGATTCATTCCTTAAATCTAGAAGTCTCTACCTACCCTTGCTTGCTATAACACATGTTTTTGTGGAGAAAGTGTAGATAATCCCTAGTATATCCAGGATTTGCAGTTAACGGGCTAAGTGACCATTTTTTAGGGCATTGGATTTAGTGCATACTGCATTTTCAGAAGTAATTAATTATGCACATGTATATTGCAGTCTCCGTGGCCTAGTGGTTAAGGCGTCTGCCTACGGAGCAGGAGGTCGAAGGTTTGAATCTCGTCAGGGGTTCGTTCTGATATGGCCGGTTGGTGAGCCGCCAGCTAGTTAAATAATGGTTACCGAATGCCTGGCATACAAGCATAGGATTCGGGAAGTACTGATGTTCGTAAAAAGAGGTGTCTCATATAAAGTCAGAAATGGCTGGCCCTTGAAATAGGGGTGACACTATAATAAACAAACACTTTTACTTTTTTTATAATATAATAATACATATGTTTGATTTGTGTGTTTATATGTATACGAAAATAAAAAATATCTATAATGATTTGGCCACTCCCCCTTCTTTGTTATTTGTATTGTGGTGGGGTTGGGTAGGGGGCTAGCTGTTACACCTAGACCTTATTGAGAGCACACAGGAGCACACCTGTCATTTATTTATAAACACTCTGTCTTACCGTGTATACTTTGTATACAATCCTCTGCATTGTTTCTCTACTTTTTTTTCTGACTGGTATGATATTTATCTAAGAACTTTCTAAATATAGCAAACCAAAGAATACTAACGTCTGTGTAATGGAACCTAATGGTTTTGTAATAAGCAGAAACAATAATACTCTACGATGACACACATAGTCAAGACACATTTCCCCATAACTCAATCATAACCCCCACACAAACAACATGTTCTCATTAACCTGTAACCTGCTAATCACCACTAAAGTTAGTTTAAACATATTTATTTTCTGTCAATACATGATTATTTACAACAACTGATATAAGGAATTGGACAGAAAGCTGTATAGCTTATGATTGTCCTCTCCTTTCTAAATAATATACACACACATTTCATAATAGTAATAGTCGGATAGTGGAGCTAAAACACTCGTCTGAATACCAAACAACATAGACCCTGATCAGATGTGGCGCTACTCCACGGCTGCTCTGGATCTATGTTGTTTGCACATACCTTCCAAATTATTCGGCATATTAAGGGTTAATAGGTTGTTTGGTGCTATTGCAAATCAATTAAGAACGGGCGAGCCTATTATATGCTCATGGAAACAATTTGTACATGGAGTTTACACATAGGTAACTGATCATGACACTCACTGTCACAGCCTCAGCACCCTATACAATCCATTGTCTTTACTACGAAAAGCTGATACAACAGAATACAAAATAATACTTATTATGTTATATTTCGGGTTTTACGCCTGCATCAGCACCATTTTGGGCTATATCGCCGGCGGGCAGTTTACCTAACAACACCTTTCCTGGGCAGGCTCCAGCGGTTAACCAGTACTTGGGTGCACCAACCTCCGTAAGAAACTGCCAACTTATAAAATGATACATATAAATGAAACATGGTCTGAGCGGGGCTCGAACCCGTGACCATCACTGATGATAGGTTACAGTGGTATACAAGTCAGCGACCTTAACCACTCGACCACGGAGGCGGACACAAATAATACTAAATATGCATTTGTTCATGTTCCTTTATAAATGTATAAAACTTATATTTCTTTTACAGCGATTGCGAAACAAGCTTTAACAACTTGTATTAATCACTCTCGTTGGCTCGGATGTAGGTATTTTTGTGTGAACATTCATGTGGGACGAAACAGGAGTGTGCGGAGAAATCCCATCTGTCGGCAGCCACCGTGCCATCTCACATTATTCCCGGTCTGTGGATCAAACACTAATGAGAAGCGATCGTGCTACCCGTATTCTTGCAAAGATGGCATGCAATAAAATCAACCAATTTTTTATATATAACTGGCTTATGCAAATTTGGAATATTTTGACATTTTGTTGGTGATAACAATTTATTGTATTGAGGCTTGCCAACTATACATGTGCAGATGGGGGGGATGATAACCAAAATATGACATTACACTGGCCAAAGAATGCGAGTACATTATAACGGCATACGTTGCACAACTGTTTTTCTCTCAGCCTAATTTGTTAATACATCTTAATTATTAACAGCAACCTTTCCAGAATAGCAGAAATCGAGATTACAAAACATACATCTGAGCTGCAAGTTTATGAGAACTCCAGCAGGGCACCAATAATGGCATGGTACCAATCACTGACTGTACTTCGTAGGCAAGGTGAGAAACACTCAAACATACATATTATGTTCATAAGTAAATAAGTTATACAGGTAATTAATTGCCTAACATATTCAGTGTACTCTATCTTACCTGGGAGATATTAAAATACCAAAGCAATTATATTGGATGAATTACCCATCAACAGAATATATGAGGAAGACTGTCTGGATCTGCATACTTATATATGAGGAAGACTGTCTGGATCTGCATACTTATATATGAGGAAGACTGCCTGGATCTGCATACTTATATATGAGGAAGACTGCCTGGATCTGCATACTTATATATGAGGAAGACTGCCTGGATCTGCATACTTATATATGAGGAAGACTGCCTGGATCTGCATACTTTAAGAGAATACATGAGGAAGACTGCCTGGATCTGCATACTTATACATGAGGAAGACTGTCTGGATCTGCATACTTTAAGAGAATACATGAGGAAGACTGCCTGGATCTGCATACTTATACATGAGGAAGACTGCCTGGATCTGCATACTTTAAGAGAATACATGAGGAAGACTGTCTGGATCTGCATACTTATACATGAGGAAGACTGCCTGGATCTGCATACTTTAAGAGAATACATGAGGAAGACTGTCTGGATCTGCATACTTTAAGAGAATACATGAGGAAGACTGTCTGGATCTGCATACTTTAAGAGAATACATGAGGAAGACTGCCTGGATCTGCATACTTATATATGAGGAAGACTGTCTGGATCTGCATACTTTAAGAGAATACATGAGGAAGACTGTCTGGATCTGCATACTTTAAGAGAATACATGAGGAAGACTGTCTGGATCTGCATACTTATATATGAGGAAGACTGCCTGGATCTGCATACTTATATATGAGGAAGACTGCCTGGATCTGCATACTTTAAGAGAATACATGAGGAAGACTGTCTGGATCTGCATACTTATATATGAGGAAGACTGTCTGGATCTGCATACTTATATATGAGGAAGACTGCCTGGATCTGCATACTTATATATGAGGAAGACTGCCTGGATCTGCATACTTATATATCAGGAAGACTGCCTGGATCTGCATACTTATATATGAGGAAGACTGCCTGGATCTGCATACTTATATATGAGGAAGACTGTCTGGATCTGTATACTTATATATGAGGAAGACTGCCTGGATCTGCATACTTATATATGAGGAAGACTGTCTGGATCTGTATACTTATATATGAGGAAGACTGCCTGGATCTGCATACTTTAAGAGAATATACGAGAAATATTTTGTTGAGTGTAGAGCGCATGTTCTGTGCACATTCTGTGCCATCTAATCTGGCTCTATGCTGTTTGCAAAAGCAACTTTAGTTGCGATTTTAAAGTTTATTTATTTTTACAACGATTGCGAAGCAAGTACTAACAACTTATATTAATCACTCTCGTTGGCGCGGATATGTGGTCAATCGTGTGGAAGGAAACCGGAGTACTTGGAGAAAGCCCACTTGTCCGATCTGGCAACCACCGTACCATTTCACATACTTCCCAGTCTGAGGATCGAACCCGGGTTGCATTGGTGAGACAGTTGCGATTAGCAGCTTAAGGGTTCATATGTTTCTGTTAAGTCATTTGAAAAGTATATATTCACATCAATAGCAATTTACAAACGCCAGGGTTGGAGGTTATAAAACTTTTCTCCAATCTCATACTCAAACTTAAGCTTCTGATTGGTTCTGCTGGGTGTAAAACTCAGACTCAACAAATCAAATTCATTGAGTTACAGTTTGAGATCCGAGAAAAGTTTTATAACCTCAGGGCCTGGTTGTGACGGAGAGAATTAATTTGACAGTTCAGTGATTACTAGTAATGACTCTAGATAATAAATTTGGCAGAACTAAATGTTTCTACTGTTAATCTGGTTTAATCAACGTTATCAAGTTCAACTCGCAAACGCTACAAATCAGTAAATACTATTATCAGTACATTTTCAACTAGATTTATCAGTATGCAACCGATCGATAACACAGATGGAGGGAGGTCTAACGTAAATGCTGACCAACAGGAATCTTTTCCATTTTATATATTGTATCTGTGGACAAACTGGGATGATCACCTGCCAAAATTAATTAAAGCCACTATAAGCAAGTCTTTTCATCAAAACAGTCCTGATGAGTGTAAAACCTTTTACAATTGCGGGACTCACACCTGTGACCATCAGTGATGATAGGTTACAGTGAGTGGTATATAAGTCAGCGACAATAACCACTCGACCACGGAGGCGGCAGCTGTTTCTTTAGCCTGTATACATGTCTTTATGTATTGTGTTTTAATGATTACCTCCCCTTTCTCTAAATGCTGCTGAATTATTTCCCTTTAATTGCTTTTTGAATAATTGGAGCATGCATAGAAAGTTTTGTTAGACAGAAATAATTTATAAAATATCAGGGCTAAAGCTAGATCTTCCAAATAGGTAGAAGTTGATGATATGAAAGGGAGAAGTTTATGGTACACAAGGGAGAAGTTGATGGCATGAAAGGGAGAAGTTGATGGTATACAAGGGAGAAGTTGATGGCATGAAAGGGAGAAGTTGAAGGTATACAAGGGAGAAGTTGATGGTATACAAGGGAGAAGTTGATGGTATACAAGGGAGAAGTTGATGGTATACAAGGGAGAAGTTGAAGGTATACAAGGGAGAAGTTGAAGGTATACAAGGGAGAAGTTGAAGGTATACAAGGGAGAAATGAAGGTATACAAGGGAGAAGTTGAAGGTATACAAGGGAGAAATGAAGGTATACAAGGGAGAAATGAAGTATACAAGGGAGAAGTTGAAGGTATACAAGGGAGAAGTTGAAGGTATACAAGGGAGAAATGAAGGTATACAAGGGAGAAGTTGAAGGTATACAAGGGAGAAATGAAGGTATACAAGGGAGAAGTTGAAGGTATACAAGGGAGACATTGAAGGTATACAAGGGAGAAGTTGAAGGTATACAAGGGAGAAGTTGAAGGTATACAAGGGAGAAATGAAGGTATACAAGGGAGAAGTTGATGGTATACAAGGGAGAAGTTGAAGGTATACAAGTGAAATCAGGTTTAATAGGGTGGATCCGCACGTTTAATCAATCCACTACTAATATCATAAAATCTACACATTCTTGTCAATTTCAGTTCAGACATATGGTTTTGAACGATGTTTTGGTTTAAACATATTTATTCCACTATATACATTCACAAAACAATACATGTACACAAAATCAAAGAATAGGAAAGGATTAAAACGGAAGCAGATCTTATATAGTTTCTCTCCTTGAAAACGATATTTTTGTACACTGGTACCAACTGTTACAAATGTTCACCTTCTCATATATGGACTTCCTGTATTGCAGCAAAGATATATACTATATTGTCCAGCTAGGTCGGGCTTTAGTGTAACAACATGACAATTTTACATTTTAGGTCCACATATCTTTTGCATCAGAATAACCTGATAAACAAATTGGTCAATAAATAACTGCAGTTTGAACACAGACGGATCTGTAGTCCATTGGTTAACACGCTGGACTAGTAATCCAGGGATCGCATGTTCGATCCCCCATCTGACCCTAATAAAATTAACAGTCTTTCAGATGGAACTTTAGTTTAAACATATTTATTTTTCTGTCAATACATGATTATTTACAACAACTGATATAAGGAATTGGACAGAGAAAGCTGTATAGCTTATGATTGTCCTCTCCTTTCTAAATAATATACACAAACATTTCATGGCATAATAGTTTACAATTTCATAAATCAATGATTTTTCTTTAGGGAAAATGTAATGTTTTAGAATGATAATATATATGTACTTACATATAACATTACTAAACTTAATTAATAATATTTATATAAATATGTAATACTTTAAGAGTACAGAACATGACAGGTTTTGAAAATTAAATGAAAAAGAAACAACAATTAGAAGATGAGAAACAAAAAGTAAATGAACATAGAGGAGAAAAGAGATATACAGAATTAATGAACAACACTCCACCATGATTCTTGGAAGTGACAGGGCGAGAATTTCGACACGAAATTGCACTACATCGTCAGTGATGGAAAGGAAAATCTACTCATTCGAAATAAAATGTATTATAAACCATTGTATACCTACTTCATTTCACAAACTAACTGAAGTAAAACCGTTTTGTGTCTCTAATATAATTACGTATAACACTGAACAAGGCTGCGTTCGATTCATATGTAAGCGTCGGATTTCCTTGCAAAATGACATCCATTGTAGGACTACAAACTTGAGAGATTGAATTCAGCATTTCTGTCCGTAAATGTGTGTATTGTGAACAAACAAGGAAATAGTGGTGAGAATTTTCAATTGCTCCACATTCGCAATATGGCGAATTAATTATGTTCTTATCAAACAAATCAGAACAGAGAGAACTGCAGTGAGTACGTAATCTTGTGTGAAGTATTTGAAGTTTTCGATCTCCTGTATAGAAATAACCTGGCACTTTCGGTTAGTCATTGTTTAACAGACGTTTGAAGGCTGTTACTGTACCTGCATTTTGTGTCAAAATGGGAAGAGCATTAAAATCTCTAATAACTGATGGAAGAAATGACTTGTAATAAAAATCTGTACGTGTGAATATGGTCTGTATATTTTGTGAATTTCTTAATGGATACCGATGAACGTTACCAACAGATGATGGAACAAGATTTGAAAGATAGGCTGGAGTAAGATTGTTTTTCATTTTATAGAAGAGGATTAGTTTATGCTTGAATCGTCTTGTTTCAAGTGATTCCCATCCAACTTCTGTCATAAGTTTAGCAATTGATACCAGTTTCGTAGTCCCGGTAACAATTCTGGCAGCCTCTTGTTGAATTTGTTCCAAATCTATTTTTTCATATTGGGTACAGTTGTCAAATAGAATATCACCATACTCGAGAATCGGTCGTATAAATGTTAGATATATTATCTCTAATGACCTTCTATCGAGTTGGAATTTTAATTTTTTCATTATATTTATCCTTTTCCATACTTTAGTTTTCATGTATTCTATATGTGTGGACCAGCGAAGATCATGTGACAGATGCACACCTAGGTGCTTATGATGCCGGACTTCTGTTATCTGTTGAGTTTGCATTTGAAGTGGAGGGTGATAATTATTTCTTTGGTGTTTACGTGATATCAGTAAGGATTCAGTTTTAGTAGGATTGAACTTTACAAGCCATTTTGAAGCCCATGAATCTATTGTGCGGAGATCAGAGTTAAGGATAGCAGAAGCCGTAATTGGATTTTCAACAACAATGTATAGACTGGTGTCATCAGCATAAAGTCTAATATTAGCTTGAATATCTCGAACAATGTCGTTAATATAAATAAGGAAAAGAAGAGGTCCAAGAATTGATCCTTGTGGCACACCAGCAGTGAGAAAATTATCCGAAGATTTACAACCGGGGAGAACCACACGTTGTTTTCTGCTACGCAGATAAGACGAGAACCAGGATAGCAAGGGTCCAGATATACCGATTGAGTTAAGTTTAAATAATAACCCTTTGTGCCAGACACGATCAAAGGCCTTACTGATGTCACAGAAGATCGCTCTGACTTCTTTACCGGAGTCAATTGCCTGTGCGAAAACATTATGCATATAAGTTAATTGATTAATGGTGGAGTCACCCGGGACGAATCCAGACTGTAAAGGAGTAAGGATGTTATTGGCATGTAGAAAGTTGAAAGTGTGTTTAAATACAATTCTTTCAATTACTTTATTTAAATTACTTATGAGCGATATTGGACGATAATTGTTAACTAGAGAACGATCACCAGATTTGAATAGTGGAGTAACATTTGCATCTTTCCATATATCAGGTACTATAGAAATGTTATGTTATGTTATATTTCGGGTTTTACGCCTGCATCAGCACCATTTCGGGCTATATCGCCGGCGGGCAGTTTACCTAACAATACCTTTCCTGGGCAGGCTCCAGCGGTTAACCAGTACTTGGGTGCACCAACCTCCGTAAGAAACTGCCAACTTTCTCATATAAATGAGACACGGCCTGAGCGGGGCTCGAACCCGTGACCATCAGTGATGATAGGTTACAGTGGTATACAAGTCAGCGACCTTAACCACTCGACCACGGAGGCGGACTAGACTATAGAAATGTGAATTGAGTAGTTGAAAAGTGAACATAGTGGATTGCTTAGTTCAGAAGAAAGTTCACGAAGTAAGCGATTATTGATTCCATTAGGGCCAGCCGCTTTTCCAAGGGTGAGTGACTTTAATACAAACTCTACTTCTTCAGCAGTAATAATAATATCATGTAGTTGCGGATAATTAATGATGGGTAATTCAGGAAGCGGAGGGGCTAAGGTTTCATCAATTCGCGTTTGATCAGTAAAATAATCATTTAAAAGATTGGCCTTTTCAATGTCATCGTAAATGATATGATCTCCTGAAACAAGAGGAGGTATTGAAGAAGACGTAGTAGGTTTAATGAATGATTTAAGGCAAGACCACCAGTTCTTTGAATTTTGATTTCCAGATTGTACCTGTTCAGCTAGATCATCAAAGTGCTGTTTCTTTGTCTCTCGAAGTTTAGAGGTTATTGAGTTTCTTAGCTTGCGAAATCTCTCCCAATGGTATGCAGAATCGGCTTGCCTTGCCGTTCGATATAGTCGTCTACGCTTTCTGATGGAACTTTAAACCGAGGTCTCGTGTCGGTGCTGTACACCGTGCATGTAAAAGAACCAGAGGAGACTCTGGAATGGGTCTCTGTCTGTATCATTGCACAATCCTCCAAAAATCTAAAATGACTTCTGGAGGCGTTGCTCATATGGGCAAATCGGAAGCAACGATAAATAAACGTAAAACACACACACGCAGTTTGAACAAAATGTACCAATTAACACACAATGGCCGTATCGGACACCTCATACAATCATGCAAGGGCACGATGGCAGTTCCAATTCTGTTCATACACAAGACTTACCTTGTCATCGGTATCTGACTTGTCTGTTTTGATTTCATCTTTATTGTCTTCTTTGTTCTCCTTGTCTTTGTCATCTTCCTCCTCTTTGTTCTGTATCAAACATACCAAATATAGATCAGCGGGACGGAATACTCCAGACAAAACCCGTTAGTCCTCAATGACAAGATAGTCTTCAATGACAAGATAGTCTTAGTCTTCAATGACAAGATAGTCTTCAATGACAATGACAAGTTAGTCTTCAATGACAAGATAGTACGAAAAATAACTCGGGGTAATAATTATACCAAATACATTCGTGTAGTAAATTATCCCCAATAATACTCAATTAGCGAAATGTTCAGCCTTAAAGCGACACTACATCGGTGAAAACGCAAATGTCTGCAGAATGTAATTTGCTATTATATGGTATAATTATTTTCCAAATATATGCCTCAAAAACTGAGTATTTCAACAAATAAACAAATGTCATATAAGCGGTTTGTTGACATAACAAAATAATGTAAATAGGGTCTACATTCATGCATAATACAAGCGTGTATCCTGAATAACACGAGTTATGCTACATATTTACCGTGATATCTCACATGTGTGCCTATGCATGTTTATTTGAAGACTAATCTTAGTTAAATTATCTCTAAACGAAAGTATCGCGTGTTTAGTATTGATTCCAATGATAAAACAAATGTCAATTCAGGAGCACGGATGACCGTTATATGAAATCCTACTTTTACTTTTGAAAGTTTGTAGACCAGGTTAGTGTTCGAATGTATTCAGAAGAATATGTAGTAGTAACAATGCATTTATACGTGAACAAATGCATTTTATTTGCTTTTTGCGAAGTAATGTCGCTTTAACATCACACTGGGTATCGTGTGACCTTTACTGGTATAAACCTGTATTCTAGCACAGACTGTTAACTTGCCAATAATAGCATTCAGGGCGAGGTTAACAGTAAGAAGAAATTAAATAGCATTGCTGATCATTCTTGATCTAAAATTTAGTTTAAACTTTATTTATTTTAATAATATTTCAACATCTTGTATTAATCACTCTCGTTGGTGCGGATGAAAGCGTAAATGTGGTCATTCGTGTGGGAGGAAAAAAGGAGTACCCGGAGAAAACCCACCTGTCCGATCTGGCGACCATCATACCATCTCACATACTTCCCGGTCTGAGGATCGAATACGGGTTGCATTGGTGAGAAGTGAGCGATAAAATAGTTACAGATCACCAGAATACATACACCTTAGATTTTAATATCATGACAACTAAAATATTTACATGCTCTTCCACACACAGGTATATATTCCGGCGTAAGTACAAATAGCACAAAACCGATTCAAATTCTTGATTGTGTATTATATTATAGGACAATCATTTTATGTTATTATGTTGCATAGGACTGAAGACAAGCAGTCTGTTTCTGGATATCTTGAAAAGTAATAAAATAATCATCAGGCGGGAAGAATTTCAAGCACTTTGCTCTTCCTAGCATTTAACCCGTAACCTGCCGAATAAATTGCACGGAATGTGCAAACAACATAGACCCAGATCAGCAGCGGAGTAACGCCACGTCTGATCAGGATCTATGTTGTTTGCTGTTCAGACAAGTGATTTAGCTCAACTATCCGAATAGCAAACAGCATAGAGCCTGATCAGACGGCACGTTCTGTGCCATCTGATCTGGCTCTTATTTCTGTTTGCAAAAGCGACTTTAGTCATGATTGAAAAGTTACGGGTTAATGTACATGTGGGCCATCAGAATCATCTGCTTTCGCATTTCCCATAAAGTCTGCTAATCAATTTGAATGAAACATTTCAATTGAACATCATGGTACTGGCACAGACGGTCAGACAGATCAACATTTCAGGTGAACATCATGGTACTGGCACAGACGGTCAGACAGATCAACATCATGGTACTGGCACGGATGGTCAGACAGATCAACATTTCAGGTGAACCTCATGGTACTGGCACAGATGGTCAGACATCAACATTTCAGTTGAACCTCATGGTACTGGCACGGATGGTCAGACAGATCAACATTTCAGTTGAACCTCATGGTACTGGCACAGATGGTCAGACATATCAACATTTCAGTTGAACCTCATGGTACTGGCACAGATGGTCAGACAGATCAACATTTCCACATCAAATATCAAAGTATATTTTCTGTTCATTAGAAATCAGTTTGTGCATCACAATGAACATAGTGTGCAGGTCAATATATAAAACAGCTCCCCCCCCATGTCCATCACCAGAGTACATTAGTTTCCTTTCTGCTCACACATACTCAATATAACACAATGTGTTCTGCAATTAGTTGTGACAAGTTTTTATACACGTGAATGAATGTAACCACACACAATGTGCTAGCTATATGTGCTACTGCATTGATCTTCTTCACCTGAATGTTTATAAGTATTCACACACACATACAGTGATGCACCAGTCATTCTCTAGCTCCTCCAACCGGGACACAGGCCAGGTGCTACTCTGGATACTTTACAGCCGGGAACAGCCCAGGGTGCTACTCTGGCTCCTCCAACCGGGAACAGCCCATGGTGCTACTCTGGCTCCTCCAACCGGGAACAGCCCAGGGTGCTACTCCGGCTCCTCCAACCGGGAACAGCCCAGGGTGCTACTCTGGCTCCTCCAACCGGGACACAGGCCAGGTGCTACTCCTGATATTTTACAGCCGGGAACAGCCCAGGTTGCTACTCCGGCTCCTTTAAGGCTGGGAACAGGCCAGGATACTACTCCGGCTCCTTTAAGGCCGGGAACAGGCCAGGATACTACTCCGGCTCCATTAAGGCCGGGAACAGCCCAGGATACTACTCTGGCTTCTTTAAGGCCGGGAACAGGCCAGGATACTACTCTGGCTCCTTTAAGGCTGGGAACAGGCCAGGGTGCTACTCCGGCTCTTTTAAGGCTGGGAATAGGCCAGGGTGCTACTCCGGCTCCTTTAAGGCCGGGAACAGGCCAGGATACTACTCTGGCTCCTTTAAGGCTGGGAACAGGCCAGGGTGCTACTCCGGCTCCTTTAAGGCCGGGAACAGGCCAGTATACTACTCTGGCTCCTTTAAGGCTGGGAACAGGCCAGGGTGCTACTCCAGCTCCTTTAAGGCTGGGAACAGCCCAGGGTGCTACTCCGGCTATTTTACTACCGGGAAGAGGCCAGGATACTACTCTGGCTCCTTTAAGGCTGGGAACAGGCCAGGGTGCTACTCTGGCTATTTTACTACCGGGAAGAGGCCAGGCCTCGAGGTTATAAAAAAATGTTCCTATTTCAAACTCAGTCTCAAGCTTCTGATTGGTTCAGCTGGCAGTAAAACTGGGAATCAACCAATCAAATCATTTGAGCTTGAGATCTGAGAAAAGTGTTATAACCTCGGGCACTGGTTGCTACTCCGGCTCCTTTAAGGCCGGGAACAAGCCAGGATGCTACTTCGGCTACTTTAAGGCTGGGAACAGGCCAGGGTGCTACTCTGGCTCCTTTAAGGCTGGGAACAGGCCAGGGTGCTACTCTGGCTCTTTTAAGGCTGGAAACAGGCCAGGATACTACTCTGGCTCCTTTAAGGCTGGGAACAAGCCAGGATGCTACTCCGGCTCCTTTAAGGCTGGGAACAGGCCAGGGTGCTACTCCGGCTCCTTTAAGGCTGGGAACAGGCCAGGGTGCTACTCACGCTCCTTTAAGGCTGGGAACAGGCCAGGGTGCTACTCTGGCTCCTTTAAGGCTGGGAATAAGCCAGGATGCTACTCCGGCTCCTTTAAGGCTGGGAACAGGCCAGGGTGCTACTCCGGATATTTTACTGCCAGGAAAAGGCCAGGGTGCTACTCACGAGCAATCATTCCCTGCAGGGAAGTGATTCTACTGGGACTCTGCTGGCAGAAAACCTAAAGGTCTGCCTTTTCGTGGTCCTAAATAAAGATTACAAATGACTGGTGCACTACATGTAAAGATGATGCAACACGTGACAAAATATCCTTGAGGTTAAATTAATTCATAAATCCTGAACGTTGCACATCATATATAGTGATTTTATACAGATTCAAACTTTTGTACTGCCTTGGACATCACAATCTGCGAAGTCGCACCAACAGCTTAGATCATATGGCGGCTTTTCAGCTATTTTTGATAGAGGAAGACCCTGGGTGCCCTTCTGGGCAGTATTTCAGGCGTGGACAGGCACCCGGGTAGAACCGCAAGCTGGCTGGATAGCTTCCTCACATGAAATAATTTGAGACCTCCAGTGGGATTCGAACCAGCAGCAGTGAGGGCAAGTGATTATAACTACAAAATTAAACAATACACCAAATTGACAAAAATGTTTGTTTCTACACGGGATGCCACGCTTCGATTTGTGTTGAAGATGCCGGAACGTTTGATGACATGACATAGATTAAGATCGTGATTCCCAAGAACATATAACAACAATTAATCACACAGATTGTGGTTCCAACCTACTTGTTCGTTAGCCCACTCCTGGGCACATTCTCTTATCTTCTTAATTACCTAGACAGAAACAACGTTCAAACATATACAGTCAAACCTGTGTCAATGGTTGTCTCCATTAAGCAGCCAACCTGTATTAAGCAGCCAGTTTCCAGATTCCCAATATGTTGTTTTATTACACACTTTACCTCTATTAAGCAGCCACCTGTGTTAAGCAGCCACTTTCTGTGATTCCCTTGGCTGGCTGCTTAAGGCAGGTTTGACTGTACATGTACATACACCATAGCTTGTACCGCTGAACTGTGGGCACAAGTTTCAATTCATTAAACAAACCTCTTCTTAAAATCAATTTATGCGTTTTGTTTCTCCAAATGAAATAATAAAACTGTTAATTCATATGACAATTTATTCTACCTTTATGCAAAATCGCATAAACATGTAAAAACTGCCTGCCTAATAAACGTTAATGATGTTATACTGCTGTGATGTCATATCTATGTTAATACAAATTTATTTTAGCTCCATTGCGAAACAAGTTCTTACAACTTATATTAATCACTCTCGAGACCTCATTCCTGATGGAAACAATCGCCACGAGGGAGAGAGAAGAGGCAACGTGGAATTTAAATGCCTTGCCTTCACAGATGGTGATAAAACTTCAGGTCATGAATATTCTGTATTGTTTCCTTGCTAAAACTTCTTTTTACAAGAAGATAGAATAAATATAGAATATTGGGTGTCTGATAAATATAAATTTATTAGGCTCGTCTATTTTCTCCTAATAAATTAATTTTTATAAGACAGTAACCTAATATTCTCTCTATTTATTCTTTAATTTGTTAATCTATCATTTACAGTTCCATATGCTGTTTATCAAGATAGGCAGATCATTTCCAACTGGTAATTTCATAAAAAAAACAAAGCCATTTTTTCTCAAAACATCATGTAAAATCAAAATTAATAATTATTGAAAGATGGACGTATAAATCAATATTCACAAGATCTGATCATCCATTTGTTACAATATTCTAAAACTAGTGTATAACACATTTAATATCGAAACATTTAAACTGGGGCTTTAACCCATTTCATTCTGGATACATTTAAAGGTGTGACGCTGCGTGCTGATCATGATCTATGTTGTTTGCTACATAGTCAAGTGTCATAGCAAGATCATCTGAATAACAAATAGCATAGAGCCTGATCATGCGGCACGTTCCATGGCGGCTGATCTGGCTCTATGTTCTTTGCAAATACTGTTTGGACGGTATCCAGAATCAAATGGGTTAAAAAGTTTATACCAGGAAGAAGTGTTGAATATGGTGTAACCGGAAATGTTATCTATTCTGAAACAATGGCAATAAAAGTGATATTTCCCGCATGCTACAAGGTCAATGTGTATTTATACAGGCTGAAATAACCTGCTAGAACAGGAAGCCTTCGTGAAAACCATGAATGTACACATGAACTTGTGTGAATACAAGAATACAGACATTCAATGCATATGAATTACAACACAAACAAACCGCTATGTTTTTCACACTTTTTCACAAGTTTTCGTCATTTCTATGCTCAAAAATATGGTGCATTTTATACATAAAAATAAACTTGTTTCCATGGAATTTCTCTGCTTTCTTAACTGCGTCCTATTATCCCTAGCGATCTATATACAAACAATTACGGTAATTCTAATAAAAATATCTCAGGGATGAAATTGGAAAATTTTGGAAATAGAGGAAATCTGCCAAAATACTAAAAACAAATAGCATTGCCATCACCTAAAAAGTGAAAAAATATCTTTTTTGAACAGCTTAGACCAAATCCGACATTTCTATTTCATGATTTTGACCAAAAAAAGAGAAAATCCAAAACAGCCCTGCTATCTATTTAAGATAGTTAGGAACTAGCATGCGACGTACCTCTGGAGTATAATTAGCAATGCCGGTAGGGCGGCGTTCTCGGTGCATTCTTCGACTACGTATAGCTGACTCGGGACGTTTATCATCCTTATCATCTTTATATAATTGTGCTGAAAAGAAAGAGTTTCACTACAGTTTTATTCCTGTTCACAAACACAACTGTGCACTTGTATACGAGTGTCTCATTTTCTTTGCCAGCAATTTTAACTCTTTTTGCAAGCTAGCAGAGAATTTAACAGTCAAATATGTCATGGAATTTCATTAGAATATGTGTCGTTGTAGTTTTTCAGCTACAAATAAGAAACACACATTAATGAATTGTCAGCTACAATTATTTGAACTATTTATATCATTTATTTTACCCAGCATGCAATGAGTTACTAAAACATGGAAACATAAAACTCCAACATGGAAAGGAATTAATATCAGCTCTATGAAGTTTATTTTCCAATCTATTGGTCATTATACACCGGAACCGGAACACCCCTCTAAACTAGAACAAATATCTTGGTCCCGAATTTTTCCCTTCTTTGTTCATTGTAAAAAAACCTCTGTAAACAGGAATAAATCTTTTTTTTAAAATATGTACATTTTCAACTGTAATTTACCCCTGTAAATCGAACAGTAACTTGAAACTGACTAAAATACAAGCAAACTTTCAGCTATATTTTTCATATTAATGTATTGTACACTTAAAATGAATCAGTTCTTTACTAACTACCAAACTAACATGTCTCAGCTTCCTTCTAATGATAGCAAAGGAGTTCAATTGTTAACTTAGGTAGAAATCTACCCCCACTATGAAAACCTCTCTAAACCGAAAACCCCTCTAAACTGAATTTTGCCTTCACTGTATTTGTTAAAGGGGTTTATGATCCGAATAGACAAACCCTTATCCTTGTCCTTATCACGATCTCTACGAGATTCTATGCGACTGCCATCCTCGTCTGTTGAATGTAATCTATCGGTTCGTAGTGATGCCGACCTTGTCAAATTACCACTCCCGCCTAGACTAGTGTTTCCTATATCTGCTACAGACAAGGCATTACGTTCAGAATGATCTGTTCGCTCCGGACGATTTCGAGGTACATATGCTGGAGAAAAAAAAATGATTTAATTATGTTTTCCAATGAAATATAGACATTTATCAGTGAACTAAGATGTGTTATTCAACTGATCAAAATCTGTGGAATAACATGCTTTATTTTCACTGCTTTATGATTATGGTTTCCATCCGTTGCAGTTTGAAATATTGTCAGCGTTAACGTTTTCGGACTCAAGTCATCAAGTCATAAATGACGTCACCTAAATGCGATGTTCTTGCACCAATTAGCTCAAGATTGCATCGTATTCTATCATATATCATATCAAACACATATCAGACTAAAATAAAATGACAATTTATCTGTTTCAGTGAATGAATGAGATTGAATTATATTTCACTCATGAACACAGAAAGCTATCATTACTAGTGGCATGATATTGCTTAACCCTTTCCTTCATAGAGATTTAGGTTAACATACTATTATATCTTCATGCAAACGACAGCCATTTAGCTATCATGCAGTGGATAAGTAGTCACCATATCTATCCCACCTCCATAGATAGTACTGGGACTTCATAGAGATTTAGGTTAACATACTATTATATCTTCATGCAAACGACAGCCATTTAGCTATCATGCAGTGGATAAGTAGTCACCATATCTATCCCACCTCCATAGATATTACTGGGACTATATAGAGATTTAGGTTAATATACTATTATATCTCCATATAAACGACAGCCATTTAGCTATCATGCAGTGGATAAGTAGTCGCCATATCTATCCCACCTCCATAGATATTACTGGGACTACATAGAGATTTAGGTTAATATACTGTTATATCTCCATACAAACAACAGCCATTTAGTTGTCATGCAGTGGATAAGTAGTGGCCATATCTATCCCACCTCCATAGATATTACTGGGACTACATAGAGATTTAGGTTAACATACTATTATATCTTCATGCAAACGACAGCCATTTAGCTATCATGCAGTGGATAAGTAGTCACCATATCTATCCCACCTCCATATATATTACTGAGACTACATGAGATTCTGGCCTTTATTATGAACATTGGTTTGGCTACTACATAGTCAATGTATGTTGTATTGGTAATGGCGTCAAAAGGTGCTTCTATGAGGGAAAGGGTTAAAACATTCATTCAGTGAAATATAATTGAATCACACACAAAGCAATAAACAAATAACCTCTATTTCACTCACTTTCGTGTATTACTATAGCATACTTTTCATCATTTATTCGTCCCTCTTTTCCAGTGTACAGTTTTTATTTAACCCATTCAACCCCAAGTAACTAACATGGACTGGTCCATGATATTCTTAGACCAATAAATTAATAAAAAAATTACCTTTGAACCAGTTTATTTATCAAAATGGGTAATTTTATCGAAAAATAGTAATATTTATTGCTGGCAAAAGGTGCAGATCTGATGAGACGGCTCATCATGAGCCGGCTTATCTGGATCTACACTTTTTGCAAGTCTCGGCTTATCTGGATCTACACTTTTTGCAAGTCTATTTAGAGGCCTGTAGTGAAGGGTTAGGCGGAAATCATGAATTCACACTTGTTGACACCCAAGTTCACTATCGGAATAACTATCGGATTATGTAATAAATAAATAAGTATGTGAGATGGTACGGTGGTCGCCAGATCGGACAGGTGGGTTTTCTCTGGTACTCCGGTTTCCTCCCACACGAATGACCACATATACGCTTTCATCCGCACCAACGAGAATGATTAATATAAGTTGTAAGAATTTGCTTCGCAATCGTTGTAAAATAAATAATGTTTAAACTTAAAATGAAAACAACAATGCATTTAGTGAAATCTTGAATTCTCAAGTACGTTCTTTTTGCGAATTAACGGCAAAAAATAAACTCATGCAAATAATTAATAACATTCAGTATCTACTCGACATTTTAGCAGGGGGATTGCCAGAGGGGCTATTACCGAGTTATCAATGAAACAACAGTAATAAAGAATTTAAAGTAAGGCAGTTTTCCAAATTCTAAGTGTAACGTTTCTACGTATGATAGCAACTTACTTGAATCTGTGGAATAGAGGCTAGCAGATGGAGTGCTGCTAGTGAGATCTCTCTCAGCCAGGGACCGTCGAAAACTACTACTTCTGGACGTAACATCATCCTGAAAGGCAATAATATAGCGTAATGAAAAAAACATTGAATACATAGGGCTCCATATATTATCCCTGTTAGATATCTATCACTTTCGGAGGAAATATCCTGAAATGCAATGCAATGGCTTATATGAAAACATTGAATACATAGGGCCATATATTATCCCTGTTAGATATCTATCACTTTCGGAGGAAATATCCTGAACCATATATTATCCCTGTTAGATATCTATCACTTTCGGAGGAAATATCCTGAAATGTAATGCAATAGCTTATATGAAAACATTGAATACATAGGGCCATATATTATCCCTGTTAGATATCTATCACTTTCGGAGGAAATATCCTGAAATGCAATGCAATGGCTTATATGAAAACATTGAGTACATTGGACCACATATCACAAGCCTTAGAAATCTACTACTTCCGGAGGAAATATCCTAAAACATAACTAGAGTGGTGGAACCTATGCTCGGCGTATTCCTATGCTCGGCATATTTATCCATTTACATCCGTATTTAAAATATTTATATAATTATAGGCTAATTTCGCTGACAGAGCTGAAGCATGGTTCAATAGCATTCCGTTGTGTGTATCCTGATGCAACTGTCACGTGACTGGTCCAGCAGACGAATATAAACAAACAACTCATTGGGAGAATATTTCCACCGAAACTGATACGGTGCATGAGCAATTCAGTTAGCTATCCGAATTTTAAAAATCTACAACTAACTGGAAAAATAGTTTCTATACCATTTCTGATTAAGATCAATAAGTGTTTTTATGCAATGATGTACTATATCAAAATAAGCTATTCAACAAGTTATGGTGGATAAATAAAAAAATAACAAGTACGCCGTGCATAGCTGCCCTAAAGTATTGAGTTCCTCATATAAACGGGTGCCGTTGCGATAGCTGAATTGAGCAGCAAGGTCATGTGATGAAGCTAAAACTGTCATCAAGAGTTTTTTTAAAGTTATTTTCACGACTTAAGAAAATAATAATATATGGTAAACTTGTGCAATTAACGTTTTATACTGGCCATTATATGTGGGATTTACGCCGAGCGTAGGTTCCACAACTCTACATTGAAAACATTGGACACTATATTATCCGTGTTAGAAATCCTGGAACACAATGACATATGGCTTATTGAAAAGCTTGAAGGTCATGAAAACATTGGATCATAGTTACATCATACAAAATAGAAATCTATAATTTTTGGAAACATAATTACATAAATTATTGAAAGTTGTGAAAACATTTGACACTCTATTGTCGTAGAAAACATCTTCATTTTATTATTTGTTAGTCTCGAGTTTATAACTCAGCCATCTTGGTTTGACAATAATCTTACTTTACAATTTATTTTTAATAAATCATTCAAACAAACAAGAGTGGTTGATATAATTTGTGGAAACTTGTTTCGCAATCATTGTAAAATAATTTAAATTTGTTCGGGTTTTATGCCAGCATCAGCATCATGTTGGGCTACATCGCCGGCAGTTAGTTTAACAACACCTTTCCTGAGCAGGCTCCAGCAGTTAGCCTGTACTTGGTACTTGGTCAACAACCTCCGTAAGAAACTGGCAATTATTTCATATAAACGGACACGGTCTGAGTGGGGCTCGAATCCATGACCATCAGTGATGATAGGTTACAGTGGTATACAAGTCAGCGACTGTAACAACCCGACCACAGAAGCAGACTAAATTAAATTAAGTCTAAACTTCTTTTACATGGTGTAGCCAACAGAACATGGAAGGTTAAATCTATCTTCTACCTAATGTTAATGTAAGAATGACAAACATGACAGGACAATATATGAGATTTTCTGGCAGCTAGCACAAGATATTCTGACAATGTCCAGGATATGCTCCATGGGGTAGTAATTTAATGCTCCAAGATGTCCCAGAATGATTTAGTCATGAAAATAATGGTCATATATCACAGATACAAGTAATCAAGTGGGTAGACAATGCACCGAGCATAGACAATGTACCGAGCATAGACAATGTACCTAGCATAGACAATGTACTGAGCATAGACAATGTACCGAGCATAGACAATGCACCAAGCATAGATAATGTACCGAGCATAGACAATGCACCAAGCATAGATAATGTACCGAGCATAGACAATGTACCTAGCATAGACAATGTACTGAGCATAGACAATGCACCGAGCATAGACAATGCACCAAGCATAGATAATGTACCGAGCATAGACAATGCACCAAGCATAGATAATGTACCGAGCATAGACAATGTACCTAGCATAGACAATGTACTGAGCATAGACAATGCACCGAGCATAGACAATGCACCGAGCATAGACAATGTACCAAGCATAGATAATGTACCGAGCATAGACAATGTACCGAGCATAGACAATGCACCAAGCATAGACAATGTACCGAGCATTGACAATGTACCAAGCATAGATAATGTACCGAGAATAGACAATGTACCGAGCATAGACAATGCACCAAGCATAGACAATGTACTGAGCATAGACAATGTACCGAGCATAGACAATGTACTGAGCATAGACAATGTACCGAGCATAGACAATGTACCAAGCATAGACAATGTACTGAGCATAGACAAAGTACTGAGCATAGACAATGTACCAAGCATAGACAATGTACCAAGCATAGACAATGTACCAAGCATAGACAATGTACTGAGCATAGACAATGTACCAATCATAGACAATGTACTGAGCACAGACAATGCACCGAGCATAGACAATGTACTGAGCATAGACAATGTACCAATCATAGACAATGTACCAAGCATAGGCAATGTACCGAGCATAGACAATGTACCAAGCATAGACAATGTACCGAGCATAGACAATGTACTGAGCATAGACAATGTACCAAGCATAGACAATGTACCAAGCATAGATAATGTACAGAGCATAGACAATGTACCAAGCATAGACAATGTACCATGTACCAAGCATAGACAATGTACCAAGCATAGACAATGTACCAAGCATAGACAATGTACCAAGCATAGACAATGTACCAAGCATAGACAATGTACTGAGCATAGACAATGTACTGAGCATAGACAATGTACCAAGCATAGACAATGTACCAAGCATAGACAATGTGCCAAGCATAGACAATGTACCGAGCATAGACAATGTGCCAAGCATAGACAATGTACTGAGCATAGACAATGTACCAAGCATAGACAATGTACCAAGCATAGACAATGTACCATGTACCAAGCATAGACAATGAACCAAGCATAGACAATGTACCAAGTATAGACAATGTACCAAGTATAGACAATGTACCAAGTATAAACATTTCCATTTTTAATGAGCAGATAAATTGTTTGTTTTTGGGGATTAAAAAAGTCGAAGATAAAGCAGATAAAGATAAAACTCATACAGCTACTCTCCAGCTATTACTGGTGGAGGAAGACCCCAGCCAGGTGCCCCTCCAAGCAGCATTTAATGCACGGCCGGATACTGGGGTAGAACAACAGACCTGGATAGCTGAATAGCTACCTCAAATGAAATAATAAATATGTATATTATATGTATTGTACATCGATGAGGCTGTAAACAGGTTAAAACAACACATGTACAAGCCATAGCAAAATTCATATTACAGACCAGAATCCCATGTAGTCCCAGAAATATCTATGGAGGTAGGGTAGATATGTTGACTACTCCCATGAGGGATAGAGAAGGGGCAATGTGGAATATCAGTGCCTTGCTTACGGGCACAATTGTAACGGCTACAGTTGGGTGCGATCTCCGGACTCTCAGATCTGAAGCAAGTGCTATACAACTGCGCTATCACAAACTTCCAGGTAAGATAGCTACAACTGCGCTATCACGACTTCCACGTAAGATAGCTACAACTGCGCTATCACGACTTCCACGTAAGATAGCTACAACTGCGCTATCACGACTTCCACATAAGATAGCTACAACTGCGCTATCACGACTTCCATGTAAGATAGCTACAACTGCGCTATCACGACTTCCAGGTAAGATAGCTACAACTGCGCTATCACGACTTCCACATAAGATAGCTACAACTGCGCTATCACAACTTCCACGTAAGATAGCTACAACTGCGCTATCATGACTTCCACATAAGATAGCTACAACTGCGCTATCATGACTTCCAGGTAAGATAGCTACAACTGCGCTATCATGACTTCCACATAAGATAGCTACAACTGCGCTATCATGACTTCCAGGTAAGATAGCTACAACTGCGCTATCACGACTTCCACATAAGATAGCTACAACTGCGCTATCACGACTTCCATTTAAGATAGCTACAACTGCGCTATCATGACTTCCAGGTAAGATAGCTACAACTGCGCTATCATGACTTCCAGGTAAGATAGCTACAACTGCGCTATCACGACTTCCACATAAGATAGCTACAACTGCGCTATCATGACTTCCAGGTAAGATAGCTACAACTGCGCTATCATGACTTCCACATAAGATAGCTACAACTGCGCTATCACAAACATCCACGTAAGATAGCTACAACTGCGCTATCACGACTTCCACGTAAGATAGCTACAACTGCGCTATCACAAACAAACTGCGCTACAGACTTCCAGTAAGATAGCTACAACTGCGCTATCACAAACATCCACGTAAGATAGCTACAACTGCGCTATCACGACTTCCACGTAAGATAGCTACAACTGCGCTATCACGACTTCCACGTAAGATAGCTACAACTGCGCTATCACAAACATCCACGTAAGATAGCTACAACTGCGCTATCACGACTTCCACGTAAGATAGCTACAACTGCGCTATCACGACTTCCACGTAAGATAGCTACAACTGCGCTATCACAAACATCCACGTAAGATAGCTACAACTGCGCTATCACGACTTCCACGTAAGATAGCTACAACTGCGCTATCACGACTTCCACGTAAGATAGCTACAACTGCGCTATCACAAACATCCACGTAAGATAGCTACAACTGCGCTATCACGACTTCCACGTAAGATAGCTACAACTGCGCTATCACGACTTCCACGTAAGATAGCTACAACTGCGCTATCACAAACATCCACGTAAGATAGCTACAACTGCGCTATCACGACTTCCACGTAAGGTAGCTACAACTGCGCTATCACGACTTCCATGTAAGATAGCCACAACTGCGCTATCATGACTTCCATGTAAGATAGCTACAACTGCACTATCACAAACTTCCAGGTAAGATAGCTACAACTGCGCTATTACGACTTCCACGTAAGATAGCTACAACTGCGCTATCACGACTTCCAGGTAAGATAGCTACAACTGCGCTATCACGACTTCCAGGTAAGATAGCTACAACTGCGCTATCACGACTTCCAGGTAAGATAGCTACAACTGCGCTATCACAACTTCCACATAAGATAGCTACAACTGCGCTATCACGACTTCCAGGTAAGATAGCTACAACTGCGCTATCACGACTTCCAGGTAAGATAGCTACAATTGCGCTATCACGACTTCCACGTAAGATAGCTACAACTGCGCTATCACGACTTCCAGGTAAGATAGCTACAACTGCGCTATCACGACTTCCACATAAGATAGCTACAACTGCGCTATCATGACTTCCAGGTAAGATAGCTACAACTGCGCTATCACAAACATCTACGTAAGATAGCTACAACTGCGCTATCACAAACATCCACGTAAGATAGCTACAACTGCGCTATCACGACTTCCACGTAAGATAGCTACAACTGCGCTATCACAAACATCCACGTAAGATAGCTACAACTGCGCTATCATGACTTCCACGTAAGATAGCTATAACTGCGCTATCACGACTTCCATGTAAGATAGCTACAACTGGGCTATCACGACTTCCACATAAGATAGCTACAACTGCTCTATCACGACTTCCACGTAAGATAGCTACAACTGCGCTATCACGACTTCCACGTAAGATAGCTACAACTGCGCTATCACAAACTTCCACGTAAGATAGCTACAACTGCGCTATTACGACTTCCACGTAAGATAGCTACAACTGCGCTATCACGACTTCCAGGTAAGATAGCTACAACTGCGCTATCACGACTTCCAGGTAAGATAGCTACAACTGCGCTATCACGACTTCCAGGTAAGATAGCTACAACTGCGCTATCACAACTTCCACGTAAGATAGCTACAACTGTGCTATCACGACTTCCAGGTAAGATAGCTACAACTGCGCTATCACGACTTCCAGGTAAGATAGCTACAATTGCGCTATCACGACTTCCACGTGCGCTATCACGACTTCCAGGTAAGATAGCTACAACTGCGCTATCACGACTTCCACATAAGATAGCTACAACTGCGCTATCATGACTTCCAGGTAAGATAGCTACAACTGCGGTATCACAAACATCCACGTAAGATAGCTACAACAGCGCTATCACGACTTCCACGTAAGATAGCTACAACTGCGGTATCACAAACATCCACATAAGATAGCTACAACTGCGCTATCACGACTTCCACGTAAGATAGCTACAACTGCGGTATCACAAACATCCACGTAAGATAGCTACAACTGCGCTATCACGACTTCCACATAAGATAGCTACAACTGCGCTATCATGACTTCCAGGTAAGATAGCTACAACTGCGCTATCACGACTTCCACGTAAGATAGCTACAACTGAGCTATCACGACTTCCACGTAAGATAGCTACAACTGCGCTATCACAAACATCCACGTAAGATAGCTACAACTGCGCTATCACGACTTCCACGTAAGATAGCTACAACTGCGCTATCACAAACATCCATGTAAGATAGCTACAACTGTGCTATCACGACTTCCACGTCAGATAGCTACAACTGTGCTATCACAAACATCCACGTAAGATAGCTACAACTGCGCTATCACGACTTCCACGTAAGATAGCTACAACTGCGCTATCACGACTTCCACGTAAGATAGCTACAACTGCGCTATCACAAACATCCATGTAAGATAGCTACAACTGCGCTATCACGACTTCCACGTAAGATAGCTACAACTGTGCTATCACGACTTCCACGTAAGATAGCTACAACTGCGCTATCACGACTTCCACGTATGATAGCTACAACTGCGCTATCACGACTTCCACGTAAGATAGCTACAATTGCGCTATCACGACTTCCACGTAAGATAGCTACAACTGTGCTATCACGACTTCCATGTAAGATAGCTACAACTGCGCTATCACGACTTCCACGTAAGATACCTACAACTGCGCTATCACGACTTCCAGGTAAGATAGCTACAACTGCGCTATCACGACTTCCACATAAGATAGCTACAACTGCGCTATCACGACTTCCATGTAAGATAGCTACAACTGCGCTATCACGACTTCCATGTAAGATACCTACAACTGCGCTATCACGACCTCCACGTAAGATAGCTACAACTGCGCTATCACGACTTCCACGTAAGATAGCTACAACTGCGCTATCACGACTTCCAGGTAAGATAGCTATATAGCTGTCGTATGTATGGCGGTATAGTAGTATAATAGCTTAAATCTCTGAGGGAACGGGTTAAAAACCACCTCCAAATACAGATCAAAGATTCACATTTATAAACCTGTGTCTAAACACCATCATTCTTTTAATCTACAAACAAGACATTACCATTGCAGGCGCACTGTACTACATACTGCAATACCTGGGAATGGGAACCAGATAACGGCGTGGACTGTCGGCTATATGTGGCAAGTGATAAAAGGCGTTTATGTTGAGCAATGGGTAAATTGTATTAATTATATTGTTGGTTATAATTTAATAAATCAATAAAAAGACAAAAGCCACACCTCTTTTTTACTGCCCTCTATATCCCGTGAACGTCGCCATGACGATATAGAAGAACTATCTGTATCCAAGGCAGACTTAGTCCGTCTTAAATTAACATCACCAGTCAATCTACTCATAACATCCCTACTATCGCTAGATGCAGCGTCTTTATTAATAACAGAATCGGTCATATCCTGAGATTTTTTAACATCACTAGAACTTTTGTGACGATCTGCTGCCGGTGTTATTGTTGTTGTTGTCGATGTTGTTGTCGCCATTGTTGCTGCAGCTGATGATGCGTTCGGATCTACGGGATCAGATTTCCTCAGTACTGCATTGGCCTGCTGAACTTCCTCGAGAGTGACACCCTACAAGAACGATGTGACAAGTTAGTGACACACTAGAAGAACAAGTGACATGCATATTTTCAGGAACGTACGCAAATAGCATAGAAACTGTAGCGAAATATTCAATTTTCATTATATTATAAACCCTTTCCCTCATAGAAGCATCTCTTGATGCCATTACCAATACCACATACATTGACAATGTAGTAGCCAAACCAATGTTCATAATAAAGGCCAGAATCTCATGTAGTCCCAGTGATATCTATGGAGGTGGGATAGATATGGCGACTACTTATCCACTGCATAATAGCTAAATGGCTGTCGTTTGTATGCAGATATAATAGTATATTAACCTAAATCTCTAGGAAGGAAAAGGTTAAACAGAGAATATAATTTATGTTATTATTTTTGTGCAGACATACAAGACATGCTGAAAGACCAGGGTCCGAATTATAAAACCAATCTCCAGCTCGAACTCGGATTCTGATTGGTTCAGCTGAGTGTAAATATCAGACTCCACCAATCAAATAATTGAACTAGAGTTTGAGATCTGAGAAAAGTTTTATAATCTCAGAGCCAGTCTTGATTCTTCATATCTAGAAGACTGTTAAAATAATGGTAACATTAATATACCAAGGACTACATGAAGCCAGTGTTGCATTTTCAAGAGTTGTGTTTCACAGTGCTTAGACTCAGAACACTTGGCGCGATAAACTCAATTTCTGGCATGTTTATACAAAAGCACCCAGACCCCCCCTACACACATGCATATCAATCTACCATACATGTCAATGCACAATTATACGACATTGCAGTTCTTCACATACACACTATGATGACAATACTAGATGTTTATTTGTTTGTTTTTAAAGTCGCACTAACAGCTTTGGTTATATGGCGACTCTCCAGCTATTGTTGGCGGAGGAAGATCCGGGTAGAACCACCGATCCACCGCAAGCCAGCTGGATAGCTTCCTCACACGAAATAATCCGACAGCCCTAGTGAGACAATACTGGATTTAACATATTGGTTTTCTCCGTATACAAATCTTAAGACACCTTGCCAGATACATGCCAAAATTGCTAAAGGGCTCTTCATTACAATGTTCCTTGTTCACAGACAGTCCACTTATCCATTTATTGTTTTGTGCATGTGATGGTATTTCAATGTTTGTTGCTTAGCATCCATGCTTCCACTCTGAACACATTAATATACTGAATACACTTAAAACTATCAATGGCCCTAGAAACAAACGTATCCCACTCACTGTTGCTTCAGTGGAATAATAAAGCATGGCAGTGAAATATACAACGTCATTACAATAAAGTTATATGTAGTATTACGAAATACTACAATATCCATGGTCTCCATGCCAAACATGTACTTTTACAAAATGTTCACAAGAGACACTGCATTAAATAAAACCAAGAAGGGGTTTTGGAGAAGAACTGGTCAAGTGAGGTAAATCTGCAAAATTCATCCAACTGGAACGTTATTACAATATGCACAACTAGACACAATACTGATGCTTCCTGCCAACTACAGTGAAAATCCAACATGGTGTTTTTGGGAGATGAAGTGCAGACACGGTAATATTGGACAGACGGACAGACATATGTAAAATGCAAAAACAATATGTCACCACCCGATGCGGAGAGACACAATGACAGCTGGTAGCTTACTAGCGAATAACATCTCAACCTCATGGCATTAGGATGTGAACTTGTTAAAGCATGCTCTTACATTCAGATCAAGGTCATATACAAATGAAGCTCAAGGATGTGAGGAGTGGAAGTACAATGAACTAGAATACACAAGACTTACTTGAGTTGATCTTCTAGTCTCCCTGGCACGCTTGGCTCGCACTTTCCTCAACATTTCCGTCTCCTCATCTCTCTTGGGCGGCTCGTAAGACCTGCATAATAAAATAACACATTTCTTACGGTACCTCAAAATATCTAGGTAATGAAATTCATACAATTAACACATTACTTGGGATGACTTGTCATATCTACACAATAAGCTCACACAATTAACACATTACTTGGACGAAGTTCACACAATTAACAAATTACTTTGACGACTTGTCAGATCTAAGCAATAAGTTCACACAATTAACACATGCATTACTTGGACGACACATTATTTGGACGACTTGTCGGATCTATGCAATAAGTTCACACAATTAACACATGCATTACTTGGACGACACATTATTTGGATAACTTGTCGGATCTACGCAATAAGCTCACACAATCAACACATTATTTTCACAGTTCGCAAGACGTACACAATAAGCTCACACAATCAACACATTATTTCCACAGTTCGCAAAACGTACACAATAAGCTCACACAATCAACACATTATTTCCACAGTTCGCAAGACGTACACAATAAGCTCACACAATCAACACATTATTTTCACATTTCGCAAGACGTACACAATAAGCTCACACAATCAACACATTATTTTCACAGTTCGCAAGACGTACACAATAAACTTACACAATCAATACATTATTTTCACAGTTCGCAAGACGTACACAATAAGCTCACACAATCAACACATTATTTTCACAGTTTGCAAGACGTACACAATAAACTTACACAATCAACACATTATTTTCACAGTTTGCAAGACGTACACAATAAACTTACACAATCAACACATTATTTTCACAGTTTGCAAGACGTACACAATAAGCTCACACAATCAACACATTATTTTCACAGTTCGCAAGACGTACACAATAAGCTCACACATTATTTTCACAGTTCGCAAGACGTACACAATAAACTTACACAATCAACACATTATTTTCACAGTTCGCAAGACGTACACAATAAGCTCACACAATCAACACATTATTTTCACAGTTCGCAAGACGTACACAATAAACTTACACAATCAACACATTATTTTCACAGTTCGCAAGACGTACACAATAAGCTCCCACAATCAACACATTATTTTCACAGTTTGCAAGACGTACACAATAAGCTCACACAATCAACACATTATTTTCACAGTTTGCAAGACGAACACAATAAGCTCACACAATCAACACATTATTTTCACAGTTCGCAAGATGTACACAATAAGCTCCCACAATCAACACATTATTTTCACAGTTTGCAAGACGTACACAATAAGCTCACACAATCAACACATTATTTTCACAGTTCGCAAGATGTACACAATAAGCTCACACAATCAACACATTATTTTCACAGTTCGCAAGACGTACACAATAAGCTCACATAATCAACACATTATTTTCACAGTTCGCAAGACGTACACAATAAACTTACACAATCAACACATTATTTTCACAGTTCGCAAGATGTACACAATAAGCTCCCACAATCAACACATTATTTTCACAGTTTGCAAGACGTACACAATAAGCTCACACAATCAACACATTATTTTCACAGTTTGCAAGACGTACACAATAAGCTCACACAATCAACACATTATTTTCACAGTTCGCAAGATGTACACAATAAGCTCACACAATCAACACATTATTTTCACAGTTTGCAAGACGTACACAATAAGCTCACACAATCAACACATTATTTTCACAGTTCGCAAGATGTACACAATAAGCTCACACAATCAACACATTATTTTCACAGTTCGCAAGACATATACAATAAGCTCACACAATCAACACATTATTTTCACAGTTCGCAAGACGTACACAATAAGCTCACACAATCAACACATTATTTTCACAGTTCGCAAGACATACACAATAAGCTCACACAATCAACACATTATTTTCACAGTTCGCAAGACGTACACAATAAACTTACACAATCAACACATTATTTTCACAGTTCGCAAGACGTACACAATAAGCTCACACAATCAACACATTATTTTCACAGTTCGCAAGACGTACACAATAAACTCACACAATCAACACATTATTTTCACAGTTCGCAAGACGTACACAATAAACTCACACAATCAACACATTATTTTCACAGTTCGCAAGACATACACAATAAGCTCACACAATCAACACATTATTTTCACAGTTTGCAAGACGTACACAATAAACTTACACAATCAACACATTATTTCCACAGTTCGCAAGACGTACACAATAAGCTCACACAATCAACACATTATTTTCACAGTTCGCAAGACGTACACAATAAACTTACACAATCAACACATTATTTTCACAGTTCGCAAGACGTACACAATAAGCTCACACAATCAACACATTATTTTCACAGTTCGCAAGACGTACACAATAAACTCACACAATCAACACATTATTTTCACAGTTCGCAAGACGTACACAATAAACTCACACAATCAACACATTATTTTCACAGTTCGCAAGACATACACAATAAGCTCACACAATCAACACATTATTTTCACAGTTTGCAAGACGTACACAATAAACTTACACAATCAACACATTATTTCCACAGTTCGCAAGACGTACACAATAAGCTCACACAATCAACACATTATTTTCACAGTTCGCAAGACGTACACAATAAACTTACACAATCAACACATTATTTTCACAGTTCGCAAGACGTACACAATAAACTCACACAATCAACACATTATTTTCACAGTTCGCAAGACGTACACAATAAGCTCACACAATCAACACATTATTTTCAGTTTGCAAGACGTACACAATAAGCTCACACAATCAACACATTATTTTCACAGTTTGCAAGACGAACACAATAAGCTCACACAATCAACACATTATTTTCACAGTTCGCAAGATGTACACAATAAGCTCCCACAATCAACACATTATTTTCACAGTTTGCAAGACGTACACAATAAGCTCACACAATCAACACATTATTTTCACAGTTCGCAAGACGTACACAATAAACTCACACAATCAACACATTATTTTCACAGTTCGCAAGACGTACACAATAAGCTCACACAATCAACACATTATTTTCACAGTTCGCAAGACGTATACAATAAACTCACACAATCAACACATTATTTTCACAGTTCGCAAGACGTACACAATAAACTCACACAATCAACACATTATTTTCACAGTTCGCAAGACATACACAATAAGCTCACACAATCAACACATTATTTTCACAGTTTGCAAGACGTACACAATAAACTTACACAATCAACACATTATTTCCACAGTTCGCAAGACGTACACAATAAGCTCACACAATCAACACATTATTTTCACAGTTCGCAAGACGTACACAATAAACTTACACAATCAACACATTATTTTCACAGTTCGCAAGACGTACACAATAAACTCACACAATCAACACATTATTTTCACAGTTCGCAAGACGTACACAATAAGCTCACACAATCAACACATTATTTTCACAGTTTGCAAGACGTACACAATAAGCTCACACAATCAACACATTATTTTCACAGTTCGCAGGACGTACACAATAAACTCACACAATCAACACATTATTTTCACAGTTCGCAAGACGTACACAATAAACTTACACAATCAACACATTATTTTTACAGTTCGCAAGACGTACACAATAAGCTCACACAATCAACACATTATTTTCACAGTTTGCAAGACGTACACAATAAGCTCACACAATCAACACATTATTTTCACAGTTCGCAAGACGTACACAATAAGCTCACACAATCAACACATTATTTTCACAGTTCGCAAGACGTACACAATAAACTTACACAATCAACACATTTTACACTATTCTGCACATTTCTTTGGATTACTTTTGAAAAATGTGTCAATAAAAAATCTGATAAAATTCAATAAATTTAATAATAGATAAAGAAGTAGTCAAAATTCTTGAATAGAAAGCGGCCGTTACTGGGAGGAAAACTGACTGTTCTCATCAGTGTGATAACAGTAGCTGAAAATAAAATGGTTGAACAAACAATATTATTTCTATAGATATAGGAAATGTTTGCTTGCATGTTGCTCTGTGAGTTTGTTATAACTTTCAGCTGTTTAACCCCATTCCAACACCAATTAACTGACATGGACTGGTGCATGATGTTTTTAGACCAATAAAATTAATAAGAAAATTACATTTGGACAAGTTAATTTATCAAATTTGGAAATTTGGCCTAAATATAGTAATATTACTGACAAAAAGTGCAGATCCTGATGAGCTGGCTCATCTGGATTTACACTTTTTGTAAGCCTATTTAAAGGTCTGTGGTGTTGAAAGGGCTAAGTGACATTATTATGTATGCACAAGGAGAAGAGACAGCTTACAACATGTTGTCATTAGAGCATACCCCCACAGAGACCGTTGTTTTCAATGGTGATTGTTTTACACAGCAGGGCCCATGCAATAGCCAACGTTGCCATTGGCTAAAATATGCCAAAACTGGCTAATAAAAACTCAGTTTGGCCACAATGATAAAAACGGCAAAAGTCTGTAAAATGTTTGTTGGAAAATTTTTTAGCTTCATTATGTGACCATGCGCCTCAATACAGCTATCACAACGGCACCTCATGACATGGGGAACTAGATACTTTAGGGCACCAATGCACAGCGTATGTGAATTTTTTTATTTATGCATGGTTAAATGCTGAATATATTATTTTGATTTAGTAACATCAATAACTAACAATATTACAACTCATAAGAAACTTATTTTTCTGATTATTTGTACACTTTTCCCCAATTCGGATAGCCACCTGAAAAAATCTGCATGGTTTCGATATAACTCCAGAAGATGATCACTCACTAGGACTGGTGGATGATGGATTTCAGTACCGGTATATGCAACCAGATACAGCAAATTATCTTTACTGTGAAAAGTTGATACTGCACAATGAAGTGAAGTCAATATTTCACATTAAAGATCATTTGATCATTTCTTGTATCTGGTTGCATAGAGTGAAATATGAAAATGATTGAAACTGATGACTTACTTCCTATAATGAGTAAATGAGGATGTTGGGGTAGTGATTGTTGTAGAACTAGAGGTCGTCGATACTGTCGGTGTCGTCGTGACAGTGGACGATGCAACTGGCAGTGACGTTGGCGTGGTTATCCTATTATTTTCCTTATCACCAATGTCCTTGTCTCTGTCCGATCGCTCTCGCTCTTTGCGATCATTTTCTAACTGCTGCCGGCGGTAATAGGGGACGTACGAGGATTGATAGGATGATGAGTTGGAGTTATAAGTAGAGCCAACAGAGTAGCGGTACGTGTTCGTGATACCCTGCGACCTGAAAGAATGAAGGTCAAGGTCATGCAACATGCAGACGATTAGTAGGTCAAATTCTCCAGCCATGCTAGAGTTCATAAAGCAATATTATAAATAGCAAAAACCAATACTTATACAACATACAAGTGAAAATAGAGTTAATTATATCTCAATTAGGATTAAACGCCATTTATGTCGGCGTGTTAATATTTAAATTGAATTAATATTCTGAAAGGTCCAATTTTTGGCAAAAGAAAACAAAAGTTGGTGCGGATTCAACTGTCTTTGTTACCTATTAACAGGATATCATTGATACAGGGTATCATTGAATTAGGGATAATTGTGTATGTATCCGAAAGTAAGTACATAAATTTACTTATCCTCGACAATAGGCTATGTCTTATGAATATGCGCATGAGTCGCATGACCCCTAAAATGGACAGGTCAACCTGCACTAACTATAAAAAAATATATTGATGACAAGCAAACAGTTATTGAGATATATAAAGCATTTTATTGAGGTTTGATGACATGAACGAAGGCAGTAAAACTGCACAAACTGATGACATGATGGATGTCAGTAATACTGTACAAACTGGTGACATGATGGATGTCAGTAATACTGTACATATTGATGACATGAACGAAGTCAGTAATACTGTACATACTGGTGACATGAACGAAGTCAGTAATACTGCACATACTGATGACATGAACGAAGTCAGTAATACTGCACATACTGATGACATGAACGAAGTCAGTAATACTGCACATACTGATGACATGAACGAAGTCAGTAATACTGCACCTACTGATGACATGAACGAAGTCAGTAATACTGCACCTACTGATGACATGAAGGAAGTCAGTAATACTGCACCTACTGATGACATGAACGAAGTCAGTAATACTGCATCTACTGATGACATGAACGAAGTCAGTAATACTGCACAAACTGATGACATGATGGAAGTC
Source organism: Archivesica marissinica (assembly GCA_014843695.1). Classification (NCBI taxonomy): domain Eukaryota; kingdom Metazoa; phylum Mollusca; class Bivalvia; order Venerida; family Vesicomyidae; genus Archivesica; species Archivesica marissinica. The sequence continues at coordinate 53,329,614 of CM026387.1, forward strand.
AGTAATACTGTACATATTGATGACATGAACGAAGTCAGTAATACTGTACAAACTGGTGACATGAAGGAAGTCAGTAATATTGTACAAACTGGTGACATGATGGATGTCAGTAATACTGTACATATTGATGACATGAATGAAGTCAGTAATACTGTACATACTGATGACATGATGGATGTCAGTAATACTGTACAAACTGGTGACATGATGGAGGTCAGTAATACTGTACATACTGATGACATGATGGATGTCAGTAATACTGTACAAACTGGTGACATGATGGATGTCAGTAATACTGTACATACTGATGACATGATGGATGTCAGTAATACTGTATAAACTGGTGACATGATGGATGTCAGTAATACTGTACATACTGATGACATGATGGATGTCAGTAATACTGTACAAACTGGTGACATGATGGATGTCAGTAATACTGTACAAACTGGTGACATGATGGATGTCAGTAATACTGTACATACTGGTGACAAGAAGGAAGTCAGTAATACTGTACAAACTGGTGGCAAGAAGGAAGTCAATAATACTGTACAAACTGGTGACATGAAGGAAGTCAGTAATACTGCACATACTGATGACAAGAACAAAGTCTGTAATACTACACATACTGATGACATGAAGCAAGTCAGTAATACTGCACATACTGATGACATGAAGCAAGTCAGTAATACTACACATACTGATGACAAGAAGCAAGTCAGTAATACTGCACATACTGATGACATGAAGCAAGTCAGTAATACTGCACATACTGATGACAAGAACGAAGTCAGTAATACTGCACATACTGATGACATGAAGGAAACCAGTAATACTACACATACTGATGACAAGAAGCAAGTCAGTAATACTACACATACTGATGACATGAAGGAAGTCAGTAATACTGCACATACTGATGACATGAAGGAAGTCAGTAATACTGCACATACTGATGACATGAACGAAGTCAGTAATACTGCACCTACTGATGACATGAATGAAGTCAGTAATACTGCACCTACTGATGACATGAATGAAGTCAGTAATACTGCACATACTGATGACATGAAGGTTGTCAGTAATACTGCACCTACTCATGACATGAAGGAAGTCAGTAATACTGCACATACTGATGACATGAAGGAAGTCAGTAATACTGCACATACTGATGACAAGAACAAATAGGATTAGCCAAAAAACAAATACTGGCGCTAAATTTTGTGAACTGGTTAAACTATTTGGCGCAACTTACTTTTTGTTTTTATTTATTTATCTTTTGCCACAAAATGTTTTGTCGACTACATAGCTTCAAACATTTATCTGTAAACTAGATGGCTCCAAGTTTTCAAATTGGCTCCAGCTTTTTTCAATTGGCGACAGAAGTGGCGCAGGCAGATAAAAATTCAGACAGGGGGAACCCAGACAAGATTATGGTTTCTAGTCCTAGGACTGTTGATATCATTATTTGGGATCAAGCCTGTGATCCCTGGATTTGCATTCCAACGTGTTAAAAACCCATCACTGTTTGTTAGCTGTATGTAGCTCTCTCAACAGATATACGCAATATGTGTGATACATAGTATACAGGAGATTATTAAATACAGTAAACATTTGATTACATATATCTGATACACAACAAATCATGTGAGGAAATAAGTAGGCTTCAAGGAAAGAAATACACACAGACATAATCAGGATATTTACTGATGAATATGTAGCCTACAACTAAGACAAGAGAGAGAATGAATAAGAACCACAAAGAATGTTTGGACAGGTGCCTGAAAATAGAAAGAAAACAAACAAAAAGGAAAACAACTAGCGAGACAGTTCCCATGTTCTTCTTTCTGACCACAAATAATTATCGTCTAGTGTAATACAATAATTTAGGAACATCTTATTTCTTAATTGAATGGATATCGCAAAACCACATTTTTCATCTTTGCTTGAGAACAGTTTTACACTGTTACAGCTGACTGGAAATAATCTAATTGTATGTATGTCCCAGGTAAGACACAAACTACACAATCTATTGCAATGTTTACATATACCATTACATTCAGTAAGAGAACAAGACCAGGGGTTAAAAATTCCACTTGTTACTCCAACGTGTTAATTTCTAGAATTTAAGGTTGCATGGTATGGCACACGGTTTTTTGGTTTTAAAAGGTAAAAATTTACTTTAACCACTCGACCACGGAGGCGGATTATAAACATAATATGACAATGCATTTATATTGGTGGATATTTTCCAACATAGAAAAACTCTTACACATCTGTTGCAACCCATTACCCCTTACATACAGTCATAGATAGAATCATTTGTCGTCTGGGAATAGGCTAAATTCTTAAGAGCAGAGGACATTTTGTAACCTTTACCAAGCAAGTTCTCTGCCACAGACCAGTTTCTTGCTCATAAACACTGTGCTTAAATGTCCCCATACCCATGAACAAAGCTGTCTATATACAGAAATGTCCCCATACCCATGAACAAAGCTGTCTATATACAGTGCAAGATGAACATCAACACTTGTGTACTTCATGCTCTGCTTCAGTTCTGTCCCAACTGCCACACCCAAATCTTTCTACCTTATAATCCCTTACAACAGAACATAAGCATATGCCAGGCATGTGAGGGCATATTCTGCTTCAGTTCTGTCCCAACTGCCACACCCAAATCTTTCTACCTTATAATCCCTTACAACAGAACATAAGGATATGCCAGGCATGTGAGGGCATATTCTGCTTCAGTTCTGTCCCAACTGCCACACCCAAATCTCTTTCTACCTTATAATCCCTTACAACAGAACATAAGCATATGCCAGGCATGTGAGGGCATATTCTGCTTCAGTTCTGTCCCAACTGCCACCCCAAAATCTCTTTCTACCTTATAATCCCTTACAACAGAACATAAGCATGTCAGGCATGTGAGGGCATATTCTGCTTCAGTTCTGTCCCAACTGCCACACCCAAATATTCTACCTTATAATCCCTTACAACAGAACATAAGCATATGCCAGGCATGTGAGGGCATATTCTGCTTCAGTTCTGTCCCAACTGCCACACCCAAATCTCTTCTACCTTATAATCCCTTACAACAGAACATAAGCATATGCCAGGCATGTGAGGGCATATTCTGCTTCAGTTCTGTCCCAACTGCCACACCCAAATCTCTTTCTACCTTATAATCCCTTACAACAGAACATAAGCATATGCCAGGCATGTGAGGGCATATTCTGCTTCAGTTCTGTCCCAACTGCCACACAGAAGGTATTTATTCACACATTTCTTAGTTTCAGACTGAGCTCTATGGAGGACACAGACACACAGTTAATTCCTGTATGTACACTGCATATGTAAGTACAAGGACATTTTCAACCAGCTTTGCAACATGCAGTAGCCCCTATTTGTTAGACAAGAAATCTCTCCATTATTCTAACTCTAGCATCCACTCTACAGGGCTCATACTGGGTCAGAATTTTTTGGAAGAAGTGAAAAAATATCCGATCGCGTCTTTAAATGGCGTTATTTAATATATTTCAACAAAATATGGTTAAAATGCACAGTATGACCATTAAATACAACATTGAATAGGAGTGCTTTATAATGGGCCAGTGTATCTTACTGGACAAAAATCTGTATGAACATTGTAAAAATTGAACAAATCTGGGGGCGAAGTCAGGGTCTCTAGGATGACTATTTCGCCCACATCGTCCTCTAGAATGAACCCTGACTCTATGTAACCCAATACAACCAACTGTCTTTACTTTGTATTCTAGGATGTGGAAATCACCAAACAAGGCGAAGAGTTTCGTATTGTTTAAAGCGAACAAGATGAATATATCTGGATATAAACGGTACATCTAACTGTAAAACGAACAAACCTTCTCCAGCGCTGTAGTCTAAATTACACAAAATACATGTATACAGCATACCATTCAGTTATCATTTATCTCAACAAGGTACAATGCACACCCTATTACAACCAGATACAACAAATTGTCTCAAAAGATTGATACAAAGGAACAAGAAAATTGAATGAGTTAGCAGGAGGTAAGCTGAAGCTATATCAACTGATTTCCATGATTCGTATCAACCTGTACCAATCAATATGTTGCGGTGTATCGAGTATCACAGTACAGAGAACTTGTTGTATATGGTTGCATAGGATGAACAGGTGCTTAGCAACTGGTGTAAGCATCTCAAATGCCACGAAAAATGACTTCATGTAGTTCATAGTAAACTGAATGCAAACTGGATTTATAGTTACACATTTGTAAATTATGGTTTTAGACCTGTGTATCCGTGTTTTTGCAGTATGCAAACCATCCACAAATATTTTCAGATATCCGATTCCAATAATTGACTCTATCTTTTCATTTGTTATGCTATGCTAACTAGAAATGGTTTTTGAAAAAATTGAATGTCTCCCCTAGTCCCCCACCCAGTGTTCGTCGTATCAGTGGAGTAATACAATAATGGAAGTGGAATAATTGAAGGCATTACAATAAACAGTCAGGTAGTATTATGAAGTACTTTATATTTCTGTATTTCGTTTATATTGTGCAGAATAATGGGCTGTTGATTAGGTAACTAAGTTGTTGATCAAATACGACTGTGCCAATGAAACAGTCAGGTTTGGTTTAAACTTTATTTATTTTACAACGATTTATAACAACTTATATTAATCACTCTCGTTGGCGCGAATGAAAACGTAAATGAGGTTATTCATGTGGGAGGAAACCTGAGTACCCGGAGAAAACCCACCTGTCCGATATGGCGACCACCATACCATCTCACATATTTCCCAGTTCGAGGATCGAACCCAGGTTGCATTGGTGTGAAGCGAGCGTGCTAACCACTGCGCTAATGGGACATTCAGGTTTGTAAGATTGAACTAAGCTTTAAAAGTATCAATGATACCAAAAATGAACTAAACTACGTAAGAGACAGAACGAAGGTAAGGTACATCGGAGAACAATCATCTATTATACCATCCTCACACCGGATAGCCTTCTATTGCTAAAAATTGTCTGACCAAAATAATTATCCCGCTAGAATGAAATGACAATATACACATCTAGACATCATACTGATGCTTCAAAACAAGCTTGTGAAAATCCAATAAGATTTTGGAGTTAAAGAGTGAGTGGATAGACAAGGTTTGCTTTTGTCAAAATGTTAATCTGCAGAAAATAATTCAACACGACACAGATTGCAATATGCATAACTAGACATCAAATTGATGCTTCCTGCTAAGTTTTGTGAAAAAACAACAAGTGGGTTTGGGCATGAAACATGGACAATGCTTAAAGTGGATAGCAAAGACAAAAACAATTCACCCCCACCCGACCAGTTAGGGGAGACATGGTTAGTATTAATATAGTAGTAAGTAACACTACACTACAAGAACTTGTCAATAAACTGAAAATGATCAAAGATAATAAAAACCATTCCTGATGACATATGATGTCGGGTTCCATGGAATAGAAACACAACACACGTTTTAATGCATGAAACACAAACTCAAAAATCTTGCTTTCAACCCCGATTTATGTTGAAGAAAGCCTGAAAGGGACCAGGTTAAAATATTCATAGCACCAGGAATCACAGAGACGCAGTAAATCTATGCGTTCAGAACATTATTATTCACCAAATAGGATCATGCAAGGTTAACCAAACGCTACGATTGTTTTTCTCAGATTCTCCTAAACAGGCAATAAAAAGTTTTATGCCATAAACAAACTCTTAGGGTAGTACGAACATAATAGTCTTACAGAAAGACATTCATGAAAGCAGAGTCAATGTACATCAGTACTTTGACTCATGTACATCGACTACAAATAAAGAGGATTCCCAATAAAAAAAATTTAAAAAAAATTACTTTCCAAATAAATAAATTAAAAATAAATTACTTTCCAACTAAATAAATTAAAAATGAATTACAGTACTTTCCCCATGCAACAACTAGAATCTTAGATTGTCCAAATACTTAGGTACGACAAAATACCCAATCAATTACGGTGTCCCAATTCTTTGGAACATTGAGAAGTAAGAAAATGATGGTGTCCCTAAGACTAAATACGGTATATAATGCTCTGGAGTATAACTGTATATAGGAGGGATCACTCAATACTAGTAACATGGTTAACCAATAACACTCCACCCACCTTTCTGATACATTCGAGTTGTGATCTGGTGCTGAAAATGAGGAAGAACTGTTGTACGGCCGTCTTGTCGCAGGTTTGTCCTGAAAATTAACCAAAGTCATCAAAATATTGCCCAAAGTATTAAGAAATAGCGAACACAGAAAATATCTCGTTGAGTAACTATCTATCCTCTTAGGCTTACAAGAGTCTAAATTTTGCCAGTAGTCGATGCAATACTATATCTAATCTCTGAATGAAGTAAACAAGGCAGAACTTACGTTTGAACAGTTAGATGAAAAGGAAACAGTTGTATAAACATAATCCCGATTTATTTGTTGTTTGATTCAGAGTGGCACAACCACTACATGCCATATACCGGATACCAATTCTCCAGCTATATGTGGTGGAGACGGACCGGACCCTAGGAGCCGTGCCGATAATTGCTTCAGCAACGAGCAAATACCAACTTTCCATAAGCTAGCTGGATAGCCTACTTCCTCACTTGAAGGAATATGACTTAAGCAGGGTTCATGGTTCCCAGTTTGGGCAGTGATTGGCCAGTGATTCATGGTCAATGACATTACGTTACTGTCATAGTACACAGTGAAATTCATTTCAAATTTGCAACGGTCATAAAAACCTAAACATACAAATACTTTTGCATTTGAGAGATAAGACCAATGAGAAACATTGGTTGGTTACTGCACCATGAACACTGGCTCTAGCATTTGAGAGGTAGGGCCAATGAGAAACATTGGTTGGTTACTGCACCATGAACACTGGCTCTAGCATTTGAGAGGTAGGGCCAATGAGAAACATTGGTTGGTTACAGCACCATAAACACTGGCTCTAGCATTTGAGAGGTAGGGCCAATGAGAAACATTGGTTGGTTACTGCACCATAAACACTGGCTCTAGCATTTGAGAGGTAGGGCCAATGAGAAACATTGGTTGGTTACTGCACCATAAACACTGGCTCTAGCATTTGAGAGGTAGGGCCAATGAGAAACATTGGTTGGTTACTGCACCATGAACACTGGCTCTAGCATTTGAGAGGTAGGGTCAATGAGAAACATTGGTTGGTTACTGCACCATGAACACTGGCTCTAGCATTTGAGAGGTAGGGCCAATGAGAAACATTGGTTGGTTACTGCACCATGAACACTGGCTCTACACAGTATCCCTAATGGATATTTTACTGTACACATTTATTATCTATTAACCCGTTATCACATACAAACATACAACTAGTACTGCACCACCTAGGTGGGAATGGGTTAATTATGACATTTATGCATAAATCAGACTCCATCTGCTAAAAGGAGGTAAGAGACAAGGACACTGCCACAAGGGTGTCTCGCTATAAGCGATTCAGTGCATAAGCGCCGTTTCAGGAAAATAAAGTCCTTTATGCAATCCAAGGAATTGCCAAAATTCAAGTTCAAGGCCTGTGGTAAGGTGGTACTGACTTAATGTAGAAGAGAATTAGTCCTTGGGTGTGCGAGTTTTTTTTACGCATAAATAATTTTGGAATTGGACTATTTTTGGACAAAGTTCAAGATCATTCGTTATATTGACAGCTTTTTAGCTATATGCAATTATGTCCTTGTTGATGGCACCATTGCCACCGGAAAGGTGACTGCTTAGTCTCGCTCTCATCAAAAGTGGGCGAGACAAAACACCAGCAATGTTTCTCATTGAAATGTGTATAGTAAAAGTGCTTAGCTACATGGACAAACGGCGATTGCAAATGCTATTATGATACATTGCATAGGATTTTGGACAAACGGCGATTGCAAATGGTATATGATACATTGCATACGATTTTGGACAAACGGCGATTGCAAATGGTATATGATACATTGCATACGATTTTGGACAAACGGCGATTGCAAATGGTATATGATACATTGCATACGATTTTGGACAAACGGCGATTGCAAATGGTATATGATACATTGCATACGATTTTGGACAAACGGCGATTGCAAATGGTATTATGATACATTGCATAGGATTTTCGTAATAAAGTTGGCCGCTTATAATTAAAACATTGGTTTATTTTGCAAACTGCAATATTAAATTTAATGAATTATACAAATTCCTCATCATTGTTTCTGAAATACTTATGGTAAAATAATACACCAAGAATTACAATAACCCTTAAAATGCTGAATAAATTGGAAGGAATGTGCAAACAACATACATGTAGGTACAGATCATTCTCAGCGTAACACCGCGTCTGATTAGGATCTATGTCGTTTGCTATTCACCCAAGTGTTTTAACTCCCCAATCTGAATAGCAAACAGCATAGAGCCTGATCAGACCACAGGGATTCGGCACGTTTGGGGGTACTAGTATATATATTTAAGTACAGGGATTCTACTCTGTGGGATGTCAGATTTCGCATCGATCAGTAAAATGGCCCTATCTGAAACAATTTTGTACAAAGCTGTCCAAATATAACGCCTATCCCGAGTCTTTATATTGTTCTTCAAATAAAACACAACTTTAAGCTGCATGCATGTATACTTTGCAAACAATTGCCACATACATTGGCCATAGCAGGTCACATTTCCGTACTAGGACACGGGTTCTGTCAGCAACAAAAAAAAATCTTCGACGGGAGAGTTTTAACTGTGAATAACATTATCAATAAAATGTGTTTCCACTAACGTGTATGTTTATTCGGCAAAAATGTACGTCAAAAAGAGATTTCGTAGCATTTTCAATTTGTTTTGAAAAATTCAAAAGCGGCGCAATTCGTGTTGAAACGAGCGTTGAAACGAGCGTTCTGATTGGATTATGATTGTTCTTCATATATAAAAAAGCATCTTGTTACATTCTAATAATCCAATCAGAACGCTCGTTTTAACGCTGGTTTCAACGCGAATTGCGCCGCTTTAGAAATTTTCAAAACAAATTGAAAATGCTACGAAATCTCTTTTTGACGTACATTTTTGCCGAATAAACCTACACGTTAGTGGAAACACATTTTATTGATAATGTTATTCACAGTTAAAACTCTCCCGTCGAAGATTTTTTTTTGTTGCTGACAGAACCCGTGTCCTAGTATGGAAATGTGACCTGCTATGGCCAATGTATGTGGCAATTGTTTGCAAAGTATATATGCATGCAGCTTAAAGTTGTGTTTTATTTGAAGAACAATATAAAGACTCGGGATAGGCGTTATATTTGGACAGCTTTGTACAAAATTGTTTCAGATATGGCCATTTTACTGATCGATGCGAAATCTGACATCCCACAGAGTAGAATCCCTGTACTTAAATATATATACTAGTACCCCCAAACGTGCCGAATCCCTGTGGATCAGACTGGTTCTATCCTGTTTGCAAAAGCAACTTTAGTTGAGATAGGTTAAGGTTTAAAACCCATCATGGGTGCAATTAGTTTTGTTATTGCAATAAAACCATCCACAGTAACAATAGCAAACTGTAGCAAATCATAAGTAGCATAAGAAAATCATATTAGTTACTCTGCAACTTACGTTCTTTTCATTTTTCTTATTTTCTTGCTCCTCTGCGAGTCGAGGACTAGACGCAGAGCGAGGCAGGTTTTTATCGTCCTCGTTTGGCTTGTTCACCGATGAGTCATGTGGGACCATGCTCGTGCTACCAGTTTTTCGGAGTCCGAATCTCAATGACGGTATATCGTTCTCACCTTTACCGTAGTCTTTCTGAGGTTTGGTGTTAATCGTGATCTTTGGTACCTGCACATCAAACATGCATCAAACATCAGCCAAGTAAAGCCAAAAAACACATCAAATAAGCTGAACTGTACAAACACATTATGCAAGGCTCGTCCTAGGTCAGAAGTTTGGGTGAAGTGAGAAACTTAAATATTATTATTTAATAATTTTAAACAAAATAGCGTGAAAATACACACTATCACCATTAAATACAACAGTTGAATAAGAGTGTGTTACAATTGCCGCTGTAGCTACTGGACAAAAGTTTGTTTCATTTAGTGAGAAGTGGGGCCCCCAGGGGGAGAAGTCACGGTCCCTTGGGTGACTATTTCGCCAATGACATCCTCTAGGATGAGCACTTGTTATGCAACCAAATAACAACAGATAGTCTCTACTATTGTTTCAATCAACTCGGGTGTTCTTTTGTCTTAAAACGACAATTTGTTCTATTGGGAGTCAGAGGGTTGCATAGTTACTGTGAACATGCAGTAAACTATACATAGAAATTCTCACTCTAGTTGTGTCTACCTTTGCTGGACTTATGTGTTATAATTGCACTTCATGAATTACAACCAAAATAGAAACATCAGGAATACAATTTGCTCCATTTTGGGTTTAAAGTCTGACCGACAGTTTGTCGTATGGCGACTTTCTAGCTGATGGTCCCGACATAAGACATACAGATGTTATTATGATTGTTATTTATCGATATTAACTTTTTAACATGATGTATTTGTGAATTTCAAATGCAATGGAGGGGAGGGAGGGAGTGAAAGAACAACAGTGAAGTAAAACAAGACCGAACTCCATTTATATTGTGCCTTTCATTATATTTTTATTCCCGCTACGACCGAGTTATTTTTAGAATTTCCGTCCCTTTAAAGTAAACCGAGTGCGTACAATAAAACTCTGAATACGTACAACGATTCTCTAAAAATTAAAATTGATTTAATTTTTTTTATAGGGATTTGAATTATGAAACTTAATGCAGAATTAAAGCCCGAAAGCATGCAGATAAACACAACTCCAAAGGTGTAAATTTGTATAAACTAATGGTGAAAGCACATCCACATAGCAATAACCACGACAGGGACAATGTTTTTCTTCATCATCCTAAAAACAACAAGTTATACAATAAATCATTTTTACTGTGAAAAGTTAATACAAGGAAACACGAAAATCGATTGAAACAATTGCACATTGCCATCAGTTAACACGCTAGCGATGAAAATAAAAGTCAAATCATTCACGAAATTTCATTAGAATTGTGGTTATATATAGTTTTCAGTTACAAATAAGAAACACTCATTAATGAATTGTCATTTGCTACAATTATTTGAACTATTTATAGCATTTATATTACCCAGCATGCAGTTAATTGGTTTTCAAGTTTTATTGTATCAAAATTTCACATTAAAGACAATTGGTGTATCATGTTGCATAGCATGTTCATTGTAATGTTTGTTAATATTTGCAAACAATTAAACAACATAACAATAATACAATACAAAACGAAACAAGATAGATGTATATATTCAGAAGAGCGAGAGCGAGAGAGAGAGAGAGAGAGAGAGAGAGAGAGAGAGAGAGAGAGAGAGAGAGAGAGAGAGAGAGAGAGAGATAACAGTAATTTGTGGTAGGAGTAATTTGGTTAACACAGCAGTAATGAATGTGTTTTAAAGAATATTGTGTGTATGCTCGATGTTTTATAGTAGTCTATACTAACACATTCATCATTAATTTAGGTTAACCCTACGGGGGGGATACTGGCAGTCGATATGAAATGGAGTGTAGTCGGCAACTGGTAGTGTCTCACCATCACCAGACAGACATTGGTAACTGTTTACCTCTGTTCTACCGACAAACAAACTTCACTAGCAAGAACTTTCTGTGAGAAATGTGGCACCAAAAGAGAGAGTTACGGTAAACATTATAGAAAATGACCCTTTAAGAATGAAAATACCCTAAAAATACAAAAATGTTATGTATAAACAGCTCTAAAAAAGGACAAGCTGCATATGAAATTTGTGTAACACTGAAAAGGTTTCAGCTATAAGTATATAAAGAGAGAAAGTAAGTATTGGTTTAACGACGCATCAACACAGCTCAGGCTATATCGAGCAAGAAAGTATATAAAGATTAAACAACATCTGAGAATTTGGAAATGGAGGGAAATCGAATCCAAAGAAACACGATACACAAATATTGTTAAAAATGTAATAAAATAAATCAAAAACGGAAAGCAACGTTACAGAATGATATAGTCCTGGTTAGTCGCTACTCTACATTACCTACCGTTCATACTTGGATATCTAGAGCTTCAATTCGTCTTGATTTGTTTAAATATAACAAAGTCATACCAATTTGGTCCAAAACTTAGCATCCACTGATGGGCTGGTTAGAGTGAGAAGTGACATGGAAAATTCGCCTAATTAGGGTTGAAAGTTTGATTTTCCAATTACAAAATATTTTTAACAATATTTCTGGTCTCTAATTGTTTAGATACTACGCACCAAATCACTCACACGTAATTTTAAAGAATGTTGTCTAAAATGTTGACAGCAAGATGGTTTACCCAAAAACCATGGATTCGGCTTTGATTTGGATTTCCAAACAACAGGGAGGTTTTTAAAGGTAGGCCCTAGGGTGAATGCTACAAATAGAAACATCTTGTAATGCTTACTAAAGTAGCTGTTTATTTTATCACTGGAATATAATTATTATGCAATTATTAACTAATACAGGATATACACCAAACAGAAATTGATGCAAAACAGCATCCATAGTGTCAAAAGTTGATACAACGAAACACACAAATAGATTGAAACATTCAGTTATTTCAATCAATTCCAGAGTTCTATAAGGTCAACTATACATGGTAGACAGTTTACTGCCCCAGGTTACCTAGAATGAATACATGTAAGTCATGCACCAAACATGGTTCACACACCACAATGGAAACTGCGGACATTCACTACATTTTATGGTTATTGAGAATAGAATTGATTCAGAAAAATGTTGACCCAAAGTGAGCCATAATTCCCATAAACTACATTTAATTTATACGTTTTGTTTGCCTAAATGGGAGTTCTTGAAATAAACAATACATACCTTTATTGGACGCTTCCTATCATGGAATTCAGTACTATATCTGTTCTACACAGGACAGTCATGTTCTATATCTTCAAGTATATGTCATAACTGTCTAGGCTATGTATTAATTGGTCAGTGTATTATTTGTTTGTGTTAATGATATAACTTCAGTGCAAACCCTTTTCCCAATACTATTGTTTTGTCAATTCTGTTAATTAATGCTGAGCCGAGTACAACAACTCATATTGTAATAGTTAAAATATCCACAACCACACAGCAAGAGGAATACTGGTTAGATATCATTGCATGCACATGCAAGAAAATATCAACACAGCAGCACGTGCACAGTGCATTTACCTCAGTTACACTCGGTGGAGCACTAACTGTGCGCTTCAGAACATCTCGGTCATTCTTCGGAGCCACGTTTTCTATCAATGGAGTCGCATTGTCCATATCTTTCTCTTTCACCTTTTCAATGACCTTAACCTTATCAGCATCTTTGTCCAATACTTTCTTCTTCTCTTCATTTATATCAAGTACTATCTTCTCATCTTTGTTGTTAACATTTTCCTTATCTTTTAAAGCATCGTCAATTTTCTCGGATTTCAAAATTTCTTTCTCCTTTTCTTGCTTTTGAATCTCCATTTTGTCCTTGTGAATAATTAAAATTATACAGCATATTTTGTAACCCAAATGTAGTCTATGAAATGAAAAAGTCGAGGGAACTTTTGCAAAGTATATTTATGCTGCATGCTTTCTATTTATCCATTGTATCATAGCATGCTCTTCTCTGGTGTCGAGTATATATAAATGTATTAATCATTTCTATCGGTGTTGAGTATATATAAATGTATTAATCATTTCTATCTATCTATCCATTATATCAATGAAAAATTAAAAAGATCTAAATACAAATTCAAGACAAGAAAATTTGATGCCACTAATTTTAATGATATGGTTTAAATTGAACTTCTTCTTATTTTCTAAAATAGTACATCACCAATCAAGCAGTTATTTGCAGTAAATTTGCATTTATTAACAAACAGGACAACGGCCAGTCTTGCTATTTTAAAAAAAAATTCTATTGATATATATGGGATGCATGCAGTCATTGACCCAACATTGTACTCTTTAACTTGTGTGGCACATGCAAATATATGTATACAATTGCACATGCTTTTACACGTCCAGATCTGTTACTTACCTTTATCACGACCACAATGACACTAGTATACGAACCATGATATATGAGAATAATTACTTACCTTCCAAAACTAAGTCACTAGGTATCCTTCATTGTTCTTAATTATTAACTGACCAGTACAATACTTATATAGTTTAATGAATATCGAAATGCAGAGAAAACATTTTAGGAACAATCCTACATGTGATTTCAAACTGAAGTTTGACTGTTACTAAATAAAACATGTAAAGTTTGCCCCTTCACCATTTAGGACTAAATGCACAGCTACTCCCAAAAGTAGTGGCTTGTTTGGTTTACCAAACAAATATCATCTAAAGATATCTGTGAATGCTCAAAAGCAATGTTAGCATGTCTTGGACTCACAAAATCTAGTTTGCATTTCATTTTCTCACCAAATCATAATCTGCACTGACACAAACTGTAGAAAAGATCTGATCTTATGGTAATATCTACAGTCAAATGCATGCTAAAGACAACCTTCGATTAAAGGCCGCCTGTTTCTAAATGCATTATGTGAATTTCCCATTGAATCATATCAGTGCATTTTAGCCTGTTATGAGAGACATCCTGCCAACAAAACAACTATATAACATTCCAACAAAAAAGGTATTTGACTATTTTAAAACTGTTTAGGAAATTTCCGTTACAAATTTCCATTATTATATGAACACAGGTATATCAAAGAAACGTCATTTTCCATAAATGTCAGTAATTTTCCATTGGACACAGTAAATTTCCATTAATTATATCAATAGAGGTATATTAAAGACTAGTAATTTTCCGTATGCACCAGGAATTTTCAACAGGTACAGTACATTTCCATTATAACTTTCCTTAGTACTACTTACATTGTTGAAAATCTTGTCCTTTTTCAATCTGTCATCACTAACTTCAGTATCCTTTATAAGCTCATTTTTAATCTCTTCATTTTCGTCATCCATAAATTTAATATTTTCTTTTTCCGGTGCTTCTACAGACTCCTCAATTTTGGGCATTTCTGTGGGCTGTTTCTCCTTAATTTCCACAGTTGTCATTATTGGAGGCTTGTCTCTATCTCGAGGCTATGCATGCACAAGAAATTTACTGGTATAGAACACACAACACAAACTGTAGATATATGTGATATTCCTACAAACACTGTATCTGTCACTCGGGATACTTTCAAACAGTATTTCCCAAGGACCTGTACAACTGAACAAAACAAAAGCTTACAATTTAATAAAGTTTCCGTTGATCAATTTATAAATTTTCTATTTCTGAAAAACAGAGCGCAGAATGCAATAAGAAATTGGTTTTTCTGTTATTTTAATATGAACATTGAAGTCGCAGGTAAAATAATAGCAAAGTCAGAGGAACAAATACATGTAGCAGACTTATTAATACTAATACCGATAAGTCTTCTGCCAAACAACACATATTTCATCTAGGCCATCCTTAATATCGATTTGCAAGTTTACCACTAGTTGGCAAACCCCGAACCCCATCTACTTACAAAAGTGATTGCGATGCTTAAACAACCTTTGATTTGCAGTAATAAATTATCCTCAAATTCTAAAGGCGACAAACTTGTGGTCCAGACATAGTTGATATTGAAATTATTATGCTTAGTTTCACTGATTTTCAAATTAATATTTCCATGAATTGAAAATATCGCAAAAAATGCATAATTTTAGAAATCTGCAAATGTAAGCTACCGCAAAGTTAAACAAATATACAAAATGACTGACAAAGTTGTCACAAAACAAGATTTCAGTATTTGTTATATTAAGGATGACCTCACATGTTAATTTCACTATGGACATGTCAAATTATATAGTTTTATACAACCTCTTCTCATGCCTTTCACATTCAACAGAGGTTTTTCAATCATGCCCATTTAAACATATCTATTAAAAGAATAAAAACTGAAATATGGTGTAGCTGAAAATTGAACAGCTTATATTAAAAGAGACAATTTGAACACTGTAAATAGTGAATCAATGTTTTACACTTAAGCTACAACATTTATCAAAATACAATATACAAATTGGTGAACACTTAAGAGAGATGAAATCACAGGAATCAGATTGCCTAACAACATACCTGATTTTCTTCTGATGTCTTCTTGTTGAGTTCATTTTTCTTTTCTGTAAGAAAGTATTACACATAATTTAGGCCTATTGTAAGTAAATCTCGAGTTATTTTTTTTTTTTTTACTCCTTTTTGTTACTTCAAAATAAACAAAATAAGACTGTAATTCATACTAGTGATAACTTTAGTAAACCACCATTTGCAAATTTATTGATGATTTTGTAACAAATTTATTGATGAGTTTGTAACAAATTTATTGATGATTTTGTAACAAATTTATTGATGAGTTTGTAACAAATTTATTGATGATTTTGTAACAAATTTATTGATGAGTTTGTAACAAATTTATTGATGATTTTGCAAAACAATATAAGTTATATACATATGGTAATCAGTATTGGAAATTACAGTGACAATGACTTCCAAACAGAAGTGCCATGTTAGAGCAACGGCACGATTTACCCAAATCTACCCAATTTCACCATAACTTATCGCTTGGCATCATTAACTCTAATACATGTCCCATGGAATGCAGACAATAATTAGCGCAAAATGATCTACCTTGAAAAACAAATTGGGATCACATGTATGTTTTTAAAATAAATCATGAGTAAACAACACAACTACCCACAGAATAAGTCGGGGGTCACGCATTCATTCATAATTTTTGGGAAAGTACTGGGGTTTTGTGATAATTTTCGGAAAATTGATGTAAGTTACATCCTTTACAAATATTAACAACAAAATGTAACACAATTTGATCACAAAGGTTGCATCATAGGTCACATATTATGCAAAAGTATGCCTAAATTGTTTGGATATCTGCATGAAGCTTTGGTGGACAAAAATATGCTGTGATGAAAGCAAGTGTTAACATGCAAATTCGTTGAATTGGTATCCAGCAACGAATATGATCCTTTATTAATTTTATGAAATGGCAAGATTAATCAAATGGCTCCGGATAGTAATAATAATTTCTCATGCAATGTGCATGAAAAGACGAGTGTTTTCTTTCTAAATTTGAATAAAAAACTAAGTACAACCTCGCCCTAACACGGGGACAGACAAACGACAAATGCTAAACCTATATCGTGTATAGAGATATATTTTTTAATAAATAAAAGGTGGCATATAGTATATATGTATATTATTTAATTATGTTGTATTTATTATCAAATCAAGGGGAGTAGAGTAACTCTGGTCTGATCGACGGGGGATAACACGCAATGGTGATATGTTTTATTAAATTTATGTTTTATGGCATTATGCTTAATTAGTGATGCGAAATTATTGAAATTGTTTTTATCAATGCAAGGTCAATAATTTTGGTTTTACTATTGCAATTTGGGTCAGACTTGCAGGACATCATCGCACAATGGTGATCTAATTTTATAGGGGGGGGGGGGGTAATGTCATACCAACAGATTAGGTCAGAGGGCGACTCTCTCACTAGTATTGGTGGAGGATGGATGATGCCAGGTGCACCCCCCCCCCCGAAAAGTATTTCATGCACGGATAGAACCACTGACCTTCTGCAAGCTAGCTTCTTCACTTGAAGGAATTTCATCATTTAAATGATTATACTACACAACTCAACCATTCTGTTTCTTGTTTATATTTGGGTTAGAAATCACACTGGGAACAAGTAGTGTAGGCAGACATCTGGTACTCCTCTTGGCGGTATTTCAGAACGGGTGGGAACCCAGGAAACGACTGCCCAGTTGGATAAAAATGAAATTCGAACACGAACACGAGGGGCCAAGTGAGAATTACATAGTAATGGGGGCCACCCTTGTACCTGTCTCTGATTCAGACATCACATCATCGTCATCGCTGCAGGAACTAGAGCTCGAACTGGTCTTTGTCTTCTCTTCTTCCTTCGTCGGCGGGATCTTCACATCTAGAGTTGCCCGCTCTTGCCCATCCACATTTTTCATCACATTATGCTTCTGTTCAACGCTCATGCGAGTAACGGAGCTCCTGTAAAATGGCAATAAATCAAACATGTTATACAAACTCGGCACAGTGTGTGGCATTCCAATGTACATTGTACTTTACAGTTAACACTATAGGACTTGCAAGAGCTAAATGGTTGTCTCCTTGAATGAGCAGCTTTATTGAATAATTTGAATTTGAGCTTAATGTGAATCAGCCAAGGACAGGCAACAGACTAGTACAAGACTAAAGAATACATCACACATTTAAATTGAGTGATGCATAAGGTTGAAGGTTGGCAGACATCAGTTAACCGTAGGCGAAATGAACAGATAACAAATGTGTAATATTTTTCTTATTTTTCCTAGAGAGTTGTGACATTTCATTCAAATCGTCCCATTGCCTACAGCATGCAAATGGTTAAACTATATATAGGCACAACGTCTAATCTAGCCCCCACCTTCGACTGAGATCAAATCTAGTAGCATTAATCATGATTTCAAAGTTGACAATCATTTAGTCCTGCAGTTTGTATCACTATGTCATTCAATACATGCAATAGGGAATAATGCACTCTTGCCATTCTCATATTTTGCGATCTCAATAAATTAAATACAAATCAAAAGAACAGTTTCACATTAATCCTCAAATGGTTGATACATTAACATAAACAAGGTGACATAATTCGCTGTTAAAGTCTACTAGTAGTTACCGAGGTAACCTATGCTTACCCATTAAAAAAAGTATGCAGAAACTAGTGGGGGGGGGGGGAGGTATTTTAAAAACTGTTTTCCTGAAACTTGGAAACTATATATTTTTGTGTAGGGCATTTATAAGCACAAAGTATTGGAAATATAAATATCGCTAGTAAATATTATCAGAAAGAAGTTTTTGGTAGTTTCCTTTGCTCATTTTCAACAAGAAAATAAAATACTTGAACTAATTTTGGACATCCCATTTATCTTCCGGACATTCTCGCAAGCGATGTGCAGACGAAAATGTCGTGATTGAAGAATGGTTTTGTTCAGAAGACTAAGGTTAAAACGTTTTGTAGGATAAAACAAATAGTATCCAATCAAAACAAAATAGTTACATTACAATATCACGAAGCGGACCCGACCCATATATAGAAAATATATATTTTATGTAAGGATTTGCCATTTCAGATCAATTTACACGCTGACCTATTTCAATGCAAAAAAAATTCAAACACACCCAGTATCCATCATTTTTACATCAATTTGTTTTGCAAACTTTGTGTGAACTTTTCATACAATGACATAACATAAATATATGAAACTTACAAACACATCTTACATAGTGTTTTTGTTACAATTTAAGTGTTTAAGTGAAAATATGAAACCATATATATATATAGGTGAAATTCTTGGCAATGGTATATGCGATCAGCATCCCTAATTCATAAAAAACAAACGTGGTTATGTAATGTTGAATTAGCTCATTCAAATCATCATAAAATGTCCTGCAATTATATAAATTGAAAAATATTCTACGAAACAAAAATGGTAGTGAAAACGTCTTTAAAAAACATGTGATAAGAAAAAGATAAATTGATTCTTACCGTGGTAATTGAAATACATGTACTGTTATGTTTTATTAGTTGTGGCAAGTGTATTTATTTACATTTACTGTTTTTAGCTTTATATATATTTGTTTGTATAATTATGTCAGAACAACAATGTATCTGAACTATTTATTGGTAAGTTAGTAGGTTATACACTACGGACTTGTTATACAATACCAACTCCTGGGCGACTTCACATGCTGGCAGGTGAAATGTACACATGCTGGCGGGTGAAATGTACACATGCAAGATGAAATCTGTACCGCTTAGTGTATGTACTTCTACTCTAACTATATTTAAGAACCAGATAGACAAGATGAACACCTAAGATGAACACCTATTTACTTCACAGGGGGGCGTGGAATGGTTACCATGTGTGGAATGGTTACCATGTGTGGAATGGTTACCATGCAAGATGAAATCAAGAGGATTTAGTCAGTACAAGGATGTTACTGACCAATATACTATATACATCACAGTTAACTTGATACAGAGCTTATAACCAGGCAACTTCCATCTATGCTTGTACAACTTGCTTCAAGTGATCAGACACTGGTATCGTGAAGTCATACATCAAATTCGATCAAACTCGACTAAACTAATTCAACTTGCCCAATGTTCTGGTACAGTCATGTATTAAGTGAGTTTGAATTTTTGTCTACTTTTAAATTTAGTCGCATCAACAGCAACATATACAGTTACCGTACACATGTACAAGTGATCACAGTGATCTCGATATGATTAACATTTCTGCCAAGTCATTTTTAAATTCCTCTGGCAGTTCAAGAGTTACGTAGTGGATACGGAAAAAAGCCATTTGAACGCTAAGTTCCAAGTGTGACCTGGAAGCGACATTATGCTGAAACCTGCGCGCTACACATTGTCTCGATACAGTTAACATTTGTGCCAAGTCAATTAAAGTCCACACACCTAGACTTTGGACTTGGGATTATTAAGTAATAGATAATAGTACAAATACAGAATCTAGCTGCAGTACCATCATACAACCTAGTTGAACATCATCAGTCTCAGCACTTCATAAGTATTAATATTATTAGAAGCGCCACAGTAACACACATTTTAAGCATGACAGGGCAGGTATGGACTCTATTTCAGTGCAAATATTTGAACAAATTCATTCAAACACACTGGAAATACAGCAATTTGAATAGTTCATGAAAAAAATGCATGCAATGAACTGATTTTGGATTGGAAGTGTTTCATGATACAGGTGTCTGAACGTACCGTATATTCCTGGCCATAAGACAATCTCAGCCATACGCCGACACTCAAATTTGGCTTGAAAAAGCTTGATTTTAAGCTGGATCCTTCCTTCGAGGATACTTTTCTGTCATTTTTTTAAATGACACTGGGCTCAATTTGAGATATCTGGTTGACTTTATTCAATTACTAATTAAAAAATCACAAAGCATGTTATGTATCATTTATCCAATAAATTATCTATTGAATAGCTTAGTTTGTCTTTCCTGAATAGATTTCACAGTTTGTCATATCACATATTTCAATAAATTTAAAACCCAAAAATGTTTTTCAGATTTTTAGGCTTGATTCTCGGCAATATGTCGAGATATTACTTTCATCACATTTCTGAGAAAAGGGTTGACTTATGGCCAGGAATATACGGTAATCATTTGAATGAGAGTAAGGCAGAAGAAGAAAAGTATTAAATTATTATAATTGCTACCAACAGTTCAAAGGAGAGATAGAGTTCAAAGGATAGATACAAAATAGACTTATAAAATAGCTATCAACAGTTCAAAGGAGAGATACAAAATAGACTTATGAAATAGCTATCAACAGTTCAAAGAGAGTTACACCGTAGACTTCTAAAATGGCTACTTTCAGTTGAAAGGGGATACAAAATAGACTTATAAAACGGAAACCAACAGTTCAAAGGAGATACAATATAGACTGATAAAATAGCTATCAACAGTTCAAAGGAGATACAGCATAGACTGATAAAGCTAACAACAGTTCAAAGGAGATACAGCATAGACGTTGAACAAGGAAACCAAGAGTAGACTTGTGCAAAAGCTGTAAAAGCAATTCAAAGGAGACACAATATAGATTTTTGTATGTTGTGAAAGCTTGGGAATTTTACATTTTGAGATAGGTGGTTGTAATGTATTTTGATAAGGAAAAGTAATACTACCTCTTTAAAAGGGGCTTTGGCCCCGAATCATGCAACTCGGGAGAAGAAAACCTTTAAATGAAAATTTGAAACAATCGCATGTTAGATGGGTTATAAAGCTAGACACATTCTGTAAACCTGAAATATTGAAACCTATTAGACACTCCACACAAACATGGTTCATCAGTCATTTATTAATAAATTAGCAATAAGGTAAGCTTCATGTATGTTCAATGTTGGCTGCATTTTTTTTATTCAAGCTTTACTTTTACTAAGTTTTCATGCCATGACAATGACGGAGGTTCCTTGATTTAACAACTGCTATTTAGGGAAAAATTCGTATTTCCGTTTTTCCCCTGGCAGCTGATAAGGTACCACTATCACATTTTATAACCACTTTGGTATAACAAGACCAGCAGAAACAACTGGATCACCACCAATGTGATTACACTTTGTACAGATCTCAAACTCATGTTCAAGCAATATGATTGGCCGAGTGAGTATTTGGCTGTAACCAATTGCAGAGCTTGAAATTTGGCTGTAGCGAATTAGGAAGCTAGAGATTTGGCAATAGCCAATAAGAACATTTCAGAATTGGCTTTTGATCAACCAGAATGATCGCGCTTTGGCATTGAACAAGCACACACTGGGCAAATAAAACAGCATGAAACCTGGCTACAACAAATTCAAATACTTGGAAATAATCATTTTAAATGCACGAGACTTGGCTAAAGCCAACCAGAAAACACATATATGATTTTGAAATTTGAGAAATTCTGCTGGATAATGTCACACCAATGGTGGTACATATTATACCTCAGAGCCATCTTAACTCTCTCTCTTAACCATAAACGTCTGCAAACATAACATACAGTGTAAAACACATCACAATAACATGCTACCATTGTCACTAACTAACTCATTTTGACATTTTTCGGCACAGCTGATTTCATGTTGCAAAAAAAGATTATTACAGTCAAACCTGTGTTAAGCAGCCAGCTGAGGGAATCACAGAAAGTGACTGCTGAGCACAGGTGGCTGCTTAATAGAGGTCAAATGTATACTAAAACAACATATTGGTAATCTGGAAACAGACTACTTAATACAGGCTGGCTGGAGGTGACCACTAAAACAGGGTTGACTGTAGTTGAAATTCCATGTTTGTCGCAGTGCAAGCTATTAAACCAATTGTTTGTTTTTGGGGTTTACCTTTGCACCAACAGCTTAGGTCATAATTATGGCGACTCTCTGGGTGCCCTCCGAGCAGTATTTCAGAACGACTGACCTACCATAAGCCAGCTTAACCCATTCAACACCAAGTAACTGACATGGACTGGTCCATGATATTCTTAGACCAATAAATTAATAAGGAAATTTACATTTGGGCCAGTTCATTTATCAAAATGGGTAATTGTGTCTAAAAATAGTAATATTACTGGCAAAAAGTGCAGATCCTGATGAGACGGCTCGTCATGAGCCGGCTCATCTGGATCTACACTTTTTGTAAGCCTATTTAGAGGTCTGTGGTGTTGAAAGGGTTAATAGCTTTCTCACTTGAAAGAATTCGAGACCCCAGTGGGACTCGAACCTACAGCGGTGAGGGGCAAGTGATTTGAAGTCAACAAATTAACCATTATCTCATTGGCTCAGCACAAACATAATTTCTACTAGCTCCGAAAGATGTCAAAATATGTGATGATAAACGTGTCACTGCCTACCTGTTCCCCATAGTGTTAAATTATTCTTGTATTCCAAATATTCAGTTTACGTGTATATATTAAAGGTATTATTCATTCTCCGATTATTGTCTAGTTAACATTTATAAATATTATTAATAACATATATATTTCTAGCAAGTCCTTTTTTCAAATAAATCTATGTCCACAATTAATTTCACAAAATATTTCGGTTTCTATGTCATTAATATTTTTATATTCCAAGCTACATTTTTAGCCATGACGTAATTATAGAATACGATAAAAACAATAAATATTAATCTCACATATATAAATGCTTATGAAAAAAAGACCACAAACACACCGTTTTAACTTCATGCTTTACATGGTAAATCTTATCAAATTGATCACAATCAAGTTGGTTGCATGCAAGCCTAAAATATTAAGCACTTTTCTTAAAAGGAACTGATCTATTTTACGATAATTTTGTTTTGGTTTTGATTAAAAGAATAGCAGCTTTGTGCTTTTAAATGATATAGATTTTGCACATGTGTCAGATATAAGCATAGCACAAAATCTAAAAGAAATTGCCCCAATGTGTATAGAAGGTGGCAATGAAGCGCTACATACCTTTCTTATCAATGAAAGGTATTAAATTACAGACTGAACAAAACAGGCATACATCATGCATACAAATTAATGCATGTTTTAATGCACTATGCCTATATTGTATTTTATGCATTATATCAAAGCTGGTTGCATAGTGATTATACACACCAGAATATATATCCTACGCTTAGCTATATTAATGCAACATAGCTTATAAGAACAGGAAACTGCTCGATTGCATTTTCGGAAATATGAACAAAATTTACAACAAATGTATTTGAAAACTTCAAAATGATTCCCTGTTCTTTATAAATGGTTCAAACTTGCCTATACAACGACATATAACCTCCAAGCATCAAGTCTAGCCATACATACACTATACTCTAGCCATACATACACTATACTGGCAATGCTATTCAAAGGCATATATTCCCTTTTCATATTACTTTTAATAATAATCAGTGTTAAAGTTAACATTTCTTACTTTATTTCTGTATTAAATACCAAAGTAAAGACCGCAATGACCATTTCACCGTTATATTCATCTTTTCAGGGTAAATATAATATGCTGCAACACAGTGGATAGGGTGAATATAGGTAACCTACTACAATCAGCATATGTACAAGACCCATGAAATCACCCTCCCCTTAAAATCCAAGTACAAAACCCATGAAATCACCCTCCCCTTAAAAGCCAAGTACAAGCCCATGAAATCACACTCCCCTTAAAAGCCAAGTACAAGCCCCATGAAATCACACTCCCCTTAAAAGCCAAGTACAAAACCCATGAATTCACCCTCCCCTTAAAAGCCAAGTACAAAACCCATGAATTCACCCTCATCTTAAAAGCCAAGTACAAAACCCATGAAATCACCCTCCCCTTAAAAGCCAAGTACAAACCCATAAAATCACCCTTCCCTTAAAAGCCAAGTACAAGCCCCATGAAATCACCCTCCCCTTAAAAGCGAAGTACAAAACCCATGAAATCAACCTCCCCTTAAAAGCCAAGTACAAAACCCATCAAATCACCCTCCCCTTAAAAGCAAAGTACAAGCCCCATGAAATCACCCTCCCCTTAAAAACCAAGTACAAGCCCCATGAAATCACCCTCCCCTTAAAAGCCAAGTACAAAACCCATGAAATCACCCTCCCATTAAAAACCAAGTACAAAACCCAACACATCAATACAGAAGTGATCTGCAACGAAACATTCAACAATATTATTTGTACAAAACGATCATTACTCACGATTAAATCACGAAAGGGCACATAACTATTTCACATCATACACTCATAAATAAAAACAAAAGCACATAAGTTACTTCCCTTTGACAACTAAAAAGCAACATGAAGCAAATCGTTGCCTAGCAAATGCATGATTGGAGGACCCATGATTCGATTCAATTTGCCTAATGAGATTCTAATGATTTACGGTAAACGAATGTGCAAAAAACAGAGTGCATTAATTGTTTTTTAATGTAGGTTGCAATTATCAGTAGTAAATAGAAACAGGATGATTACTTCACCACTCATGGTGGTGGGTGCATGGTTTTTGAGGTATGATTTTATTTTTAAACAATTTATTGCGTTTTCTCATGTTGTGAACTTGAAAAGATTATAAATCACTGATCAAGGATTGGCTAAACATACACAGTGATTCCCATGAACATTAATAATCTACAGTTTATATGCATGTAGAAACTTTACAAATTCAAACCTGAAGTGTATTAAGACTTGAGTGAAAAGCAATTTTATTTGAATGTTAAAGTAAAATACTTCAAACGATCAGATTCTGACAGAAAATTGTCCTATTTAATAATTATTTTCAGTCTTGTCAAATCAACAGTTTTCCAAATTTTGAAATATTTGAATGTGAAATTTAAACTCATTCAATTATCACATTCTACTAGGAAATTGTATCATTTACATTATTTTCATTCAGTCTGTTAATCTCTAGCTTTCCAAAAGCTTAACCCATTTCATTCTGGATACCGTTCAAACAGTATTTGCAAAGAACATAGAACCAGATCAGATTTGTTGTATCTTGTTGCATTGGGTGAATATGACTTGAAATATGAGAGAACTGAATTTATTGGGATGTAACAAATGCAGGGATGTGATGGAAATTTGTGAAAAAGAGGAAATCTGGCCAAAATACTGAGAGAAAAAAGTTGACCACCCCACCATAAACAGTGAGAGAAAAATCTTTTTGAGCAGCTTAGACAAAATCTGACAATAATTATTTTTTCCAGATTTTAGAAATCCTCTAAAATGGGGTAAGATTCATAGATATGCAATTGTCCCTAAGAAGTGTACTACTCACTTGAGGTTCAATAAATGGGGAAGATTCATAGATAGGCAATTGTCCCTAAGAAGTGTACTCATCACTTGAGGTTCAATAAATGGGGAAGATTCATAGATAGGCAATTGTCCCTAAGAAGTGTACTACTCATCACTTGAGGTTCAAACTAAGTACATGAATCCGGACCACTGTTTTATCCAGGAATTTTCAGAATATTTTTTAAAAATAAATAATTTTAACTGCCAAATTCTAAAAATTTGTTATTCAATTAACTGTTGGAAATTGTTTCTTAAATTTCATTAAAATCTCAGTAAAGTACAATTCATATTAAAATTGGTCATTATATTGAACAAATAACAATGTTTTGAGTACCGGAGTTCGAGCCCCGCTGGAGCCGTTACGATTGTGCCCTTAGGCAAGGCATTTAAATTCCACGTTGTCTCTTCTCTCTCCCTTGTGGCGATGGATTCCATCAAGAATGAGGTCTCGAGAGTGATCAATATAAGTTATAAGAACTTGTTTCGCAATTGAGCTAAAATTAATTTGTATAAACTAATAACAATGTTTCGAGGAGAAGAATTATATAAGACCCTGTATTTTGATTATGTGTGATGTATGCAATGTTCAATATGTATTATATTGGGAAATAAAATATGTTTAAACTAACAATGTTTCACTTGTTATCATTAACATTAATCAATTTCTGAAAAAAGCTTCACATGTTCACATTAATCTAGTAGTTTATTATTGGATTTAGAATTGTGCCACAATGGTAATGAAGCACCTGTCTAGCTATACTTGGCAGACATCCGCTCATGAGCATTGTTTCAAACCAGGTTTAACCACTAACCTTCCGCAAGTCACCTCAAGCATCAGGAAAGTAAAAATGTTGCAGTGACCCGGCTTGGATTTACAATGTATTAAAATACACAAGTACCAGTTATAAATAATAAACATATGTACTCTCAAAACAGATTTCTTACTTAGAATAGCTTATTGCTAGGGATATATACAAGTGAAATCAAACATTCTATAAGTAAGGAAAGGCGATATGATAATGTACAACGCGGATCTATAATACGATTCCGAATAAAGAAATGAGGTAAACACCTTAACGGCATGCTATGTGAAACTCTCTACTTCTCATGCATTTCCTAGGCTTTATTCCCTCAACACCTGCATTAACTCTGATACGATGAATCTTGGTATATATTGGACCGGTATCTGGGATACATTGTACTGGCATCTGGGATACAGTGTACTTGCATCTGGGATACATTGTACTTGCATCTGGGATACATTGTATTGGCATCTGGGATACATTATACTTGCATCTGGGATACAGTGTACTGGTATCTGGTATACAGTGAACTTGCATCTGGGATACATTGTACTTGCATCTGGGATACATTGCATCTGGGATACAGTGTACTTGCATCTGGGATACATTGTACATTGCATCTGGGATACATTGTACTTGCATATGGGATACATTGTACTTGCATCTGGGATACAGTGTACTGGCATCTGGGATACATTGTACTTGCATCTGGGATACATTGTACTTGCATCTGGGATACATTGTACTTGCATCTGGGATACATTGTACTTGCATCTGGGATACATTGTACTGGCACCTGGGATACATTGTACTGGCACCTGGGATACAGTGTACTTGCACCTGGGATACATTGTACTTGCATCTGGGATACATTGTACTGGAACCTGGGATACATTGTACCGGTACCTCACATTCTTACTTAAATGACAAGATAACCAAGTCAAAAATAACTGTCTGGCCCTAACTATAACATGTGTTGATGTTTTTGTAGAACGTCCCCCTACAAGTAACTAATTCCCATCACCATGCCTGCTATCATTCCATGTATGAACATAGTACAGGGCTCAAGCTAGAGGGAAATTTGGAAAATACCGACTCCCTGAGCCGTCTCAACTCTCCCAATTATGGGCACAGGCAGACATATTTATATAGAATCAATGTCAAGAGGAATTTGCTCTGATTGTGTTCCCTCAATTACACTTTCTCCCTTGTCAACCTTACACTCACCACATATATACCGTTACACTTTCTCCCTTGTATACCTTGAACTTCTCCCTTGTATACCTTACACTTCTCCCTTGTATACCTTACACTTCTCCATAACATTACACTTCCCCCTTATATACCTTACACTTCTCCCTTGTATACCTTACACCTCTCCCTCATATACCTTACATTTCCCCCTCATATACCTTACATTTCCCCCTCATATACCTTACACTCCTCCCTCATATACCTTACACTTCTCCCTCATATACCTTACACTTCTCCCTCATATACCTTACACTCCTCCCTCATATTCCATACACTCCTCCCTCATATACCTTAAACTTCTCCCTCATATACCTTACACTTCTCCCTCATATACCTTACACTTCTCCCTCATATACCTTACACTTCTCCCTTAAAACTTCTCCAATGTACACCTGAAATTCTCCCTATTCTGAAGGTCTAGCTAAGACCTATGTACAATAACCATTGTTCATATTTCTTGTCCGGCTCAGATTGCCAAGATTCATCGTAATATCAGAGGATTTGGCCATTACAGCTCAAGACTAATATTAGAGTGAGATATACACAAAGACGACATTAACCTTGCGGGATCGTTACGGCTGCAATAAACACATAAAATAGCATTCATTAGTTCAACCATATCAAACACTGAAACACAACAACAATTCCATCTAAATCACACAATATGCATCCCGATACAACACATCTCTGTTACTAAGCGTTGAATTGATACAGCCACATATTTTCGACAGAGACAACCGCAACTTGCTTTCAGTTATTCAATTCAAGTTGTGGTCTTTCTGTTGTATCATGTTTTTGTTTTGTTTTGGTGGTTTAAAGTCGCACCAACAGCTTAGGTCATTCGGCGATTCTCCTACTATTATCAGGGTTCATTCTAGGTCAGAATTTT
Source organism: Archivesica marissinica (assembly GCA_014843695.1). NCBI lineage: Eukaryota > Metazoa > Mollusca > Bivalvia > Venerida > Vesicomyidae > Archivesica > Archivesica marissinica. The sequence continues at coordinate 53,359,082 of CM026387.1, forward strand.
TGGGAGAAGTGAGAAAGCGCGTGATCGCTTCCTCAAATGGTGTTCTTTAACATACTTCTGCAAAATAGGGTTAAAATGCACAGTACAACCATTAAATACAACATTTGAATAGGAGTGCTTTATAATGGGCCAGTGTATCTTACTAGACAATTTTTTTTGTTGAGAAGTCAGGGTCCCTAGGGCGACAATTGCGCCCACATCGCCCTCTAGAATGACCCCTGTATTATTGGTAGAGGAAGACCCTGGGTGCCGCTCCAAACAGTATTTCAGGCACCCGGGTAAAATAACTGATCTTCCGCGAGCGAGCTGGATAGCTTCCTCACTGGAAAGAATTCGACGCCTCTAGTGGGATTCAAACCTAGAGGGATGCGGGACAAGATTTGAAGTCAACGACCACAATCACTAAGCCCCCTTCCGCTGTACAGTAAAGAGGATATGTTTTATCGAGTGGCATATGGAGAATCATCTACCTAACAATAAGTATGTGTATAGGGCACAAATAAATGCAAAAGCGCTAATAATCATGTGTACCAAATGTGAAAAGGAGATTGCGACACTTTTTGTCAAATATAATCTTTTCAATATTATTTCATAAGCTGAACAATTAGCCGGGTTACTGTGGATGTTGTTGATAATTTCTATGTTTGTTTGCTTGTTTGTTTGGGTTTTACGTCTTCATCAGCACATTTTGGGCTATAGCGCAGACGGGGAAGTTTACCTAACAACACCTTTCCTGGGCAGGCTCCAGCGGTTAACCAGTACTTGGTGCACCAACCTCTGTATGAAACTGCCAACTTTTGCATATAAGCGGGGCTTGAACCAGTGACCATCAGTGATGAGGTTACAGTGGTATACAAGTCAGCGACCGTAACCACTTGACCATGGAGGTGGTCCATATAATTCCTATGTAGGAACACATAACAAACCAATGTTTGTGTATCATCATTTGCGTAATGCACCCCTTTTTTAATGAACAAAATTCGCCAGATAAAACACAAAACAGTTTTTGTAACTGGTTTCAAAAAACTGTGCTAACGAATACATTTTACTGATAAAAAATTTTTAATTGCAACATTATAGCTTTCTGTCCAATTCTTTAATATAATAGTTGTAAATAATCATGTACATGATAGAAATAAATATGTTTAAACGAAGGGCAGCTTTATTTTTCAGACTTGGTACACTCATAGGGGTAATTACACCATAAAATGGGAGTTTTGCCCCTAAAATCCTTTATTTACAAAGCAAACATGCATATACATATATATATATATAGACGTCAACATTTCTTATATTTACTGCACCATCTATACTCGTCTATATGTTATGTTATATTTTGTTATATTTCGGGTTTTACGCCTGCATCAGCACCATTTTGGGCTTTATCGCCGGCGGGCAGTTTACCTAACAACACCTTTCCTGGGCAGGCTCCAGCGGTTAACCAGTACTTGGGTACACCAACCTCCGTAAGAAACTGCCAACTTTTTCATATAAATGAGACACGGCCTGAGCGGGGCTCGAACCCGTGACCATCAGTGATAATAGGTTACAGTGGTATACAAGTCAGCGACCTTAACCACTCGACCACGGAGGCGGACATTTATACTCGTCTATAAGACAGCCTTTTAACCACCAGAGTATAGCCTTAATGTGGCTTCCCGTCTTATAAGTGCCAAAAAAACAATTAGAAAACTTTTAAATTGTTTAATTTTTTAAAATGTTTTTAATGGTCTCCATCGTTACGTTTTAGAAAAGAAAGCAAGCACCCGGACACTGACATTTTCTTCAACTTGCACTGGCTAAACATGCAATTATACTTGTGTCTGATGTCCATTTTATCAACCCGTCTTATATGTGAGTGCATGCCATAACCCACAGATTTCAGGACCAAAGTAAAGGGGGGCTGTCTTATAGGTGAGATCGTCTTATAGGCAGGTATGGATGGTACATTATTGTTACCGAGATCCTTGAACATAAATCATACAAATATACTATTGTACATACTGTTAAACAAATGACACATTAATTAACAGCTTAACATATTTCCAGGAAATGTGAGAAACCTGATGGAAGAGAGAAACCCTAACAAATTTCCAGGAAATGCAGAGGTAATATACATTTCCACAACCCAGAAAATAGAGGAAAAGCATGTGACTCAAAGTGGATGAAAGGTTCTTGGTAAGTGCTAAGCAGTAGTCGAGGAGTCGTGATCTCTGACTGCAAAACACACGTGATTATGTACTGAGGAGTCGTGATCTCTGACTGCAAAACACACGTGATTATGTACTGAGGAGTCGTGTTCTCTGACTGCAAAACACACATGATTATGTACTGAGGAGTCGTGTTCTCTGACTGCAAAATGACACATGATTATGTACTGAGGAGTCGTGTTCTCTGACTGCAAAATGACACATGATTATGTACTGAGGAGTCGTGATCTCTGACTGCAAACACACATGATTATGTACTGAGGAGTCGTGTTCTCTGACTGCAAAATGACACATGATTATGTACTGAGGAGTCGTGATCTCTGACTGCAAAATGACACATGATTATGTACTGAGGAGTCGTGTTCTCTGACTGCAAAATGACACATGATTATGTACTGAGTAGTCGTGATCTCTGACTGCAAACACACATGATTATGTACTGAGGAGTCGTGATCTCTGACTGCAAAATGACACATGATTATGTACTGAGGAGTCGTGTTCTCTGACTGCAAAATGACACATGATTATGTACTGAGGAGTCGTGTTCTCTGACTGCCAAACACACATGATATATTATGTACTGAGGAGTCGTGTTCTCTGACTGCAAACACACATGATTATGTACTGAGGAGTCGTGTTCTCTGACTGCAAACACACATGATTATGTACTGAGGAGTCATGTTCTCTGACTGCAAACACACATGATTATGTACTGAGGAGTCGTGTTCTCTGACTGCAAAACACACATGATTATGTACAGAGGAGTCGTGTTCTCTGCCCCTTCATACCCTAAGCCCATAAACCAGCTGTATCTGTTTCTTCAGGAATTTACATTGCCCCGCTGTTGGTCCGACACTGTGACTGAGTAAATGGGACCATTGAGCATAATTCACAATTAAAAGTGCTAAATGTTTTCCAAGTGTATAAAATATGCACTGTGAAAATTCCAAGCATTGACCTTCATTAGCCGTACCGCTAAATTAATCATAAAACTGAAACCCCCTGTCATACAATCCTGTGTCATTTGAAACATCACATCAATTTTGACACCAGAAAAACTTGGACAAAAATATTCAATACTGCTCTTTGAAAACATACTTTCTTATCATTTTATCAAAGAGCAGTTTAAACTTTATTTATTTTACGATTGCGAAGCAAGTTTTAACAACTTATATTAATCACTCTCGTTGGCGCAGATGAAAGCGTATATGTGGTCATTCATGTGGGAGGAAACCGGAGTACAGGGAGAAAACCCACATGTCCAACTACCGTACCATCTCGCACACTTCCCGGTCCGAGGATCGAACCCGGGTTGCATTGGTGAGAAGCGAGCGCGCTAACCACTGCTCTAATCAGACAGCCTAAGAGCAGCTACATACATGTAAAAAAAAGTGCAGCACTTTGTTTTTTCATTACCCATTTCTACGCTTTATTACTACTCCTTGATGCAATCAGCATCGTAATTTGCAAGTTTTCACTGAATAAAAAAAATAAAAAAATGCTGGTAGCTATGGCAACACATTTAACTATCTTGTGCTTGAAACATTGATTTTAAACCAATAAACATGTGATAAGATAGGATGATGGATACGGTCATGCATCCTCCGTATATGAATAAATGAACAGCTATAGACCAGCCTCCATCCCAGCAATCTGAAGGGTGGGTATAGACGCAGCATATAGTTGAACAATTACGACTACCTCATCATACACGTCACATCTCCCCATTCAGCCATTGAGAGGTTCCAATTGCTTTAACATAAGCAAACATTCACTAAAACACAACAACTTCCCCTTGAATACTCTTGATGTTTACCTTTGTGTTCTATACACTAAATTAAAAGTAGTTCCAAGATTTTGGAATAAGGGGGAGGGGTGGTGTCTTGCCCCAAGTGGGTTATAGAAATGGTTCCCATGTATACTAGCGTCTACACAATGATATGGAGTATATTTCAGGTTCAACATTACCCACCTTCTCCGATTCGTCGGCAGTTTCGTCTGGATGATCTTCGAGTCTTTCTGTTGGTCTTTGAGCTGAATTAGAGAATAGTGCAACATTAGACATTGAACCAAATAGCATTCATTGATGGTCACTTACTGGTAATATCCATTTGATGCAGGGATTAATACTATTAACCCGTTCCCTCATAGAAGCACCTCTTGACGTCATTACCAATACGACATACATTGACCCTTTCTCTCATAGAAGCACCTCTTGATGCCATTACCAATACGACATACATTGACCCTTTCTCTCATAGAAGCACCTCTTGACGTCATTACCAATACGACATACATTGACCCTTTCTCTCATAGAAGCACCTCTTGACGTCATTACCAATACGACATACATTGACCCTTTCTCTCATAGAAGCACCTCTTGACGTCATTACCAATACGACATACATTGACCCTTTCTCTCATAGAAGTACCTCTTGACGCCATTACCAATACGACATACATTGACCCTTTCTCTCATAGAAGCACCTCTTGACGCCATTACCAATACGACATACATTGACCCTTTCTCTCATAGAAGCACCTCTTGACGACATTACCAATACGACATACATTGACCCTTTCCCTCATAGAAGCACCTCTTGACGTCATTACCAATACAACATACATTGACCCTTTCTCTCATAGAAGTACCTCTTGACGCCATTACCAATATGACATACATTGACCCTTTCTCTCATAGAAGCACCTCTTGACGCCATTACCAATACGACATACATTGACCCTTTCTCTCATAGAAGCACCTCTTGACGACATTACCAATACGACATACATTGACCCTTTCCCTCATAGAAGCACCTCTTGACGTCATTACCAATACAACATACATTGACCCTTTCTCTCATAGAAGTACCTCTTGACGCCATTACCAATATGACATACATTGACCCTTTCTCTCATAGAAGCACCTCTTGACGCCATTACCAATACGACATACATTGACCCTTTCTCTCATAGAAGCACCTCTTGACGACATTACCAATACGACATACATTGACCCTTTCCCTCATAGAAGCACCTCTTGACGTCATTACCAATACGACATACATTGACCCTTTCCCTCATAGAAGCACCTCTTGACGCCATTACCAATACGACATACATTGACCCTTTCTCTCATAGAAGCACCTCTTGACGACATTACCAATACGACATACATTGACCCTTTCTCTCATAGAAGCACCTTTTGACGACATTACCAATACGACATACATTGACCCTTTCTCTCATAGAAGCACCTCTTGACGACATTACCAATACAACATACATTGACAATGTAGTAGCCAAACCAATGTTCATAATAAAGGCCAGAATCTCATGTAGTCCCAGTAATATCTATGGAGGTGGTATAGATACGGCGACTACTTATCCACTGCAAGATAGCTAAATGGCTGTCGTTTGCATGGAGATATAATAGCATATTAACCTAGATCTCTATGAAGGAAAGGGTTAATATGCTGAATATGTAAAATGATATTCAGGACATAAGACAAGTTTCCAATGTAACACAATCAACAAATTTTACGTTAATCTTACATGATAAACTTTATTAACCCATTTCATTCTGGATACCGTTCAAACGGTATTTGCAAAGAACATAGAGCCATATCAGCCGCCACGGAACATGCCGTCTGAGCAGGCTCTATGCTGTTTGCTATTCAGATGATCTTGCTAAGACACTTGGCTATGTAGCAAACAACATAGATCCTGATCAGCATGCAGTGGCTGATCTGGATCTATGTTGTTTGCAAAAGCCTTTAAATGTATCCAGAATGAAATGGGTTAATACATCAAATCTGGTGAAAGAAAATTGAAAATCGCACCAAAATAAGTTAGCTTGCTCATCTCAAATAGAAATATAGCAGAGGCGGTCATCTTGGATTAACCATGTCACATGACTTATTTGGACAATATTTGAAGTTTTCAAATACAAACAACTTATTTATGTGAAGTAAGATATACATGTGTTTCCTCCCCCCATTATTATGCTTGTATTTCAATTAAAATCGTTGTACAATGTGCACACAATCTGTCCGTGTTAGATAGTATTGAGGTACAGATAGAAACTGGAGCCTCCGCGGACGAGTGGTTGATGTTATGGCTGTTGTACAATGTGCACACAATCTGTCCGTGTTAGATAGTATTGAGGTACAGATAGAAACTGGAGCCTCCGTGGACGAGTGGTTGATGTTATGGCTGTTGTACAATGTGCACACAATCTGTCCGTGTTAGATAGTATTGAGGTACAGATAGAAACTGGAGCCTCCGTGGACGAGTGGTTGAGGTTATGGCTGTTGTACAATGTGCACACAATCTGTCCGTGTTAGATAGTATTGAGGTACAGATAAAAACTGGAGCCTCCGTGGACGAGTGGTTGATGTTATGGCTGTTGTACAATGTGCACACAATCTGTCCGTGTTAGATAGTATTGAGGTACAGATAGAAACTGGAGCCTCCGCGGACGAGTGGTCCAGGTTATGGCTGTTGGCTTAAAAATCATTTCCTGGTGGTATGCGGAATGTCCACGATTCTATTTGTATGCACGCTCATGTCTGAAATAATGCTTGTAGCAGCACCAACGGTCTTCCAAAGGTCTTCCATCAGTTGCCATATGACATAAACTACCAGTATGACTGCAAACCCTCTGTTTTCCAATCCTTTGTTATCTTCCTGCAACCTGTGTGTTTATATAATTTCGATGCATATATGCCCTTTGTATAAAAGAAGAACAATAAATAAAGTTTAAACTAAACCCCCAAAAAGTGATATAAGCACATACAGATGCCTGCTTCAGCTTCAGTTCCTCCAGTAGCTTCACCAACTCCGTATCTGCTACATCGAAAGCTGTCTGGCCCTATCATGCAAAACAGTACAGCTTAAAACACATATATTGAAGAGAACTACATAAAGACTCTGTCTTTCATTCTAATCCTGTTTCTGTATTTTGATTATGTGTGATGTATGCATTGTTCAATATGTATTATATTGGGAAATAAAATATGCTTAAACTAAAACACATATATAATAATTATTATTTCGATACATGCCAAGTTCAAACCCGCACAACTAAGGCGACGTTGTCTAGCAATAAAAACATCTATCAACTCTACAACATCCCCACAGTAACAACCCCAAATATTATTTCACAAATAACCAACATCAGCTTATTATTTTTGCTTATCTCTTTAATAAAGCTTTTAAAAGACTTTTAATTAAGTTTAACAAAATAACATGCACAAGGTCTCTCTCTCATTGACCTCTGCTATCGTAGAGATAAAGCACATGGTCCAAATTAATAAATACATTGTGCAGAAATTTGCAATAGTAGGTATATGAAATCACACCAGCACAGTCAATACTAAACCTTAAAATATGTTAATTTACAGCCGACATCTCAGTAAATTATATAGTCAGACGGACACACCCAGCTGCTATAGTCCCAACACTGCACTGACTCTCACAATGCACAGACGGTCATACCCAGCTGCTATAGTCCCAACACTGCACTAACTCTCACAATGCACAGACGGTCACACCCAGCTGCTATAGTCCCAACACTGCACTGACTCTCACAATGCACAGACGGTCACACCCAGCTGCTATAGTCCCAACACTGCACTGACTCTCACAATGCAGAGATATGCAACTCTGCATCACGTGTGTGCTAAATCAACTTTCGTGGATCAACATTAGGCAGATTCTTAGTCTCCACATCACAAACATTTTACTTACAGCCAGATTCTTAGCCTTCACATCACAAACATTTTACTTACAGCCAGATTCTTAGCCTCCACATCACAAACATTTTACTTACAGCCAGATTCTTAGCCTCCACATCACACATATTTTACTTACAGCCAGATTCTTAGCCTTCACATCACACATATTTTACTTACAGCCAGATTCTTAGCCTCCACATCACACATATTTTACTTACAGCCAGATTCTTAGCCTTCACATCACACATATTTTACTTACAGCCAGATTCTTAGCCTCCACATCACACATATTTTACTTACAGCCAGATTCTTAGCCTCACATCACACATATTTTACTTACAGCCAGATTTTAGCCTTCACATCACACATATTTTACTTACAGCCAGATTCTTAGCCTCCACATCACACATATTTTACTTACAGCCAGATTCTTAGCCTCCACATCACACATATTTTACTTACAGCCAGATTCTTAGCCTTCACATCACACATATTTTACTTACAGCCAGATTCTTAGCCTTCACATCACACATATTTTACTTACAGCCAGATTCTTAGCCTTCACATCACATACATTTTACTTACAGCCAGATTCTTAGCCTTCACATTACATACATTTTACTTACACCCAGATTCTTAGCCTCTACACCACACACATTTTACTTACAGCCAGATTCTTAGCCTCCACACCACACACATTTTACTTACAGCCAGATTCTTAGCCTCTACACCACACACATTTTACTTACAGCCAGATTCTTAGCTTTCACATCACACATATTTTACTTACAGCCAGATTCTTAGTCTCCACATCACACATATTTTACTTACAGCCAGATTCTTAGCCTCCACATCACACATATTTTACTTACAGCCAGATTCTTAGTCTCCACATCACACACATTTTACTTACACCCAGATTCTTAGTCTTCACATCACACACATTTTACTTACAGCCAGATTCTTAGTCTTCACATCACACATATTTTACTTACAGCCAGATTCTTAGCCTTCACATCACACACATTTTACTTACAGCCAGATGCTTAGTCTCCACATCACACACATTTTACTTACAGCCAGATTCTTAGTCTTCACATCACACACATTTTACTTACAGCCAGATTCTTAGTCTCCACATCACACACATTTTACTTACAACCAGAATCTTAGCCTTCACATCACACACATTTTACTTACAGCCAGATTCTTAGTCTTCACATCACACACATTTTACTTACAGCCAGATTCTTAGTCTCCACATCACACACATTTTACTTACAGCCAGATTCTTAGTCTCCACATCACACACATTTTACTTACAACCAGATTCTTAGCCTTCACATCACACATATTTTACTTACAGCCAGATTCTTAGTCTTCACATCACACACATTTTACTTACAGCCAGATTCTTAGTCTTCACATCACACATATTTTACTTACAGCCAGATTCTTAGCCTTCACATCACACACATTTTACTTACAGCCAGATTCTTAGTCTTCACATCACACACATTTTACTTACAGCCAGATTCTTAGTCTCCACATCACACATATTTTACTTACAGCCAGATTCTTAGCCTCCACATCACACACATTTTACTTACAACCAGATTCTTAGCCTTCACATCACACACATTTTACTTACAGCCAGATTCTTAGTCTTCACATCACACATATTTTACTTACAGCCAGATTCTTAGTCTCCACATCACACACATTTTACTTACAACCAGATTCTTAGTCTTCACATCACACATATTTTACTTACAGCCAGATTCTTAGCCTCCACATCACACATATTTTACTTACAGCCAGATTCTTAGCCTTCACATCACATACATTTTACTTACACCCAGATTCTTAGTCTTCACATCACACATATTTTACTTACAGCCAGATTCTTAGCCTCCACATCACACATATTTTACTTACAGCCAGATTCTTAGCCTTCACATCACATACATTTTACTTACACCCAGATTCTTAGTCTTCACATCACACATATTTTAACTTACAGCCAGATTCTTAGCCTCCACATCACACATATTTTACTTACAGCCAGATTCTTAGCCTTCACATCACATACATTTTACTTACACCCAGATTCTTAGTCTTCACATCACACATATTTTACTTACAGCCAGATTCTTAGCCTCCACATCACACATATTTTACTTACAGCCAGATTCTTAGCCTTCACATCACATACATTTTACTTACACCCAGATTCTTAGTCTTCACATCACACATATTTTACAGGGTTCCCACTCTTTTTGGACAATCAAATTCAAGCACTATTTAAGCACTTTTCAAGGACCGTGAGCACCATTTTCAAGGACTATTAAATTATGTGCGGGTAGATAACTTACCGCTACATTCAATGTGTTATCATGCTGCCTGCACTCCTTGTACAAGTATGTCAATGTAACTCTTAACACCGAACTTGAAATGTTGTCAAATGTCAATTAAACAAAAGCAAAGCTAATTGCAGAACAATTTTAACATATTTACAGTTATTGTTTAGACATATTTAGTCTTTTAAGAGCGCAGCCTTGTCCTCCAGTTTTTTGGATAGGCTCTCAAACAACTTCTTCTTCTCCCTGGACTTCTCTCTGTTTGCATTAGCTTGAGCCAACAGTTCCAGCTTTCCAAGGGTCTCAGCTTGTGTACACAGTTTATCAGCACTCTGTATAAGAGCAGTTTCATCAGTTTTAGCCTGTTTCCTCTTCTTCTTTATGCACTCAATCTCATCATGGATGGCCTTTCTCTTCCTTTTCTGCTCTTCTGATTTCTCATCCTCCCGCTTCTTGTCGAGGTAACTATGGTATCTGTGGCGAGCTGACTGTGCACTCAGCATGAGCTCTTTACTCACAACAAAGTTGTTCAGTCCACCAGTGTAGAACATGTAGTCACAAATAATACGTTGTGCCACTACAGTTTGTTTCAGCATATTTTCACACTCGACTTGCTTATTCACTGAAAAGCCACGTTCCACTTGAGCCTGTCCATGTGATATTATCAGAATTAATTTGATGAATTTGATGAGATGACAAAATCTCTCTTTGTTTTCCAGATTGAGATCCATGTAGAACTCATCAAGTCTGTCCTTATACGGGTTGAAGTCGGTGAACTTCTTCACACCAATCGATGCAATGCTCTCGAGCAAATTGTCATACTCTGTCAACAGGATGTCGCCCTCACTGCTGTCAATCCATTTGGTTGAAATTATCTTTTTCACAACCTTCTTGAAGCGTTCTTTGCTCTCTGGCTTATCAGATGCAATTTCCACGGGACTGAGAGAACTGAGATTTCTCACAAGAGAATAGGTGATGGGGCTCTTCTCCTTCAGTTTCATAATCAACCTAATTAGAAACCCTTTACTCTCCATTCGAAAATCCATTAGTTGTCTGTCACTAACTTTCAGTCCTTTCAGCTTCTCTTCTGTGCATAGCCCGAGGTCAACGCTTTTGTAACCAACATGGTTTCCAGAGTCTTCAATCTTCAAACGGAGCAACTTGTCAGTTGAGGTAGAATGTTTCTCCAAAACATCTGACTTGATGAATTTTCTCATCAGTGTCTTTATGACTGAAGTAAGCTCTGTTCCGAGAAATGGGACCATTGGTTTGTCAGTTTGGAAGTTCACGAGGAATGGATAGAGAATGTTTGCAACAGTGTTGAAGAATTCCATCTTCGCAAGCAGCAAACTGTCCTTGCAGGCCTTGGATATTACCTCGTACGATTTGCAAGTTGGTTTTGGGAACACCTTTGCCTCAACCTTCTTCACATACCCTTGAACAAGTGGCCAGATCTTAACGGCTCTCTTCACGACTGGCACATTTTCTAGCCATCTGTGTTGTACATACTTCAGTGGCATGACCGAGTTCATAGACGTTCCAGATTCAACAACACATGTTGTGTAATCTTCCCGACGGGCTGGGGAATCCTTGAAGAGATAATATAGAGCACTAAGAATCCCACCGACATCCCACTCTGTTGATGTTGCTCCTGCCTTGAACGCATTGTGCATTGTGTGCAGGCCACATGACCCAATATCTATGAGTGAATGGTTATAATCCTTTTGGATTTGTTCTTGAACAATATCATAAAATGCCCAATTGACGTTCGGTCCATCCATACTGATTTGTAACAGATTATCTGCATGTGGTACTTGGTCAAACACTGCGTCCTGAAAGTGACGTACCATGTCTTTCGCTGTACCATGTCCCATAAAAGTCAAACCGAAATAGCGAGTGACTACTTTAGGCTCAGTGTTCTCTTCATCCCAGAACCTTAAATGAATGTCCATTTGTTTTTCCTGCATTTTTTTGTTGAGGGATTCATCAAATAAGACGACAAATGGTCCGCTGACAGAATTCATCAGATTATTTTTGAAGTGATCTGCTATGCCAAACACTGTCAAGTAGCGTGTTTTTGTTTCTCCACATGCAAATTTCGAAGCTACCTCACTATCCGGGAACATTCTTTGGAATAAGTTGCTTATTCCTTCATTGCTGTGGTATGATGAGTGGTTTGTAATACAGTGTATCGTCCACAGAATTTCAGCCTCTAAGCCACGATTGCCGGACATGAAATTTCTAACACAGACATCAGCTTCACTGGTTGATGATGTTTTAACATGTGAGGGGTCTGTTTGTGAAACTCCTTTGGGGTCCGTTTGTTTGCCCTGTTTCATAAACATATCTAGCGTACAACCCGAATTTGAAGAAGGTCCCGAAAGTTTTTTGTGCTTTTCACTTTTAACATGAGACTTGATAGCACTTTCACCCATCGCGCCTATGTCAAATTCCTTGCGACACACAGTACAATTAGCTTTGCTTTTGCTTTCCTTCACCGGTGACAACCACGCATATTTCTTGTCCCATCCGGGATTAAAAACACATTTTCCCGAAGGCATTTTGACTTTTGAGTTTGTTGTTGTTGTATGTCGTGGAAATCCAGACGCTGACTTTTCGCCCTGTGCAAATATTTTTAGTGGCTATTTTTACATGCGCTGCGCACTAACTTTAATTACTAAATTCTACGGTCGCGGACGGTCCGTTTCGTCCCCAAGTCATGGTCCTGTTCCGTAATGCTCGGAGTGGAAATTGTGTGCTAACCAAACTGTCCGCGAGTCTATATTAGTACCTGTGTATGATAATACACACGATAATTCTATATCTGCAGTAGTATTATGTATTATCCCGGCAGTGCACATCCGACGGATGACACCGCGCGCATTAAACTCACCCGAGTAACCGGTTACATAGACACTGCGTCATTGGGGCGAACACGGATAGGGGACGAAATCGTTTTTGGGGCGAAACCACCCGGGACCGTTATTTGACTTCCGGTTCTAATCTAGATGTAAACAATACCAGCTGTTCGCTCCATTTTATACTATTTGTTGACCGTTATTGAGAAAAAAACATTGGAAATGAATATTTCTTCAGGGATTAGATGGGAACCATCATAGCTCAACAGCATTTAAGCACTTTTCAAGGGTCATGGTCGAAAATCAAGTACTTTTCAAGGATAAAACTGAAATTAAGCACTTTTCATGGGAGGGCTTGAAATTCAAGGACTTTTCATTTCCGTACGAACCCTGTTTACTTACAGCCAGATTCTTAGCCTTCACATCACATACATTTTACTTACAGCCAGATTCTTAGCCTTCACATCACATACATTTTACTTACACCCAGATTCTTAGCCTCTACACCACACACATTTTACTTACAGCCATATTCTTAGCCTCCACACCACACACATTTTACTTACAGCCAGATGCTTAGCCTCTACACCACACACATTTTACTTACAGCCAGATTCTTAGCCTTCACATCACACATATTTTACTTACAGCCAGATTCTTACCATCCACATCACACATATTTTACTTACAGCCAGATTCTTAGCCTCCACATCACACATATTTTACTTACAGCCAGATTCTTAGTCTTCACATCACACACATTTTACTTACAGCCAGATTCTTAGTCTCCACATCACACACATTTTACTTACACCCAGATTCTTAGCCTTCACATCACACATATTTTACTTACAGCCAGATTCTTAGCCTCCACATCACACACATTTTACTTACAGCCAGATTCTTAGCCTCCACATCACACATATTTTACTTACAACCAGATTCTTAGTCTCCACATCACACATATTTTACTTACAACCAGATTCTTAGTCTTCACATCACACATATTTTACTTACAGCCAGATTCTTAGTCTCCACATCACACACATTTTACTTACAACCAGATTCTGAGCCTTCACATCACACACATTTTACTTACAGCCAGATTCTTAGTCTTCACATCACACATATTTTACTTACAGCCAGATTCTTAGTCTCCACATCACACACATTTTACTTACAGCCAGATTCTTAGTCTTCACATCACACACATTTTACTTACAGCCAGATTCTTAGTCTTCACATCACACACATTTTACTTACAGCCAGATTCTTAGCCTCCACATCACACACATTTTACATACAACCAGATTCTGAGCCTTCACATCACACACATTTTACTTACAGCCAGATTCTTAGCCTCCACATCACACACATTTTACTTACAGCCAGATTCTTAGTCTTCACATCACACACATTTTACTTACAGCCAGATTCTTAGTCTTCACATCACACATATTTTACTTACAGCCAGATTCTGAGCCTTCACATCACACATATTTTACTTACAGCCAGATTCTTAGTCTCCACATCACACACATTTTACTTACAGCCAGATTCTTAGTCTTCACATCACACACATTTTACTTACAGCCAGATTCTTAGCCTCCACATCACACACATTTTACTTACAGCCAGATTCTTAGTCTTCACATCACACACATTTTACTTACAACCAGATTCTTAGTCTTCACATCACACATATTTTACTTACAACCAGATTCTTAGTCTCCACATCACACACATTTTACTTACAGCCAGATTCTTAGCCTTCACATCACACATATTTTACTTACAGCCAGATTCTTAGTCTCCACATCACACACATTTTACTTACAGCCAGATTCTTAGTATTCACATCACACATATTTTACTTACAGCCAGATTCTGAGCCTTCACATCACACATATTTTACTTACAGCCATATTCTTAGTCTCCACATCACACATATTTTACTTACAGCCAGATTCTTAGCCTCCATATCACACATATTTTCTGCGAGTATTTTACACGATTCTTCCTGACCCCAGTGTGCGGCTGCATGAAGCGGTGTCCAGCCATCCAAATCTTTAACATTTATATCTGAACCTGCTTGTAGTAATACCCTGAAATACAGTAAGCGCTACAGTTACAGCTTTATCTGCAGGCACCAAACATTCTCCCTGAATGAAAGCATCCGTGGTATAATGGATACGGAGTCCATCTCGTAATCGAGCCCACGCGGGTTGAAGCCCCGTCAGATCCACGGTGATGATGTCCTTTGCCAAGAATCTAAAAAGTGCAACTAAACTAATGTTGTAAAAACTTATTTATCAATTGAGCTAAGCTAAATTTGTATAAATTATGAAAAATAAGCTAAATTTGTATAAATTATGAAAAATAAGCTAAATTTGTATAAATTATGAAAAATAAGCTAAATTTGTATAAATTATGAAAGCATCAGATATTTAAGAAGAAATATCTTACGTATCTATAAAACACGCTCAGTCACATATGGGTGAAAGTTGCCAACATAAAATCATTATATGGCATTATCTGCAAGCAGTGTACAATCATTGTATGTAGCCTCCGTGGCTGAGTGGTTACGGTCACTGACTTCAAATCACTTACCCCTCAATGTTGTAGGTTCGAATACAACTTGGGTAACAAATTATTTCAAGCAAAGAAGCTATCCAGGCGGCTTACAGAAGGTAAGTGGTTCTAACAAGGTGCCTGTCCGTGCCTGAAATACTTTTCAAAGTGGCAGCAGGGTTTTCATAATAGTACGAGTCTCCATATGACCTAAGCTGTTGGTTCGACTTTAAATTAAAAAATCCTTCTTCACCGAAGAAGTCAATTGAAGCTTCAGGTTATATGATAGCGAGTGAGTGGAACCAGTACAGGAAACAGATAATCCTTCAGCAAGTCAATGGTTGTCCGATTAGCACAGTGGTTAGCGCGCTCGCTTCTTACCAATACAACCGGGGTTCGCTTGGACCGGGACGTATGTGAGATGGTACGGTGGTCGCCAGATCGGACAGGTAGGTTTTCTCCGGGTACTCCGGTTTCCTCCCACACGAAAGACCACATTTACGCACTCATCCGCGCCAACGAGAGTGATTAATATAAGTTGTTAAAACTTGCAAAAAAAGTGAGGATCCTTGTCCATGATATGCAAACGATAACAAACCATGAAGAACAGAGACAGTTTCTGAATGCCCTGAACAACTTTCATAAACGTTATACAACGCATGGACTAAAATTGTCCTTCAAAATCGTTCACTTACGTCATAACTTTAACATATCCTTTAGCGGAAGCTACATGTAGTGCTGTGGCCCCTGTTTTTGGATGTTTCTCATCTTCGATTGCTTCCCCTTTCTGAACACTATTCAGCCATTGGTTGGCATCCTCCATCATACAATCTTCCTCCTCACGCCGGGCAGCATCCGCATCCACACCTACAAAACAAAATCACTTCATTATTTAAAATTGTTCTAATGATCTCCTCTGAGATACATTATGTAACATACTCTGCAATACAGGTGTACCGACATCATCGGTTTATCCCACCGAAACATGTTCTCACCTATAGACAGGTTTTGGGGTGTGTGAGATAAATCTGTCTAACCAGGTAGACAAGGTGACTACTTTATGCTAATTAGATATCACGAAAAAGTGCGGTAGTTTCTGTTTATTTTCGCGTCCAAATTTATGTAATTTCATTGGATAACAGTAAAATGTGAACACTGTCGTGAAGGTATGTCATAATGAGAACAGCGATCAATGACGTATCGCTGCCATTCATGTGTCGTTCATGTGACTACTATTACCCATTCACCCACAATGCACTTGCATTGTTTGTAAACAAGCCTATATAGATGTACATCATTAATCACAGTGCAACTGATCTCCCTTTAAATCTTGCTATGTACTATTTCCTTTAATTGTGATGGTTAAAGTTATAGATTATTCGAATCTTTACCAGTGTTGGATGTAAAGGTTTAGTATTGAAGAATTTAAACTGTTAAACTTCATATGTACATGGTGTTTACTTTTAAGTGACAATCGACAGTGTGAGTAAACTGTCACATTCCAATGACCTCATCACTTTATAGTAAATTCATGCACAATTGATACATAGGCTGGCATACATTGTAAAGTGCATCAATACAGACGGATCTGTAGTCCAGTGGTAACACGCTGGACTGGTAATCCAGGGATCTTTGGTTCGATCCCCCGCCTGGCCTGACATTAATAAAATTAACAGTCTTTCAGATGGGACGTTAAATTGAGGTCTCGTGTCGGTGCTTTACACCGTGCACGTAAAAGAACCAGAGGAGACTCTGGAATGGGTCTGTCTGTATCATTGCATTATCCTCCAAAAATCTAAAATGACTAATCTCTTCAGGAGGCGTCGCTCATATGGGCAACCGGTAGAGATGATAAATAAACGTAAAACACACACACAAGTGCATCAAAAGCATAAGAAAGGTGAGAAAGTAAATCAGCCACCTGCATAGAGGTATAGGATATAAGTCGAAAACGATCCAATATGTAAAGCATTGGACTGCGAGAGTCGTGTTGTGCTGAACACATTGCCAATATTTTACACATTGGATCCATTTGAGGCGTGTATCTTACTTAAAGCACATACTTATATAACTAGATCTTACTACCGTAATGTGCTATGAATACCGCGCTATCATGTTTAATGCACGCACCCACTTATTGGCAAGAAAATCTGGGGGGGGTGTAGTTCTGGTGTATACCGCACACTGTATCATTTTCAAATGTCTGCAAGGTTTGCTGCAGGCTTCTTTTAAGAAACAGGACAGTTTGTCTGTTTGTGAGTGTTGCAAGTTCTGTTCTCGAGTGTTACCTTGTTCATCCATATAATCCTGCAGTAGTTTCTCCATCGTGTCATCCTCACATATATCATACGGTAAATCTCCATCGTTATTGACTGCTGCAACATTTGCATTGCGTCGTAACAGGTACCTGAAAGGAACAAAGTAAGCTATAAACCCTAGCTATAAACACTGTATGAGGGAAGATTAACAAGGCAAATACACCATACACAACCAGATACAACAACTTGTTTTAACTATGAGAACATGATACAACATAACACAACAACAAAATAAAACAACTGATGGTTCCTAATTCCACACAACAACAGAGTGAATATCATGTACTCTTAGTTAAACCCTTTCCTTCATAGAGATTTAGGTTAATATACTATTATATCTCCATACAAACGACAGCCATTTAGCTATCATGCAGTGGATAAGTAGTCGCCATATCTATCCCACCTCCATATATATTACTGGGACTACATGAGATTCTGGCCTTTATTATGAACATTGGCTTGGTTACTACATTGTCAATGTATGTCGTATTGGTAATGGTGTCAAGAGGTGCTTCTATGAGGGAAAGGGATAATCATCATATTAAATAATAACTAGAACTATAACTGAAGGTGATGAATGCTCCCAGACTCTGCACTGATACACGACAGATAACTTGTCAGACATTGTGCCGGTCTAGTAGTCATAAATTATATAGAGAATTGACACGTGCTGATGTTGAGTAATAATGGAAGCAATCTATTAAACATACCCAAATAAAAGCAAGATTTGACCATTGACCGGTAAGTGCGACCTTGACTTAGAATCTATGCAGGTTTAACCCTTTCAACACCACATACCTCTAAATTGGCTTACAAAAAAGTGTAGATCCAGATGAGCCGGCTCGTGACGAGCCGTCTCATCAGGATCCGCACTTTTTTCAAGTAATATAACTATTTTTAGAATTTTTTTACCCATTTTGATAAATGAACTGATCCAAATGTAATTTTGTTATTAATTTATTGGTCTAAAAATATCATGGACCAGTCCATGTCAGTTACTTGGTGTTGAATGGGTTAACCTGTGCTCTACTCTTGCTGAGGTGTGCAATCGATGGTAGTTTTATGAAAATACATCCAGTAGTTTAGAAGATATGGACACGAACGACACAAGATGTTCTAAATGTAAAATAGTTATTTGAACACTGAAGTTCCACTTGTGACCTTGACCATGAAAGGACATGGAGGCTGAAAGCTTCGCTCTGCACACCATCTCAATATGGTTAACCCATTCAACACCAGGTAACTCACATGGACTGGTCCATGATATTCATAAACCAATAAATGAATCAGAAAATCACATTTTAGTTCATTTATCAAAATGGGTAATTATGTCTAAAAATAGTCATATCACTGGCAAAAAGTGCAGATCCTGATGAGACGGCTCGTTACGAGCCGGCTCATCTGGATCTACACTTTTTGAAAGCCTATTTAGAGGTCTGTGGTGTTGAAAGGGTTAACATCATTTGTGTCAAATTGTTTAAATATTCCTCATGCTGTCAAGACACGAAATATAGCAGCCACTTGACACCTGACCTCCAAGTGGGACTGTGACCTTGATTGAACATGGTTCGAACATGGGCTTTGCACATCGTCTTGATGGGGTGAATATTTTATACAAGTTTAATGAAAAACTTGTTACTGTTTAGAAGATACGGACCTGACACAAACGGATGGACAAACATACTGATGAATATGCATGACTCCAATATAGCACACATATACATGTACTTCATACATAGGGGTGGTATAAAAATGTCACATCACAATTTTTGAATGCCATTATCCTAAGAGAAGGATATTAAAATATCTGTAGCTTCTACATTTATTGCTTGCGCTGTTTCAGATTCATGGTAAACCTCCCTTGTTGTAGATAAGTACTCCATTATATTTCAGGGCTGGAGCTGGAGGCAGATTTGGGAGAAATAGTCCATATTTTGAGTTGAGGGAGAGGTTTATCATACAGAATATACAGAGTCAACAAACAAACTTCTCCATTGTATACCATTCACTTCTCCGTTGTATAAACGTCTCCCTTGTATACCATACACTTCTCCCTTGTATACCATACACTTCTCCCTTGTATACCTTATACTTCTCCCTTGTATACCATCAACTTCTCCGTTGTATACCATACACTTCTCCCTTGTATACCATACACTTCTCCCTTGTATACCATACACTTCTCCCTTGTATACCATACACTTCTCCCTTGTATACCATCAACTTCTCCCTTGTATACCATACACTTCTCCCTTGTATACCATACACTTCTCCCTTGTATACCATACACTTCTCCCTTGTATACCATCAATTTCTCCCTTGTATACCATACACTTCTCCCTTATATACCATACACTTCTCCCTTATATACCTTACACTTCTCCCTTATATACCATACACTTCTCCCTTATATACCTTACACTTCTCCCTTATATACCTTATACTTCTCCCTTATATACCATACACTTCTCCGTCATATACCATACACTTCTCCCTTGTATACCTTACACTTCTCCCTTGTATACCATTCATTTCTCCCTATTTTCATGCTCTAACTTTAATATTGTATTTATGACTGACTGACCGACTAACAGTCACATTTTAATGCGGTTTAATTTTTATTAACAGTTTTATGCGTCTTATGTAACAACACAAACATACGTTATTTCCTTCAGTAACAGATCAAATTTGTATCTCAATACTGTTTACTACACTATATCAATATTTATATGGTATTAAATTCTCGTCATATGATAACATTGAAGTATTTGAAAATAAAACCAAAATTTTAATGAATGAAAACCGGGAGCCATTTACATGTTAGCGTAATCTTATCTTGACAGAAATTACAATAAGTAAAAGTTTCAACTGCAATTTGAAAATATCTAATTTGGTCGACTAATATTTGAAATATTGTCAATCACTGCCAGCTACAAATTGAGCACGGTGTAGGGAATGGAATTATTGCATTTCAAAAAGGAAATTGATAGATAGGAGTTTCAGGGGGCTGGGGGACATGAAATATTAAGTGACGGTGCAATGCATTATGGCCAATAGAGAAACTTACACATCGCATTTTGACATCGCATCATTTAGTATTTATAACCTATGGGAGAAATAAATTGCAAATATTGACTTCCAAATGTTATAAAATATAAAACACAATTCCTCTAAATTGTCATAGGATTTTAAATAAAATTATTTATGTTCATCAAAAATGAGGTTCTGCAGAGATACATGTAGTCTTTAGCCTTCATACTGATGGTTCCCTGCTTTCACAGGAATATACTTAAGCCTTCATACCGATGGTTCCCTAGGGATAGACTTTAGCCCTCATACGCATGGTTCCCTAGGGATAGACTTTAGCCATCATACCAATGGTTCCCTAGGGATAGACTTTCGCCTTCATAACGATGGTTCCCTGGTTCCACAGGAATATACTTAAACCTTCATACCGATGGTTCCCTAGGGATAGACTTTAGCCATCATACCGATGGTTCCCTAGGGATAGACTTTAGCCATCATACCGATGGTTCCCTAGGGATAGACTTTAGCCATCATACCGATGGTTCCCTAGGGATAGACTTTAGCCATCATACCGATGGTTCCCTAGGGATAGACTTTCGCCTTCATAACGTTGGTTCCCTGGTTCCACAGGAATATACTTAAACCTTCATACACATGGTTCCCTAGGGATAGACTTTAGCCTTCATACCGATGGTTCCCGGGTTCCCAAGGACTAAAGACTTTAGCCTTCATACCGATGGTTCACTGGTTCCCTAGGGATAGACTTTAGCCTTCATACCGATGGTTCCCTAGGGATAGACTTTAGCCTTCATACCGATGGTTCCTTGGTTCCACAGGAATAGACTAAGCCTTCATACCGATGTGACCCTGGTTCCACAGGGATAGACTTTAACCTCCATACCGATGGTTCCCTAGGGATAGACTTTAGCCTTCATAACGATGGTTACCTGGTTCCACAAGAATAGACTTCCACTTTTAAACCGATAGTTTAAGTACAAAAGACATACAAATGCTAAAACAATTATTTCATTTTCTCACAACCCACCTCAATGAGAGGAGACATAAAACATCAAACACGAGAAGAGAGACTATTGCTCATTCCAATAGAAAGCTACTCCCCAGAACAGAAAAGTCAGCAAGATTGCACAATTCTCTTACTCAGCCTCTGGTTATTATTTCAAGTAATTTATTTGAAGGAATGCATGTTAGTAGAAGTTCTAGACAAACATTTGCCAGCAGGTTTACTCCCAACCAACAGGTAGCAGTTTGCATACACCAGGGAAAACATTTTACCAATAATATGTCAGGTTTGATGAGTTTTCAATTTCGTTTACAAACTCCAGAAAATGTGTTCTATATCAAATAAATGTCTTCAAAGTGAGAAAAAAGCCTTGCGAGGGCATGAAACAGCTATTTTCTGAAGGATCTCACCTTCTCTATGGCATTCTTTTCAATAGTTAAACACTGTGGCATGTAGCATACCAGGTTCTAAATCAAATATACAAACTATATGATTTCCACACTGATTGTGCCACTCCTATGATTGTGCCACTCCTATGATTGTGCCACTTCTATGATTGTGCCACTTCTGTGATTGTGCCACTCCTATGATTGTGCCACTCCTATGATTGTGCCACTCCTATGATTGTGCCACTTCTATGATTGTGCCACTTCTATGATTGTGCCACTCCTGTGATTGTGCCACTCCTATGATTGTGCCACTCCTATGATTGTGCCACTTCTATGATTGTGCCACTTCTATGATTGTGCCACTTCTATGATTGTGCCACTCCTGTGATTGTGCCACTCCTATGATTGTGCCACTCCTGTGATTGTGCCACTCCTATGATTGTGCCACTCCTATGATTGTGCCACTCCTATGATTGTGCCACTTCTGTGATTGTGCCACTCCTATGATTGTGCCACTCCTGTGATTGTGCCACTCCTATGATTGTGCCACTCCTATGATTGTGCCACTCCTGTGATTGTGCCACTCCTATGATTGTGCCACTCCTATGATTGTGCCACTTCTATGATTGTGCCACTCCTGTGATTGTGCCACTTCTATGATTGTGCCACTCCTATGATTGTGCCACTCCTATGATTGTGCCACTCCTATGATTGTGCCACTCCTGTGATTGTGCCACTTCTATGATTGTGCCACTCGTGTGATTGTGCCACTTCTATGATTGTGCCACTCCTATGATTGTGCCACTCCTATGATTGTGCCACTCCTATGATTGTGCCACTCCTATGATTGTGCCACTTCTATGATTGTGCCACTTCTATGATTGTGCCACTCCTATGATTGTGCCACTTCTATGATTGTGCCACTCCTATGATTGTGCCACTCCTATGATTGTGTCACTCCTATGATTGTGCCACTCCTATGATTGTGCCACTCCTATGATTGTGCCACTTCTATGATTGTGCCACTTCTATGATTGTGCCACTTCTATGATTGTGCCACTCCTATGATTGTGCCACTTCTATGATTGTGCCACTTCTATGATTGTGCCACTTCTATGATTGTGCCACTCCTATGATTGTGCCACTCCTATGATTGTGCCACTTCTATGATTGTGCCACTTCTATGATTGTGCCACTCCTATGATTGTGCCACTTCTATGATTGTGCCACTCCTATGATTGTGCCACTCCTATGATTGTGCCACTCCTATGATTGTGCCACTCCTATGATTGTGCCACTTCTATGATTGTGCCACTCCTATGATTGTGCCACTTCTATGATTGTGCCACTCCTATGATTGTGCCACTCCTATGATTGTGCCCTATGATTGTGCCACTCCTATGATTGTGCCACTTCTATGAGTGTGCCACTTCTATGATTGTGCCACTCCTATGATTGTGCCACTTCTATGATTGTGCCACTCCTATGATTGTGCCACTCCTATGATTGTGCCCTATGATTGTGCCACTCCTATGATTGTGCCACTTCTATGATTGTGCCACTTCTATGATTGTGCCACTCCTATGATTGTGCCACTTCTATGATTGTGCCACTTCTATGATTGTGCCACTCCTATGATTGTGCCACTTCTATGATTGTGCCACTCCTATGATTGTGCCACTCCTATGATTGTGCCCTATGATTGTGCCACTCCTATGATTGTGCCACTTCTATGATTGTGCCACTTCTATGATTGTGCCACTTCTATGATTGTGCCACTCCTATGATTGTGCCACTTCTATGATTGTGCCACTTCTATGATTGTGCCACTTCTATGATTGTGCCACTTCTATGATTGAAATGGGTTAATATAACACTTCTTGCTAGTTGAAGGCTTAGCTAAAATCCTATCACAAATAAAGTTGCTATTGCAAACAGCATAGAGCCAGATCAGATGGTACAGAACGTGCCATCTGATCAGGCTGTATGCTGTTTGCTATTCGGATAGTGGAAATAAAACACTGGCTGAATAGCATACAATATAGATCCTGATCAGACATGGCTTTGCGTCACGGCTGATCTGGATCTATGTTGTTTGCACATTCATTCCTTCCAATTTATTCAGAATGTTTAGGGTTAAACCATGTTTACCCGACAGATCAACAACCTTTCTTAAAACAATTTAGATAATGAAGTTCATTAACTAATTAGCAAATGCGAACTTTTGCCCGATGGAGCAAAATACATATATAGCACATTTATTTTAAATTAAATATTCATGCAGCATTATAAACCAGAGTAATACAATAATATGAATTTATAATTTAATGAAATATTCATTTGCTATATGGTTTACTGTTTCCAGTATTTGTTCGCCCGAGATATATTCTTCTAATACATTACCGGTACTGAGGTTGAATGCGGTTCCTGTACTTAAACAGCAACATCACCTTATTGTCACCTTGTAATAATCGCAAGAAACCGCGTATAAACAGTGTAAACGATGCTCGTAAAATTTTGAACTTTTCAAAAAAATATTTTTTCATCAAATTCATACATTTTTACTTTTTCACAAATGCATGTACATTGTACTGCTGTAAGAATAAGTAGGAATAAAATATGATATCAAACGATTGTATTAAATTTCCGAATTTAAGACTACATGATATTATCACTTATAAATTAACCCATTTCATTCTGGATACATTTAAAGTCTTTTGGTTTAAACATATTTCTTTCACTATATACATTCACAAAACAATACATGCACACACAATCAAAGAATAGGAAAGGATCAAAAAGGCTTTTGCAAACAACATAGATCCAGATCAGCCGCAGCGTGTAATCAGGATCTATGTTGTTTGCTACATAGCCATGTGTCTTAGCAAGATCATCTGAATAGCAAACAGCATAGAGCCTGATCAGACGGCAAGTTCCATGGCGGCTGATCTGGCTCTATGTTCTTTGCAAATACTGTTTGAACGGTATCCAGAATCAAATGGGTTAAGCACTGCAGCTTTTCTAAATATTATAAACATGAGACTAAATATTATAAACATGAGACTATCATTTACATATACGACAGGAAGTGTTTCACTATTTATTTACATATATATTACAATTAAAGTGTCCACGTCCACTGTTCTTCATCCTCGTTTGCCTATAGTAGGCATGCTCTGCAGTGCTCTGCAGTGCTCTGCAGTGGCGAGGGTAATTAAATAAATATATCATCAACATTATTTCTTCAAATAGGAAAATAACACATTTGTTTGGCAACATTTGTCATAGTGTTAATATTTACCAAGTTACTGATAGCTCTAGTAATAAATTTCTATAAAGGAAGGTAACTTGAAAAATGTAAGGAACATTAAAAATAATGTCTCCCCCATTCCTGTTGGCAGGGTTCCCTCTGTCTGAATTTTTGTCTGCACGACTTCAGTCGCCAATTGAAAAAAAACTGGAGCCAATTTGAAAAAATTTGAGCCAACTAAGAGTTATATAGTTCACAGATAAATATTTAAAGCCATGTATTTGACAAAACATGTTGCGGCAACAAAATCAGAATGTGCCTTCTGATACGACTCTATGCTGTTTGCTATTCGGATAGTGTAGCTAAAACATAGATCTTGATCAGACAACGTGTTACTTGATCTAGATCTATGTTGTTTGCACATTCCTTCCCATTTATTCAGCATTTTAAGGGTTAACATTTTTCAAAGGACCATGTCAGTGCTGTAAATGTTGATTTAACAACATGCTATATACATTCTGGATGTACTTAAAGAAACTACTAATAATGTAGGTAGGTACACACTGACTGGAATCAGCTGTGTCTTACTCACCTCTTCCTGTTATCCAGGCCTGTACTATCCAGGCCAGTAACATCCAGGCCTGTAACATCCAGGCCGGTAACATCCAGGCCTGTAACATCCAGGCCTGTAACATCTAGGCCAGTAACATCCAGGCCTGTAACATCCAGGCCGATAACATCCAGGCCAGGCCGGTAACATCCAGGCCTGTAACATCCAGGCCAGTAACATCCAGGCCTGTAACATCCAGGCCAGTAAGATCCAGGCCTGTAACATCCAGGCCTGTAACATCCAGGCCTGTAACATCCAGGCCCGTAACATCCAGGCCAGTAACATCCAGGCCGGTAGGCTGGTAACATCCAGGCCTGTAACATCCAGGCATGTAACATCCAGGCATGTAACATCCAGGCTTGTAACATCCAGGCCTGTAACATTCAGGCCTGTAACATCCAGGCCTGTAACATCCAGGCCAGTAACATCCAGGCCTGTAACATCCAGGCCGATAACATCCAGGCCGGTAACATCCAGGCCAGGCCGGTAACATCCAGGCCAATAACATCCAGGCCTGTAACATCCAGGCCTGTAACATCCAGGCCTGTAACATCCAGGCCTGTAACATTCAGGCCTGTAACATCCAGGCCAGTAACATCCAGGCCAGTAACATCCAGGCATGTAACATCCAGGCCTGTAACATCCAGGCTTGTAACATCCAGGCCTGTAACATCCAGGCCTGTTACATCCAGGCCTGTAACATCCAGGCCAGTAACATCCAGGCCTGTAACATCCAGGCCAGTAACATCCAGGCCTGTAACATCCAGGCCAGTAACATCCAGGCCAGTAACATCCAGGCTTGTAACATCCAGGCATGTAACATCCAGACCAGTAACACCCAGGCCTGTAACATCCAGGCATGTAACATCCAGGCCAGTAACATCCAGGCCTGTAACATCCAGGCCGATAACATCCAGGCCAATAAGATCCAGGCATGTAACATCCAGGCTTGTAACATCCAGGCCTGTAACATTCAGGTCAAACATTTAGTTACTGCATTTACATCCCATCTCTTATAATTTTTTCCTGTAAAACAGCCACTGCATGGCATATTCAGGTTACCCAAGTAGTTACTGTATTTACATCCCATTTTGTGGCTTTCTGAGCTAGAGGGTGACTTGGGAAAATGATTTAAAACATTGAAGCAAATAAAAGGGTTTCTCCAAGGTGAGTGCCGAGGATTACACAATCCAACGACCTATCAATAATCAAACACATTCAAAAACAAGAGATATTTGAAAAACTGTACAGTTTAGTTACGAATGAGTTACCCACTGGGGTCGACTGGACGAAAAACGTTAACTAGTTTCGTCATGATTCAACTAGTCAAAATGCACTGTGACTCGACTTAAGTTGCATAGTCAGAATGCACTGTGACTTGACTTCAGTTGCAGACTATTAATGTTATACCCTCCGGTGGTAAACTGCAATCAGGCTAGATTGAAGGTGCCATAGATAAACAACAGCAACTGGATACATATAGGTATAACCCAACTAGGGAGTTTGTTCTAACCCTTACTGTGCTGGAGTATATTAGTTATTGCAAACATCATAGAGGCAGATCAGATGGCACAAAACTGCCATCTGATCAGGCTCTTTGCTGTTTGGTATTTGGATAGTGGAGCTAAAACACTTGGCTGAATAGCAAACAAAATAGATCCTGATCAGATGTGACGTTCCGCTGCGGCTAATCAGGCTCTTTGTTGTTTGCTATTCGGATAGTGGAGCTAAAACACTTGGCTGAATAGCAAACAAAATAGATCCTGATCAGACGCGATGTTCCGCTGCGGCTGATCTGGATCTATGTTGTTTGCACACTACTTCCGATATATTCCGCATTTTAAAGGTTGACTTGGCAAGAAATAAATCTACAGAGACATTACAAATGCAATGACTAAACTTTCGGCAATAGCCCAAAATGAAATTGACTAGCCCTGGGCTAGTGGATCACTGTGAAGATTGTAATATAGTCAAACCTGTCTTAATCCATTACCTGCAAATCTCAATTAAAGTTGCTTTTGCATACAGCATAGAGCCAGAACAGATGTCACAGAATGTGCAATCTGATCAGGCTCTATGCTGTTTACTAATCAGATAGTGGAGCTAAAACACTTATCTGAATAGCAAACAATATTGATCCTGGTCAGACGTGGCGTCACGCCATGTCTGATCTGGATCTATGTTGTTTGCACATTCAATCCAATTAATTCGGCAGGTTAGCAGCCAACAAAGGGAAACACAGAAAGTAGCTGCTAAGCACAGGTGGCTGCTTAATAGCGATCACCCGCATAATAAAACAACATATTGGGAATCTGGAAACTGGCTCCTCAATACAGGTTTGCTACTAAAAAAATAATAGGTGTTCACTAACACAGGTTTGACTGTATACTACTCAGAAAATAGCTCAGTGAATGCAGGGCACAAGAACCAACAATTCATTTGTACACAGAGACTCCACACTATAGTACTGAGGAAAAACAACGTGAACGGAGGACTCAGCATGCATCTTAATTAATCTGAAACAGTGACTTAGTACGTGGAGCTGTCATAATGATTATTCATTATGCATCATAGAGAATCTGAGATACAACTAGTACACAATCATTAAAAGCACTAGGAGAGATAGCGATTCCTTTTACACTGCTACCTTTCATGATGATGTAACACATAGGCATCTATGTACAGTGTGTACCTTTGCTGCATTGTTGTTGTGTTTTGATAACATACAATGTATAGTGCAGGTAGACACCTCACAGTGGAATGAAGTTCTATATGTGTGCACTATATCATACAGGCGTTAAAAGTGGAATGTACAACTTGCTGGCCTGTCCAACTTCTCCCTATTATTGATTGAGGGAGAAGGCATTTCATATAGAATATAGCATGAGCATTGCCTACCAAAACACCTCCCTATTATTGATTGAGGGAGAAGGCATTTCATATAGAATATAGCATGAGCATTGCCTACCAAAACATCTCCCTATTATTGATTGAGGGAGAAGGCATTTCATATAGAATATAGCATGAACATTACCTACAGTAGACTTCTTCCTATTATTGATTGAGGGAGTAGACATTCCATATAGAATATAGCATGAACATTACCTACAGTAGACTTCTTCCTATTATTGATTGAGGGAGAAGGCATTTCATATAGAATATAGCATGAGCATTGCCTACCAAAACACCTCCCTATTATTGATTGAGGGAGAAGGCATTCCATATAGAATATAGCATAAGCATTGCCTACCAAAACATCTCCCTATTATTGATTGAGGGAGAAGGCATTCCATATAGAATATAGCATGAGCATTGCCTACAATAAACTTCTCCCTATTTTAAAGGTCAAGTTGAAACCCATGTATACATGGGAGCAGTTTATTTTTGTCATTCATATACATGTATTCTATAACAGTTAAACTATTGAGAATTGAGGAAGCTCAGATAGACTATTTAACCCAAATCTCCCTGCATAGCTTGATTCCTGAACTCAGCACAGGTCATACAGTACAAAACACAACTAAGCTTACATAAATCTGCAGCTTAAAGCCTCACACTGCATGAGATTATCTAAGGAGCAGATGATTAGAAATCATGAATACAGCACCTTATTCCTAAAATAACAAGGCCACCACCCCAAGGGCGAGACATCTCACCATGTGTGATTAGTTTCTACAAATTTAATTTAGCTCGATTGCGAAACAAGTTCTTACGACTTATATTAATCACTCACGAGACCTCATTCCTGATGGAATCCATAGCCACGAGGGAGAGAGAAGAGGCAACGTGGAATTTAAATGCATTGCCTAAGGGCACAATCGTAACGGCTCCAGCGGGGCTCGAACTCCGGACCTTTCGCACCTGAAGCGATTTCCATGTGTGATTGACTGTATAAGTATTGGTTCACCGAAATAAAAAATGTCTTTTCAGTTTGCCAACAAATTGCCAAATTTGAAGGTCAGTAATAGGCCCTTTCCCTCATAGAAGCACCTCTTAATGCCATTACCAATAAGACATACATTGACAATGTAGTAGCCAAACCACTGTTCATAATAAAGGCCAGAATCTCATGTAGTCCCAGTAATATCTTTGGAGGTGGGATAGATATGGAGACTACTTATCCACTGCATGATAGCTAAATGGCTGTCGTTTGTATGGAGATATAATAGTATATTAACCTAAATCTCTATGAAGGAAAGGGTTAAGAGAATTAGTCCTCAAATGTATATGCAAAGTTTCAAAGCATTAAGTTTGATATCTTTTGAGAAATATGTTTCGAGTTTTTTTATACATAAATAATTTCTGGACCCTGACAAATTGTGGCTAAAATTTAGCTTCTAAGTTCAAGGTCACTATTCGGGGGGGGGGGACTCGGATGTGTAAGCAATAACGTCGACGGTCGATGACGGTTTGTGAGAAATTACTATTTTGGGCCAAAATTCTGTGGACTTACTGTGGGCGTAGACCTCGGATGTATTTGCAAAGTTTCAAAACAATACCCGTAATGGTTTTTGAGAAATGACAATTAATGAGGGTTTTTAGACACATATAATTTCTGAAACCCCGACTATATTTGGCCACAATTCATGTTCAAGGTCACTGTTGGGGGTTGGACTTGTTTGGAAGGCAGGGACAAACACCAAGAACCTAGAAACAGCCGGCGAGTTATCAAAGCATTATATTTGACGGATTTTTAGTAATATGCAAATATGTAATTGTTTATTTTTTGGACTTAATGTCGCACCAACAGCTTGGGTCCATATAGCGACTATTACTGGTGGAGAAAGAAACGTGGAGAAAGAAACGTGGAGAAAGAAACAGTGTATTTCAGACATGGATGGGCACCCTGGTAGAACCGTCGATCTTCAACAAGCCAGCTGGATAGCTTCCTCACATGATAATTTGACATCCCCAGTGAAATTCGAGCCAGCAGCGGTGAGGGGCAAGTGATTTGAAGTCAATGACCACTGTGTTACGGAGGCCCATATATGTAATTGTTGACGGCGCTGTCACCCCTGTCGCCGGATAGGTGACTGCCTAGTCTCGCTTTCCACTAAAGTGGACGAGACAATGAATCATGCATATATATCAATTCAATATACAAAGATCTGCACACAAATGAACTCTAATGTGTTGTGAAATTGCCATTTGTAAATTATCTCCCTTTGTGGATAATTATTTACAATAACACCATGCCATAAGGAATTGGTGGTTCTCAAAAGCTAACATCATGATATATAAAGTTGCATATGAATTTCAACTTTATTTTTCCTATTTGAAGCAAATCCTTGTAAAAAGAGACTTTACTACATGCAAGAGATCCATACGCAATCATTTATATTGGCATAAGTCAGGGTTCGAACCCACATTGCTATGGTGATGATGCCAGGCAATACCAAATATAACCACTCTTAAAAGGCATGATGGGTGGCTCAGGTGCATAACCAGTCAGTAGTGCACAAAGGCATGATGGGTGGAGCAGGTGCATAACCAG
This sequence comes from Archivesica marissinica, assembly GCA_014843695.1. NCBI lineage: Eukaryota > Metazoa > Mollusca > Bivalvia > Venerida > Vesicomyidae > Archivesica > Archivesica marissinica. The sequence goes on from CM026387.1 coordinate 53,390,928, forward strand.
TCAGTAGTGCACAAAGGCATGATGGGTGGCGCAGGTGCATAACCAGTCAGTAGTGCACAAAGGCATGATGGGTGGAGCAGGTGCATAACCAGTCAGTAGTGCACAAAGGCATGATGGGTGGCGCAGGTGCATAACCAGTCAGTAGTGCACAAAGGCATGATGGGTGGCTCAGGTGCATAACCAGTCAGTAGTGCACAAAGGCATGATGGGTGGCGCAGGTGCATAACCAGTCAGTAGTGCACAAAGGCATGAAGGGTGGCTCAGTGCATAACCAGTCAGTAGTGCACAAAGGCATGATGGGTGGTGCAGGTGCATAACCAGTCAGTAGTGCACAAAGGCATGATGGGTGGTGCAGGTGCATAACCAGTCAGTGGTCAATAATATTTATGTTAACATTGCTTTAGTCACATCGGATATATAATCTTAAGTTTATTAAACGAGTCAGGAAGGAAGCTTTAGCTACACATTTATATTACCGTATGCTTACCATAAAGTGTTCTATTATTTCTACTATTTAGGTTGTCCATAATTATAGAGTGGCTAACATTAGCTCGACTTTAAATCTCTGTAGCTGCTGAAGGTCTTACAAGGTGTACAGTAATCTTTCATCTGAAGAAATTATCCAGTTGGTCGAGGACAGTCGATGGGATATCCAGTTGTTGGTGGAGGACGGTCGATGGGATATCCAGTTGTTGGTGGAGGACGGTCGATGGGATATCCAGTTGTTGGTTGAGGACGGTCGATGGGATATCCAGTTGTTGGTTGAGGACGGTCGATGGGTTATCCAGTTGTTGGTTGAGGACGGTCGATGGGATATCCAGTTGTTGGTTGAGGACGGTCGATGGGATATCCAGTTGTTGGTTGAGGACGGTCGATGGGATATCCAGTTGTTGGTTGAGGACGGTCGATGGGTTATCCAGTTGTTGGTCGAGGACGGTTGATGGGTTATCCAGTTGTTGGTTGAGGACGGTCGATGGGATATCCAGTTGTTGGTTGAGGACGGTCGATGGGATATCCAGTTGTTGGTTGAGGATGGTTGATGGGTTATCCAGTTGTTGGTTGAGGACGGTCGATGGGTTATCCAGTTGTTGGTCGAGGACGGTTGATGGGTTATCCAGTTGTTGGTTGAGGACGGTCGATGGGATATCCAGTTGTTGGTTGAGGACGGTCGATGGGATATCCAGTTGTTGGTTGAGGATGGTTGATGGGTTATCCAGTTGTTGGTTGAGGACGGTCGATGGGATATCCAGTTGTTGGTGGAGGACAGTCGATGGGATATACAGTTGTTGGTGGAGGACGGTCGATGGGATATCCAGTTGTTGGTTGAGGACGGTCGATGGGATATCCAGTTGTTGGTGGAGGACGGTCGATGGGATATCCAGTTGTTGGTTGAGGACGGTCGATGGGATATCCAGTTGTTGGTGGAGGACGGTCGATGGGATATCCAGTTGTTGGTTGAGGACGGTCGATGGGATATCCAGTTGTTGGTTGAGGACGGTCGATGGGTTATCCAGTTGTTGGTTGAGGACGGTCGATGGGATATCCAGTTGTTGGTTGAGGATGGTCGATGGGATATCCAGTTGTTGGTTGAGGACGGTCGATGGGATATCCAGTTGTTGGTTGAGGACGGTCGATGGGTTATCCAGTTGTTGGTTGAGGACGGTTGATGGGTTATCCAGTTGTTGGTTGAGGACGGTCGATGGGATATCCAGTTGTTGGTTGAGGACGGTCGATGGGATATCCAGTTGTTGGTGGAGGACAGTCGATGGGATATACAGTTGTTGGTGGAGGACGGTCGATGGGATATCCAGTTGTTGGTTGAGGATGGTCGATGGGATATCCAGTTGTTGGTGGAGGACGGTCGATGGGATATCCAGTTGTTGGTTGAGGACGGTCGATGGGATATCCAGTTGTTGGTGGAGGACGGTCGATGGGATATCCAGTTGTTGGTTGAGGACGGTCGATGGGATATCCAGTTGTTGGTTGAGGACGGTCGATGGGATATCCAGTTGTTGGTGGAGGACAGTCGATGGGATATACAGTTGTTGGTGGAGGACGGTCGATGGGATATCCAGTTGTTGGTTGAGGATGGTCGATGGGATATCCAGTTGTTGGTGGAGGACGGTCGATGGGATATCCAGTTGTTGGTTGAGGACGGTCGATGGGATATCCAGTTGTTGGTGGAGGACGGTCGATGGGATATCCAGTTGTTGGTTGAGGACGGTCGATGGGATATCCAGTTGTTGGTTGAGGACGGTCGATGGGTTATCCAGTTGTTGGTTGAGGACGGTCGATGGGATATCCAGTTGTTGGTTGAGGATGGTCGATGGGATATCCAGTTGTTGGTTGAGGACGGTCGATGGGATATCCAGTTGTTGGTTGAGGACGGTCGATGGGTTATCCAGTTGTTGGTTGAGGACGGTTGATGGGTTATCCAGTTGTTGGTTGAGGATGGTTGATGGGATATCCAGTTGTTGGTTGAGGACGGTCGATGGGATATCCAGTTGTTGGTTGAGGATGGTCGATGGGATATCCAGTTGTTGGTTGAGGACGGTCGATGGGTTATCCAGTTGTTGGTCGAGGACGGTTGATGGGTTATCCAGTTGATGGTTGAGGACGGTCGATGGGATATCCAATTGGTGGTTGAGGACGGTCGATGGGATATCCAGTTGTTGGTTGAGGATGGTCGATGGGATATCCAGTTGTTGGTTGAGGACGGTCGATGGGTTATCCAGTTGTTGGTCGAGGACGGTTGATGGGTTATCCGGTTGTTGGTTGAGGACGGTCGATGGGATATCCAGTTGTTGGTTGAGGACGGTCGATGGGATATCCAGTTGTTGGTCGAGGACGGTTGATGGGTTATCCAGTTGTTGGTTGAGGACGGTTGATGGGATATCCAGTTGTTGGTTGAGGACGGTTGATGGGTTATCCAGTTGTTGGTTGAGGATGGTCGATGGGTTATCCACTTGTTGGTTGTGGACGGTTGATGGGATATCCAGTTGTTGGTTGAGGATGGTCGATGGGTTATCCAGTTATTGGTTGTGGACGGTTGATGGGATATCCAGTTGTTGGTTGAGGACGGTTGATGGGTTATCCAGTTGTTGGTTGAGGATGGTCGATGGGTTATCCAGTTATTGGTTGAGGACGGTCGATGGGATATCCAGTTGTTGGTTGAGGACGGTTGATGGGATATCCAGTTGTTGGTTGAGGACGGTTGATGGGATATCCAGTTATTGGTTGAGGACGGTTGATGGGATATCCAGTTGTTGGTTGAGGATGGTTGATGGGTTATCCAGTTGAGGACGGTTGATGGGTTATCCAGTTGTTGGTCGAGGACGGTCGACGGTACTACAATGGTGCCTTTGACATTCCATCACTTAATTGAGGATGAAAACTACAGGTGTCCCTAACGGCAGTATCTTAGACATGAGCAGGCAACTGGGTAAAACCACCGACTATCTACAATTCAAGTAGATGCAATCCTCACATGAAAGAATTCATACCATTTAGCGGGATTCAAACTTACAGCAAGCGGCAAGTGATTTGAAGTCAACAACATTAACATTAACCGATCAGCGACTCTCCGTTGTGACTACCGGTAATGGTTTTATCTTTGCTCTATGCAAGCTTAACATGTCCTCCTTTCCACTTGGAAGGGATGTATTCACTTTAATGCAGGTCGTGATAGCGCGTTCGCTTCAGGTGAGAAAGGCCCGGAATTTGCGCCCTGCTGGAGCCATTACGATTATGCCGTAGGCAAGACATTTAAATTCCACATGCCTCTTCTCTCTCCCTCGTGGAGATGGATTCCATCAGGAATGATGTCTCGAGAGTGATTAATATAAGTTGTAAGAACTTGTTTCGCAATCAAGCTAAAATAAATCTGTACAGACTAATGCGCCATCCTCAAAAAAAGCTTCACATGGTTGAATGGTCACTACAACTGCAGAATATCCAAACGTAGCAGAATGTGATATCCAAACGTAGCAGAATGTGACATCCGAACGTAGCAGAATGTGGCATCCGAACGTAGCAGAATGTGACATCCGAACGTAGCAGAATGTGACATCCGAACATAGCAGAATGTGACATCCGAACGTAGCAGAATGTGACATCATGCAAAGTTTATATTGAGTTATATTTACATTGCTATTGCATTTCCATTGATGAATGTATACGATTGTGTGTTTTACGTTTATTTACCGGTTGCCCATATGAGCAACGCCTCCTGAAGGTTAGTAATTTTAGATTTTTGGACGATAGTGCAATGATACAGACAGAGACCCATTCCCGAGTCTCCTCTGGTTCTTTTACGTGCACGGTGTACAGCACCAACACGAAACCTTGGTTTAACGTCCCATCTGAAAGACTGTCAATTTTATTAGGGTCAGACGGGGGATTGAACCTGCGATCCCTGGATTACCAGTCCAGCGTATTACCACTGGACTACAGATCCGTCTGTGACACGTTTCTATCCATTTTTGTATGAATTTCTTCACTAATGATATGCAGCTGACACGCACTAACAAGGTCCAGCACTTGTTAAGTCGCAAATATGGCCTAAATACATTTTAAATGCAAAGTGCGATACTACATGTATATCTTTGTGTCATTGAAAAGAATAATGAATGTAAAATATAAGGAATGAATCACGACGTCCACACACTTTAAACATGCCCCATGTAGTTCATACCCCGATGGAAACTACATGTAATATTAACCTGTGATTCATTCCTTAAATAAGTCATATCCTTCATTAGTAGTAGTCAGTATAAGGATTTAACTCACGTTTTCATTTTATCTCATGATTTTCACTACCGTCCATACTCGCCTATAAGACGATCTCGCCTATAAGACGACCACCCTACTTTTCCCTGAAATCTGAAGGGTTTGGCATGCACTCGCATATAAGACGGGTTGATAAAATGGACACAAGAACAAGATTGTTTGGCCAGTGTAAGTTGTGAAGAAATTTTCAGTGTCGGAGTGCTTTTTTTTCTAAAACGTAAGTATTGATATCACACATTAAAAACATTTAGCATTCACTTATAAGACGGGAAGCCACTTTGGGGTCGCAATCTGGTGGTAAAAAACTCATCTTATAGGCGAGTGTGGACAGCACTCTCTGGAAAGTTCTTTCCCGATATGCAGATCGTAGTTATAATGTACGGTGCTTAGTTTTTCCATCAAATGCAGAAATTACCGAGCTGGTTTCCAAAACTAATGGGTGCGAGCACTTTCCCTTTCAGTGAAAAATAGTCTTGTGTACATTGTACATGATTGTCTCGGTTACTTATTGGGAGATATATGAAATAGGAAAATTATAATCATTTACGAAAACTGACATCATGACGAAAATAGATCGTAAAATATATATATCATGTGGCACTCGGTTCAAACAATTTTATACCAGTCATAAAAACGCGTTTGAAGTATCCTTTAAGAAAGAGGTAGTTTATGTTATTTCAGTATATCAAAATCATCAATAGTCTTAAAAGTGATAATTTCATGGATATTGTTGTACTTGTGACACGGCCTGTATCGTGTCATGACCCATGGTGACCTGCAAATGTGTAACTTGGGGTTTCGCCTTTACAGCATGACTGTATATATATATATATATATATATATATAGAGGATATTAGGTTACTGTCTCATGAATTGTAAGTTACTGGGGAGTTGGAGAATATATTCAAGAGGAGACCTAATATTCTATGCTATCTTCTTATTAACCCATTCAACACAAAGTAACTGACATGGACTGTTGCATATTTTTAGATCAATAAATTAATAAGAAAATTACCTTTGGACCAGTTCATTTATGAAAATAGGTAATTTTATCTAAAAAATAGTAATAATTATTACTGGCAAAAAGTGCAGATCCTGATGAGACGGCTCGTTATGAGACGGCTCATCTGGATCTACACTTTTTGTAAGTATGTCTATTTAGAGGCCTGTAGTGTTGAAAGGGTTAAACAGAAGAGCAAAGATTACCAACCTCAAGTTTGTCATACCAAAATCAAATCAAATCAAATTTATTCACTCAGTGCATCATACATGATACAAACATGAGGTATATATATATAGTAATACGGTTTTAAACCATCTGTGAACATTATGACACAACAGCGACATAACGCCACAAAAGGTTTATTAGGCATCGACTTAAAATAAAGAAGAAGAAATTATATTTTCGAATTTAAACGTAAAAATTTCATCATTGTACAACATATATACGGTATATATAATTAAATAAAGCAAAGTTTATTTGGCAGTCTGTTTTTGACCATTATTAAGCATGAAGGTACATTTTGCATGATAAATAGATCAATGCATGCAATTTTTACAACAACTTATGATTACGGCTAATATTAGTAATATTAGTAATAAGACAACTGTTACAACATGAACAGACCATTCTGGTACAAAGTATCTGTATCTAAACTGGACAAAATTGAGGAGCATGTGTCCGGACTGACAATGCACTAGAATATATCCACTACCAGGTAGACACAGTCATGTGACTAATGTGACTAAACCCTCATTCTCATAACTATAAATCCTAATGAAATCCATATCCACATACATAACAGGGGCCTAACTGTTACTTGTTTTGTTGCATGGTTCCATGTTGTGCCAACAGCACAGGCCATTGGTGGAGGTAGACACCAGATGCCCATTTGAACAGTATTTCAGGCATGGGTGGTACCATGGTAAACCACTGACCTTCTCGCAAGCTAGCTGGATAGCTACATGAAAGAAATCCCCAGTGGCATTTGAATCTACAGCAGCAAGTGATATGGCTTAAACAATATTTGTGGTAAAACATAAATCAGATGTGTAGAACATACAAAATTCAAAGGATCAAGTAGGAAGCTAAAAGTAGCTTTTATAATTTGTCTATTACCGATATAATAAGATTAAGGACAATTATTTCAAACATATTATAATCCACACTGTATGGTAGATTTTACCCCAAAAGAGTCAGTCTGCATATCTAAAGTATGCATGTTATTTTGTAAACACAGGCAGAAATATTTAAGATAACAATTTCCTCAAATATGGTTGTGCATATACACAAAAGAGATCAACATCCTGTTACCAGAGTAGGTATCTTCTCCCAACAAATTATTATAATACGTTTATTACGCCAAACAAATAATATATTTTGTTACCCATCACGCGACCAAGGTATATTTGATATGGGTAGGAATTAGATGGGATAATGTTGTGCTTTATTTATACAATTTCTACAGTTAACCCATTGTTAGGAAGAGGGGTTATTGTTTTTGGTTGTATCTGTCCGTCCGTCCCCGTGTGTGGACAGGATAACTCGAAAGTTGTGGATGGATTTTGATGAAAGTTTGTGGATATTTAGAGGGTTGGTCTGTGATGCAGAGATTCAATTTTGTGAGAAATCGCCAAGGCCTATGACTAGGGCTGTGCCGGCGAAGTGTCAACTCAACCATTGACTACATACCACTGTAAATTATTGTGTCAAAATACCAGTGTGGTGTTTACATTTCTCTGTGGAGTGCTATCCTATAGTTTAATGTGCTCGGCTATCAAAATATGTTTAAATTACATACCGCCTCCGTGGACTAGTGGTTAAGGCGTCCGACTGCGGAGCGGGAGGTCAAAGGGTACGAACCTCGTCAGGGGTTTGTTCTGATATGGCCGGTTGCTGATCCGCCAGCTAGTTAAATTATGGTTACTGATTGCCTACCAGCCTGGCGTCAGTCATACAAGCATAGGATTCGGGAAGTACTGATGTTCGTAAAAAGTGGTGTGTCATAAGTCAGAAATGGCTGGCCCTTTAAATAGGGGTGACACTCTAATAAACAAACACTTTACACTTTACTTTTACAGTGTTAACCAACTGAAAATTACTTCAACAATCAAAATGTTTCTATAAGACATCCTGATGTTTGATATTAGGTTGCCATATATCAGTTAAATACTATAGAGCCCTGTTCATTGTTAACGGAATGTCATTTCCTTTACTTGCTAGTTATATGGGTAGGCAGATCGGTTAACGGAATGTCATTTCCTTTACTTGCTAGTTATATGGGTAGGCAGATCGGTTAACGGAATGTCATTTCCTTTACTTGCTAGTTATATGGGTAGGCAGATAGGTTAACGGAATGTCATTTCCTTTACTTGCTAGTTATATGGGTAGGCAGATCGGTTAACGGAATGTCATTTCCTTTACTTGCTAGTTATATGGGTAGGCAGATCGGTTAACGGAATGTCATTTCCTTTACTTGCTAGTCATATGGGTAGGCAGATCGGTTAACGGAATGTCATTTCCTTTACTTGCTAGTCATATGGGTAGGTACCATATTTTTACTTTTACGTTTTTAAATTCATAAAATTGTTTCGAAATTGAAATGAGTGAAAATAATCTTTTATTATTGTTGGATATGCTTTTGAGTGGAAAAAAGGGCAGGGTGGGTCAGGAAATGGGCAGGGTGGGTCAGGAAAAGGGCAGGGTGGGTCAGGAAATGGGCAGGGTGCATTTTGAGCCGCAATGAGGTGGTATTTTGGGGTTAGCCCCTTGAAAACTTTCCTAAATTACAATGATTGATAAAAGTGGCAGTAAGGCAGTAATATTGGTGAAAAGGGTGGACAAGTTCTAAGTGATATATGTCTGCCCGACAGAATGCAAAGAGGCTTATATAAAAAAAATTACAAAAAAGGGGCTCGCCCAAATGCATTTACAATGTATGCGGTGGCGAGTATAAATAAACATAATGGATTGAAAAAAGGGATTTTAAAAAGACAAGAGAGCGAGGCTAATGGGTAAAAGGGCGGTGGTAAAAATGGACAGGGCGCACAATTCCGCTCTAGAAAAATCCTATATTTATTTATAGCAGCCCCCTGGTTAATTTGGTATATTAGTAATTTTATATTTTGGCGGATATTGCAGATACAGAAGACGCTCCAATTGCAGAATCATCCCTGGTTGTTTTACATGCCTGGTACATTATAGTTCCACAGAAAACACTGTTGATATTATTAGGGAGAGACGGAAGATCGAACCTGAGATCCCATGATTAACAATCCAATGTGCTAGATCACTGACCTATCTATAAATGTTCTATTGTGTAATATTAGTTCATTGTAAACAATATGTCGTGTATAATCAGGGATCATTCTAGAGGGTGATGTGGGCAAAATAGTCGCCCTAGTCGCCCTGACTTCGCCCTCTGGGGGCCCCACTTTTCCCTAAAAATGTATTTTTCGTACTGTGCATTTTTACAATATTTTGTTGAAATTTATTAAATAACACCAATTAAGGATGCGATCGCACACTTTCTCACTTCTCCCAAAAATTCTGAACTAGAATTAACCCTGGTGTATTGCTACCTCATTATCAGTTTCTTTTCTTCAAATGGAAATATAAATTTGTACGTTATAAATCTAGTGTAATTTATAATATTTTATCACGCAAAGCAATTCCAGTGTTAACTTTAGTATATATTACCATTTACAAACTTACTGGTGATTTTGTAAATAAATACCCATAAAGGGAGATAATTTAAATTGTATTCACAAAAATCGGTTCATGGTTGAAAATGTGGTCTAAAATCTGAATAATTTATTATTGATAAATGGATCTAAATAAAGACAGTAATCACAATGTGTGATCATCCACTCCTTAATATATCTCAGTGTGAGCCACATTCAACTTTAACAAATCACTAACACACCTATCACTTTATCATTTTGGGGCCTTACCAATTCACTAACACACCTATCACTTTATATCGGATAACAAAAAATCTCTTCGATTTTGACAATAAAATCATTTGGGTACAACAGCCTGGAGGGAAATCAAACAATATATTACTTTAGGCCTTTCTATTTATATCTATAGTGTACCGTTGGCAAAATTACTTAACACATTAGATTCTAATCTGCTCAGAACACTGTAAAATAAGCTTTTAAATGTATACTATACTGTATAATTGTAAACAGATCTACTGCTGTAACAGGGACAAAAATAAAAACAGTCTTATTTTTATATGATAAAAAACTTTTCTTCAAATTTAGGGGAAAATGTGGTCGAGTTTAACACAGAAATGATATGAAAGGCAATGGAGTGAATCTATACATCATCACAAACAGTTAGTTCAATTTCATCCAGATAAAAAGTACTGTTATACATTTTCACATGCAATGCGGATCAGATTTCGACTTTTTCCTTGTTTACCTGGTTTAACTCTTCCTATTTATATAAAACAAGCACACTCCTGTTTCAAATGTTACTTGTTTATTGAGATTCTACTTGCAATATGTTATGCAGTTTTGTTAATAATTAGGGATTTTCGAAAACATTTTATAACGATATTGCACTATGCCCATTTTGTCTCAGCCTTTGCTGTTGCTTGTATCTTTTGCCTCAACCGTTGCTGTTCTTTGCCCTCTTTGTGTTCTCCCCTGCTCTTCTTTGCCCTATTTGTGTTCTCCCCTGCTCTTCTTTGCCCTATTTGTGTTCTCCCCTGCTCTTCTTTGCCCTATTTGTGTTCTCACCTGCTCTTCTTTGCACTATTTTGTTCTCCCCTGCTCTTCTTTGCCCTATTTGTGTTCTCCCCTACTGTTCTTTGCCCTATTTGTGTTCTCCCCTGCTCTTCTTTGTCCTATTTGTGTTCTCCCCTACTGTTCTTTGCCCTATTTGTGTTCTCCCCTGCTCTTCTTTGCCCTATTTGTGTTCTCCCCTACTGTTCTTTGCCCTATTTGTGTTCTCCCCTGCTCTTCTTTGCCCTATTTGTGTTCTCCCCTGCTCTTCTTTGCACTATTTGTGTTCTCCCCTGCTCTTCTTTGCCCTATTTGTGTTCTCCCCTGCTCTTCTGTGCCCTATTTGTGTTCTCCCCTGCTCTTCTTTGCACTATTTGTGTTCTCCCATGCTCATCTTTGCACTATTTGTGTTCTCTCCTGCTCTTCTTTGCCCTATTTGTGTTCTCCCCTGCTCTTCTTTGCCCTATTTTGTTCTCCCCTACTGTTCTTTGCCCTATTTGTGTTCTCCCCTGCTGTTCTTTGCCCTATTTGTGTTCTCCCCTGCTGTTCTTTGCACTATTTGTGTTCTCCCCTGCTCTTCATTGCCCTATTTGTGTTCTCCCCTACTGTTCTTTGCCCTATGTGTGTTCTCCCCTGCTCTTCTTTGCCCTATTTGTGTTCACCCCTACTGTTCTTTGCCCTATTTGTGTTCTCCCCTGCTGTTCTTTGCCCTATTTGTGTTCTCCCCTGCTGTTCTTTGCACTATTTGTGTTCTCCCCTGCTCTTCATTGCCCTATTTGTGTTCTCCCCTACTGCTCTTTGCCCTATTTGTGTTCTCCCCTGCTCTTCTTTGCCCTATTTGTGTTCTCCCCTGCTCTTCTTTGCACTATCACTGCCCCTGCTCTTCTTCACACTATTAGCCCCTGCCCCTGCTTTGTCCCTTTTTCCTTTCACCCTGTTGATCGTTGTCCCTTATTATATCTGCATCCAGCAGTTCATTACCACTTTTGTCACAGCCCCCCACCCCCAATATTCTATGCAATAAACTCACTAAATGCAGAAGTAGATATAAATTTACGTTCAATCAAATGCAGTAAGACGTTTGTCTGCATTATAAATGGTGTCTTTCATTGCTAAGAACTCAATTATGACATCCAATTTATGCCAAAATCTTAAATATAAGATAACCGTGGAATGGTGAAATGCAAAATGCTCTTTCTGGTCTGCTCAGCTAGCGACCAGCACCTTTACCACTCTCTCCTTCGTTGGTGGTCTAGTACAACCTTAAGTTTAGCTCTTCAACTAAACAACAATCACTTTGTTTTGGGATTTAGATTCGATAGCCGCTACAGTGCAGTATAGGTGCCCCTACATTCCATGCATACGCTGGCATGATGTGTAGAACCATTGACCTACCGTCTTTATTGTCATTTGTAAACAGTTGATACAACGGAGAATGAAAATATGATGAAATTAACTATAGAGGTGAGCTTCAGTCACACAAGTGTTAGTGGTCACTTCTATTAAGCAGCCAACCTGTATGTAATAAGCAGCCAGTTTCCAGATTCCCATTATAGTGTTTTACTATGCATGTGACCTCTATTAAGCAGCAACCTGTGCTAAGCAGCCACTATCTGCGATTTCCTTGGCTGACTGCTTAACACAGGTTTGACAGTATATCAAATTTTCACACTCACAGCAATAACATTTTGGTACATCAAATTGCAATTAACCCTTTCAACACCACAGACCTCTACATAGGCTTACAAAAAAGCCGTCTCATCAGATCTGCATTTTTTGCCAGTAATATTACTATTTTAGGACAAAATTACCCATTTTGATAAATGAACTGGTCCAAGTGTAATTTTCTTGTATTGGTCTTAAATATATCATGCACCAGTCCATGTCAGTTACTTGTTGTTGAATGGGTTTAGCCTCAAAATAGGGAGAAGTGACACAGTTCAGGGAGACCATTTCTCCCAAGTCACCCTCTAGCATAAAGCATTAAACACAACAGTCCTCCCCCCTAAAAAATCCACTTCAATTAATGCACGATCGTATCTAATGACAGTTTTCTTCTCTTTTTATTTTCTACATGAGAATATTGTACAGTTTTTCAAAGTACATGTGACACTATTGACTTCTGAAGTGTCCTTTAGTACATATCACATATTGGTGTGTGGGAAGAAACTTGTACTTGCATGAGGTGACAAACTGAAAGTCCACGGAGGACAAACAATTGAACACGATCATGTAAACATTAAGTACAAAATGAAGAAAACACGTCGGGAGTATTGATTAATTATGGCTCCTCTTTAGAGAACAACTCTCCAAAAGCTTCACATACATGTATCTTACCCCTCAGTATTCAACAAATAGGTTGAAATGGCATCGGACCAATCATGGTATCTGCATTAACTACACGATAGTATTAATTATAAGTAACAATTGTATCCAGAAAATTTGATTAAAAAAAGTATGTCTCCCCGGCAGTGTTGTATCAGTGACGTAAAGGGCAATAACCATGTAAAAATTTAATCGAGCGAAACACTAAGATGATGTGTGGAACTAGGTTTGGTAATTTATTCTCCATAAATCTTGAAAGGGCCATAACTGTGTGAAACAGTGGAACGTAAAGATGATATGCACAACTAGGCTTGGTACTGATCATTCCTGCAAAGTTTTCTTTAAATTAAGACTAGGAGTTTAGCAGATCTTGTCTCGAGGATTCAAGTCCGACCAGGAGTTTAGCAGATCTTGTCTCGAGGATTCAAGTCTGGCATGGAGTTTAGCAGACCTTGTCTTGAGGTTTAAAGTCCAGCTAGGAGCTTAGCAGATCTTGTCTTGAGGATTCAAGCAAGTCCGACATGGAGTTTAGCAGATCTTGTCTCGAGGATTCAATGATAATTCTGCATTGCAATTACATTAAATGCACATGTTATGGTACATAGCCTTCCTGTTTATAACTACACACACCCCACACTTCCTCTGGGCGTTCTATCACATTCACTTGACTCACCTGGCAATTTCTGAAAACCCACAGGAGGCAGTGGCATGTAGAGGGGTCCACCCTTCATTATCACAAACATCAACATCGGCCCCATGTTCCACCAGGAACTCTACCATATCCAGATTGTCGTCTATACATGCCTAAAAAATAAATATGTACTTACATGTATATATAGAAAGAATTAGCATAAATAAATACATGTACAATGTACTATCGATTAAGTTATCCGAGTTCTGTTACAGCAAACATATTCTCCAGCAAGGTACAATGTGCATGTATAGAATTATATGGAAGCACCCTGACACGCCTATCTGGACACCTTGCCCTACACTAGGGTCAGACGTGTTCCGCCCTGGGTTGAAGCTGCTGAAAATACTTCTCATTTACGTACTATGCCCAAATGGACTCGAATTGACAACCTCTGGTTGACAGCTGTCACTGTTAACCCATTCAACACCAAGTAACTCACATGGACTGGTCCATGATATTCATATACCAATAAATGAATCAGAAAATCACATTTGGACAAGTTCATTTATCAAAATGGGTAATTATGTCTAAAAATAGTCATATCACTGGCAAAAAGTGCAGATCCTGATGAGCCAGCTCTGATGAGCCGGCTCATCACGAGCCGGCTCATCTGGATCTACACTTTTTGTAAGCCTATTTAGAGGTCTGTGGTGTTGAAAGGGTTAATATCCCAAATTATACTAAATGCTAATATTAAAGTCGGAGACCCCTTTCAAAAGTAACATGAATGGCAAAGGCCCTTTAAAATTGCACAAAGTCTGCTGAACCCTGCAGTAGACAGAATATTTACAGAGCTCATATTGGTCAGCAATTGTGGCAGAAGTGTGAAAAGATAAGCCCTCAGTTCTAACATTCCCATAGCTGACAGGTGGGTACTCCAGTTTCCTCCCACATGAATGACCACATATACGCTTTCATCCGCGCCAACGAGAGTGATTAATATTAGTTGTTAAAACTTGCTTCGCAATCGTTGTAAAATAAATCAAGTTTAAACTAAAAACATTACTGTAAAAGATTCACAAATTAAGGGTACATATTTTCAGATCAAGGCATCACAGAATGTACACGTTTTCACCCAGTAATATACCGGTATACATGTATGGAGGAATGAAGAAATCATGTGATAGGATCAGTTGCTAAAGACACCAACCACACTTCAAAACAAGCAACTCTCATAAATTGTATCGAGTTTTCTCAGCACCACCTCTATTTACATCACAGCTAATTTTCAGAATCACCCTAAACAACCTTCAAGAGCTCACTTTCTCACTTTTAAAAACAATGCCAGATTAGAATGTTTTAAGAGAAGGCCTACTTAACCTTCCTACATTATTTGCTATAATGGATTGCCATTGTTTACTGTTTTTATTTACACACAATTCTCCGGGGGGGGGGGGGGGGGGTCAAGTGATACTAATCAAAGATTATATTTCTTCTTTACAGCCACAAACTTAGACAAGGTTGATATGGTTCTAAATATGACAAGATCTTTATCATTGAAATTCTCTGGTTCAATTGTTCATATTGCTTATTTATTGTTTGTTTAAGAAATTATCTACATTGTGACATTTTTTTTGCAATAATTAACTAAATTAAGAAATATTTTATCCATACATGTTTTACAATTTGTTGCAAAACTATAGGCTTTCTGACAGTTACATACATGACTGTGAGGTCTAGTATAACTGTTAATGGTGCTACAGTGTGGGCTTACTCAGCGGATATTACATGTACTGTACATGAATACAGTACAACCGTAAACTATTCTATGGACCAGAGTGGGAAAAGGGACAGGGTGGGTCAGAAAAGGGGCAGGGTGCATTTTGAGTGGCGAAAGGAATAGGTGTCACTGTGTGGTGTGGTGGAGGTGGTATATGTGGGTTTTACCCCTAGAAAAGTTTGCTAATTTACGGTGATTGACAACAAATTATGCTTGATTAAAGAGCCATACTATGGGCAAACAAATAAACACCAACTACAACCATTAATGAATCCTAGAATAGCCTGACAAGAGTACAGATTCAAAGAAATGATACACAGAGATACTGGTACATGTATTAATATGTGAAGGAACAAGGAAGACTATTTTCCCAAATCACCATCTAGCTTCAACTCTGATACAACAAGGAAGACTATTTTCCCAAATCATCATCTAGCTTCAACCCTGATACAACAAGGAAGAGACTATTTTCCCAACTCACCATCTAGCTTTAACCCTGATACAACAAGGGAGACTATTTTCCCAAATCACCATCTAGCTTCAACCCTGATACAACAAGGGAGACTATTTTCCCAAATCACCATCTAGCTTCAACCCTGATACAACAAGGGAGACTATTTTCCCAAATCATCATCTAGCTTCAACCCTGATACAACAAGGGAGACTATTTTCCCAACTCACCATCTAGCTTCAACTCTAGATACAATATGAATATTAAAAATGGACATGTTTCCAAGCTATGCCTGTGTAATACACTGGCCAGTCACTAATATCTCTGCAACTAAGGGCCTTTTTGTATGTTGTAGCAGGGTGTTACACCTTGACCCTCCATTGTGCCCCAGTGTATTCTTTTTATCTCCATCTCCCTGTTTCCGTTTTATTCTCCCCTCCATGCCTCACATTTAATTCCCCTCCTCCCTGTTTCCATTTTATTGCCCTTCCCTTTTATTTCCCCATCCCTGTTCCACTTTTATTGCCCCTCCCTGCTGACCTTTTATTACCCCTCCCTCCCTGCTTCCCTTGTACATGTATATTCACCTCCTTGGACATCCCTAACACAGACTTGGAAATAGACAGACTTAAAATATAGGCAGTATATTATATGTCAATCGATAAATGAAATTTCCAAATACAATGTATGACATTTTCATGTTACGGTTGGAAATCGCACTGTGATAATTGTACGGGTGAGTTGCGGTCTGATAAAGGCGACGAAAGTTACAGGACTAACAAGTTGGTTATGATGAAATTATCTTTCCACCCACCCCTGACCCTGCTCGTACCGTAACCCTCTATTCATGTCCTAGAAAAATTAGATGGGACGTTAAACCGAGGTCTCGTGTCGGTGCTTTACATCGTGCACGTAAAAGAACCAGAGGAGACGCTTACTTGTTACAGTTATGTACAACATCAAGCATTCAGATGATACAGATGTATATTATATGTCTGGAAATGTCCGCATCAAATACTGAAATAACTTTTGTTTCCATGCAGTGTTAGTCCACTAAACCTGTAACCCCAGAATATGATTTTTAAAAATCAGATTTGACTTTAAACAATTTCCGACCATGAAAGTACTGAAACATCTTCACCTAATGATATGGCTAATATTCCTGTCAAACGTTAAAACTTTATCAAAACGCAAATTATGAACATAGTGAGTGCAAGAAAGATGATAGGTGTAGTAATAATAATTTGGCCAGTAACTGTGTTCTTAACATACAGAAGAATGACAGGGTAGAACCAGCATTGAAGTGGAGAAGAGAAGCAAAGTTACCCTGCCTCGGACAGGGTCTCAGTGTATCGTGTAGTTGTGCAACAAAGTTTTGATGAAAAAGAATCTGTAACTTTGTCAGATGTTGATTGGTTTAAGCACTATTTATTTGTGACAGCAACAGCAGAAGTACAAGTAATTAACAATAGTACACGTATGGAATTTGTTTAGCACATACCAGATATCCGATTGAATATGGCACTATAAATAAATTCATGTTATAATACCCATGACCCCAGGATTTTGAAAATGACCCCTTAAAATTTGGTATGGAGGTCATTGATGACCCTCAAAATTTAGACCCTGGAAAAAATACTGGATCACCCCAAAGGAAATTGTAGGGGTCACATTCAATACTGAATATTACCGAGGTCTATTTAGATTAATTACCAATATCTATAATATACATAATAGTCAGAATGTCACTGTTCCTTTATTCATTGTGTTATCATGTAAAGTGTTCATCAACATTATCAAGTAGATTAAAACATTTCTCACAACCCACAAAGGAATTTATAACAACAATTATGTAATGAGGGCATTAATAACTAAGCTGGTCATAATAATCAGACTGGTCCTAATATTCAAGTTTGTTCTAAATACTAATAATAATTAAGCTGGCTTGCAGTCTGCAGATGCATCAAGTAAATGTACATGCACTATAGAACATTAAAATCCAAAGGGAAAAAGAGTCCTGTTGAAAAATATCCAAACGTTATTGTCGTAAAAATGGATTTGGCTAAAGAAAACACAGAATAATTATGCAAAAAAGTACACCATTTCTACTGATATTCATACAGATCTTCAAATTTGCAAAATCAGCATGTTTGGTTTGCTATAAAAAAATTTAAAAAACAAATAATTATTTTTATTTTGGCACAACATAATTATTCAGGGCCCACACTGGGCTGAAAAAGTTTGAGCCATTATCATGGCGCATGAAATGGGGAGGGTGGGGGTGTCCCCTCCCCAGTTTGAAAAATTTCTATTTTGTTTATGATTATGTTGACATTTTAGCGATATGTAGGGAGGGATTGTTAGAAAATATATCACTTAAAAATAAACTAGTTTAACCATAACAGCAGATAAATAATATAGAGACAGGTTTGACCTTAATTAGGGATCTTCGGGTATATTTTTTATATCAGCATACCCCATCACCAAAATGTATTTAGAGTAGGTGATTTATAATGGGTTGCATAAGGTAGAGAGATAGATTAAATTACAGTAGTAAGAAGGTAGAAGGATACTGTCTGTCAGAAGAAAGTCAACAGCTCATAGGTGTGTCCTTCATATATCCCAAGATCCCTAATAACACCTAGTCAAACCTGCAACATATAGACTGCGTTGCCCGTTGAGGGTTGTACTAATAAATATCAATAAAGATATTACTACGAAAATTAAAAGTAAGACCTAATGGCGAATAGTTAACTAGTCGCACGAACCGGTGTGAAAAATAGCAGGTGCCCCTGAGCAAAGAAAAACGAGCGCTCAGGAATGTGCACTGAATGACCTCTGCAAATGTAAACAAACAATTGAAAATTTTACGTTCGCGCAAACGAGAAAGAGATATGGCAGGTGCCCGTTTACCTTGTATAGTGCACAGCAGTATCGAGGTTGCTACGAAGATTAAAATTACGATTCGGGACGGCGGAAGTGGAATAATGGTTAAGTTTGATTACTTCCCTTGTCCGGTGAGACTTGTCATGTCACTCGGATGCAAGCCAAATAAACAGGATATACGTTAAATTACATTCTTGGAAGTGCCCAGAATGAAAAGAATACTGATATATCTATTATAAAATACCAATTTCATTAGCGTATATGGCCGTTTTGGACACATTTATGATATTTGAAATTTTCACTTTCGGTTTTGAACTGTAAATATATACTGCGTAACAGCCAAATTGGCATATACGCCATATTTGGTCATATCTCCTCCCACTTATGCAAATATTTCAATTGGAAAGCCTTTGCTCTGTTCATACAGACCGTAATACACAGGACATATTTTGGGGGTCAGTTTTTTATCGGAACACCGATTGCGCAATAATGCGCAGTAAAGATGTGTGGTGGTTGCTAACGTTTGCTCCATTTTACATGTTTGAAATTGAGGTTCAAACGGCCGTCGAAGCAATTTTCAGTCAATTATCCCCCAGCAATCATGGACCAGAATAAACAATAATTCATCATACTTTAATTGCCTAGTCGATAATCCAATCATCGGTACGATTAAACAGCCAATTTAATATTGCAAATTGGCCCCTCGCGTGTCAAAAAGATTGCTATTCACACATTATGCGTCCTTGACCGACAATTGTAGACAGCAAAACATTCGGACTGTGTCTATTGATTTACGCGCGTTTTCACCAGGGTTGGCCGGGAAATACCGGGGGCGGGAAATACCGGTATTTCCCTTTCCGGTATTTCCCGCCCCGGGAAATAAGCCCAGAAGTGGGAAATACCGGGAAATACCGGGAAATAAGATTATGTGTCTTCCAAACACGTTTTTTGCTCATTTTTATGCATTGCTACCACTCTATAAGTGCTTAAACTATTTCGTCCCTGCCAGGGGTACTCATCAGGTGGCATCATTGGCAACCACAACAGTTTTTTTTGGGTTTTATTGTTTTTTTTTTGTTTTTTTTTATTTTATTGTTTTTTTTTCATTTATTTTTTCGTTTTTCTTGTTGGAATGTTTCTTCAGCCAGTAGTCTGTCTTCACCAGTTGATTTCCTCGCTACCTCTCAGGAAGCAGTAGCATAGCACCAGCTTCGCTGCTTTCTCAACGCCCAGTCTGTTGCGTAGTTTCGTCTGTATGATACCGAAGTTGGAGAACACACGTTCAATGGCGGCTGAACTTGCTGGCAGTACCATCAATTTCCTGGCGAGCTGACTGAAGTCTTTGGTGATCACGCCCGACCTCTCCACACATGACCACCATACAGCTGGCTTCGAGTTGTTGATGGAGGATTCCTGTTGTAGCACCTTAGGAATTGGCAGTGTCTCGGACATGTAGTTGAGGAGTTCGGGTACAAGTTCTGGCTTGGTCTCATGAAGAAGCTCCTGGGCACTGGTGACGTGTTGAAATTGTGTACAAACAAACAGTGTGGGTCATCTCAAATTATGATTCTGACTTCTTTAATAACAGCTATATTATGAACACATTTCAGGGATAATCCTAAAAACATTTGCATTTTGCCTACTACATTAAACATTTAAAATACCTCCAATAAATGTATGTATAAACTCCTTAAACTGTGTTTGTATACAATGTATATTAGAGTAATAATGAACAGTCTCAATAATGTTACTACTATGAATGCCTGTATTTTTCGTCATATTCTTCAAAAGCAGTTCATTTTCATCCTGCACACATGATACTACAATCAGTACACCGGGTAATAGAACCAGGCTACCAGTCAAAAACTATAATGAACAATTTATATATTCGTATTTTGAGTTGATTTTTGTATTTTCGCAAATTGGAATTTTGTTGAGCCATTTTTCTTTTTTTATCGCAAATGGCTCAAGTTGCGAATGCTAGCGTGGGCCCTGATTATTATGTCAAATACATACATGCCTTCAAATATTTAGCTCTTAGTTGGCTCCAACTTTATCAAACTCTAGGGACAGTTTTTTTCAATTGGCGACAGAAGTGGTGCAGACAAAATTCAAACAGAGGGAACATTGCAGGCCTAGAACATTGACTTTAAAGTGTTTGTGCCCAGCTGTAGTCGTTAGTGTGCTCTTAGGCTTAAAATAACAGATTTGTCGGTGCCATCCATCCCGGGCAATTTGCGCCCGCCCACATACATTTATGGACAAAAATGAGATGTTTCTCTGTTTTGTATATATTTTGGACTTCTCCATTTGCCACATTTACGATCTTTTGGTACCATTACCTGGCTTAGGTACAGTAAATATAGTCCTTCAGATGCTTGGAAATCACAATTCATGCATGCTATAATATACTCTCTACGCCAATTGAAAACGGCACCCCTTCCAGGTGCATGTACATAGCGAAGCCTAATTTACTTGTTACTGCGATTTGTTTTCCCGGTGCACATAGTTGGAGAGAAATAGCCTCTGCCAGATATCAATCTGTCTTTGTTGTACTCAATTATTAGCTCCAATTCATGATGACAAACAATAACCGACTTGCAGTTGCACAACACGCAAAGGTTCTGTCCGACTTGTACTGTAGGAAATACTAAATTAACATATCTCGAGAAATATATTTCAAATGAAACATGCTAGAATCATGATTTAAACAAAATGTCTAATGCCACCTATAGAGCTCTACAAATCTCAAGAAAACAGTTTCTTCTATAATATTAGACATAAATATATCATTATGTCAATTATTAGCCTAATTGAAAACAATTACCATAAGTAGGGCAAATATATTTTTGTAAGTAATGTTGTGATTAAGTCACTAATTACAGACATACTAAACAATTAAAGAATACCGTATCAAGGAATTAATGTAATACAACTGTTGATAGATCTCACGGTGACCTACTTTTCATAACTTTTATGTCCGCCACATACAGACATCGAAAAACACCGAGAATTTCCGTTGCAAATGTGATTGGTTTTATGTTATTTCATTAAAAACATGCTTAAATGCAAATTTCCAATTTAAATATGGGTGTATACCTGGTGTAGAGCTGTCAAGCCATCAATATTTGCAGTGTTTATATCGGCTCCTCTTTCCAGTAACCTTTTCACTTCATCGGTGTCTCCACTAGAACAAGCAGCTAAAAATACACATCCATCATGAAACTTCACTTTTTTGTCTTTCTCTGAAGTATGATTTAAGCACTTATTTGTATCGGAATCTTCCCATCGTTTCAATTGTTCGTGCCTCTTAAAAATGGCACTTGTCTGCTGTTTTTCGTCCGCCATGACAGCTGCGCTAGAAATTTGCAAATCACGCAAATTCACGTTTCACACTCGCACACTGCGAGACTTCGGAGAAAATGGCTGCGCCCATGACATTAACATCAACATTTTGTTGTAGAAGTAATCGATGGATTTCTCCTGTGTCCAAACTTTTAAAGCAGCATGAAAGAGCTTTTAGTAAAAATGAAATGAAAGATTCTGAAGAAGTTAACACAGATTCCCAAGGTATATGTGTAATTGTGTTTGACCTATGCCAGGGGACAGTCTCCAAATAAAATATTTATGTCTAACCCCACCCACTTATTTTCTTCACTAACAATTTTAAACCACTAAATACCATATGGAAGCAGGTCACTTCATCCCGAACCAATTTTGACGACAAGAGACAATTCGACGGTTTAACATTACACTCTTAAGCTGTTATTGTATCGTAGTATCGTGTCTTCGCTTCAGGTGTGGAGCCATGGAGTTTGCAGCTCCACGGCCAACTGTTACAATTTTGCCCTTCGGCAAATCACACATTACCTCTTTCTGGGTGGGTTACAATAAAGAGTGTGTCCCCCCCCCAAAAAAAAAGAGAGGACCAATCAGGGCTGTACAAATCCTATCGCCCGACGCCCGGGACAAGTCGAAAATTACGACGGACAAGTGGCTAATTTCAAAATGTTAGTCCCGGACAAGTGCCTTTTTCAAAAATCATAATCATCTTTTTTGACAGAAAATCTAAAAAAACCCAGAAAATCTATAAAAAAACCGGCTATTTACTTTCGCCAAAAAAAAACGGATGAATTACCGCAGTAGAAATCCAACGAAACACCGTGTACGCGTGTTGTGAGATCACATGATCACACATATGCCGATTGCGAATGTAAACAATGCGATTAACTGTGAAAACACTCGCTAATTTAAAGATTAAGAGTGGACATACATAAAAATGATAATAGATAAATGAGGCCTGATTGGGTCGATTTGTTATGATGGACGCGTGCTACAAACGTGGGCAATTAATGTGGCCTGATTACCATTACAGACTGCAAACACTGATTGATATTCGCCGATACATGCGTCAATTCTGTCTTTTTTGCCGAGGCGCAGAAAATGTCACTATTTTTAAAGAGGTAAGTTGTGTTTTTTAATTTCATGATATAATTAGAGCAATTAACGTTCAAGATCAGCCAACCGATATGAATTTTATATAGAAATATACTGTAAATAACTATCGGACTCTGCACATTTCGTCCATATTAATTATTCTATTAAACTGCGCTGCCGTGTTAAAATCAATATAAGTTTACTTAAATTCTTTAGTTCTAAACGGAAAAGTGAAAGTGGGGATGGTAAAAAGAACAGACTGGGTATTGAATGAGTACACTCACTGATGATTCCATTTTGAATTCATAATTATGTAGTGATATGCATGTATATTTGCAGGTTCCAGAACTTCAACGAGAAACCACCGAAGTCCTTCCAGGCCCTGGACTACAGGTCCATCCCAAGTGAGCGACATCAGCTGGCCAGCCACGGAAAAGAAGATCTACAGGACATCCTGAACCATATGATGGCTGTGTTCCCTGAGGCTCGTCACAGCCAAATTCAGACAAGAGTATGTGCAGTTGAAGGTGCTTATGAGGCAACAGCGGCAAAGTAGTGAGGTGCCTGTTAGTGAGGTGTATGCCAGACTATTAAGGACCAGTCCGAGTGCCATTAAGTGAATTGAAGAGAACTGGGCCTTCTCTGCAAGACTTTGATGCTGAGAAGGCCACCAGGCACTGGCTTGCCTGTGGCAAAGGCGGTCGTCATATCCACGGGCATAAGTGTTAAGAAATGTGTGTGACCGGTGTTGTAAATAATTATTATTAGTTTGTGTGTAATAATGATTCTTTATTTATTTAGATAATTTATGTAAATAAGAGTAAACACTGAATTAAATCATCTTAATCATGATCTTGTCTCTGTCTCAATTAGCCTATACGTAAAGATACATATGATATCACATTTTTAATTGCTGTTTTGGCAAAATATTATTGGACAAGTGGCATCCTGGCTTTTTGAAAGTCACTTGTCCTGGACGAGTGGCCGTGAAAAATATTTGTACAGCCCTGCCAATACACATGTAAAGTGGTGCTGCAGTATATATACATGTAGATGGATAGATACCAAAAAGTAAAATGACATTCAAATATACATAGATTTCAGATGATGTCACAATGTTATGAGTTATTGCTTTCTACACATTTGACCCACAAGATGGCGTTGTCCTCGGTAACCTGTATGTTTATAGTTTGGCCATGTGATTGCAATCAATGTATAACATGGATTCATACATTTCAGATAACGTTATGAGAATCGGGGTTATTGACTTGTGTCAAGCTATATGGATTGACACATAAATTGCAACAATACACACATTTAGCATGTTTTCAATCTTTGTGATCCATTAACACTGATAAAATATTAGTTTCAGCATTCTTTATTTCAGTATTTTTACCTGATAAAATATTGATTTTCTGCTGTGTGTTTTCAATTGATTTATAAACTTTGTAGAAGTTTGACCTACAAGCTGGCAGTGTGATGGTATTTGGTCACATGATTACAATATATGTATTCGAAAGTGGTACTCAATAGTAAAATAGTATTCGAATAAACAATGAATATTTCACATGAAATGAGAACTTTTCCCCACCTAATAGTGGTGTTTAATTTAAAGCAGCATTATATCGTAATAAAGGACGTTTTGGGTAAAATATAAATACTAATGTGTGTGTGTTTACAAAAATCAAAATAGTCACTCAGAAACGATAACATTCCATTAAATTTAAACCGTCGTATACGCGAATTTGTTTATCAACACACGAAATGTAAACACGTACAGCGCTCATGCGTGAAACAACAGAGGATGTAGAAAACAACGTATATATTTTGAACATGAAAGACTAT
This sequence comes from Archivesica marissinica, assembly GCA_014843695.1. NCBI lineage: Eukaryota > Metazoa > Mollusca > Bivalvia > Venerida > Vesicomyidae > Archivesica > Archivesica marissinica. Next base: position 53,415,807 of record CM026387.1, read on the forward strand.
CTATCTCTCTTCCTCTAATGTTAAACCCCTCGCGGGGATGTACAAATGTCCCTAAAAGACTTAGCTAACAGAGGTATGAATCAACATATCAAGTAATTTAATTAAAAAAGACAACGTGGGACAAATGGGGACGATGCATTCCGAATGTAAACAAGTGCGGACGATGCGTTCCAGTTGTAAACAAGTGCATGACCGATCGACTCGGAGAGTCCTACTTTCGGTTTCGAGTTTGTTTTATCGCAAAAAAACACTGTTTACCAAATGAACATAAGCATACAAAGTATAATGTTAGAATGTGTAGCAGCATTGCTACCCATACGTAAAAGTTGAATTTTTCAAATATCTTTTATTTCATACGATGTAATGCTGCTTTAAAGCGACATCACATCGCAAAAAGCAAATAAAATGCAATTTACGTACAAAAGCAGAAGTAGGATTTCATATAATGGTTAGCCACGCTCCTGAATTGAGGTTTGTTTATTATTAGAGTCTATACTAAGCGTGTGATACTGTCGTTTAGAGATAATTTAAATCTGATCAATCTAAAAATACATATGCACAGGCACAAATATGACATTACATATTAATCTGTACCATACATCTTGATATTCAGGATACATACATTGTATTACGCATGGATGTTAACCATATTTACATTAGTTTGTTATGTCAACAAACGTCGTATACAAGAATGTTTGTTTTGAAATAACTCGGATTGTGTGGAAAATATACCATATAATAGGAACTTATATTCTGTAGAACTTTTCTTTTTTCATCGATATAATGTCGCTTTAAACTTGCGAACAAAATAAACATTTTATAGCAAATTATATTATGGTTATCTGTTTATTGTATAAATGACTAGTCAACTACTAGAATAATATGTTATTCTCAATAATCAATAGCAAATTATTGATCTGATTAAATAATGTACTGATTGACTTGCCCTTTAAAAATTGATTGAAGCCAGGAATGCCTTTTGCATAGTGTCAAAGGGACTGAGGGCGCTTGAGATATGAAACAGATGCCAAACTTTTGCTCTTAATTAACAAACTCTCTATGTGGTGCAAATCATGGCCATTTGGAGTGGATTGAAGGGTTAGTTTACATGTATACAAATTTATTTTAGCTCGATTGTGAAACAAGTTCTTACAACTTATATTAATCACTCGAGACCTCATTCCTGATGGAATCCATTGCCACGAGGGAGAGAGAAGAGGCAATGTGGAATATAAATGCCTTGCCTAAGGGCACAATCGTAACGGCTCCAGCGGGGATTGAAGGGTTGAAATGACAAAATAACCAATATTAAAACAAAAATGAAAATCAACAATAAAGTGAATGCAACTTTTTTAATTGATTTGAAACATTTATTTGTAATTTAAATTATTACTTAATGGGTAGTTTTGTTTAGTTCTTCTAGTCATGTGACATACAGTTGGTGACATAGTACCTCGATCTCCCTCAGGGTATCTGCTTCTTCTGTTAGCAACTGTTGTTTAGCCAGGTAAGTACAGTCGATAATAAGTGATGTTAGGACTTGCTTTGAGCAGCGCTGTTTACAAGATTACGCCTAATTACAAGCTGGATCTCGTGCAGTACCTATGTTCTCGCACAATTTCTTTTTGTATTCGTATACCAAAAATAGAACTGGAACATCATCGGGTATGGAATCTGATAGGGACTTGTGCATTGCTTATTATTAACCCTTTCCCCCTTAGAAGCGTCTCTCGACGCCAATGCCTATTGACATAGAATGACACATTAGTAGTCAAACAAGCTATAATCAGAATAACGTAGTGTATACAACCAGGGATCATTTTAGAGGGCGATGTGGGCGAAATAGTTGCCTAGGGACCTTGACTGCGCCCTCTGGGGGCCCCACTTCTCCCTAAAAAAGCAAAAACAATTTTCATACCAAATTTTGGCCAGTAAGATACACTTGCCCATTATAAAGCACTTGCCTATTATAATGTTGTATTTAATGGTCATACTGTGCATTTTAACCATATTTTGTTGAAATTTATTAAATAACACCATTTAAGGACGCGATCGCACGCTTTCTCACTTATCCCAAAAATTCTGACCTAGAATGAACCCTGACGACACTTAATAATTCCTAGTAACCTCTATGAAAGGTGGAGTAGGCAAGTTCACAGCTTATCCATTGTGTATGGTTGGTAAATTACAGCCAAATGTATGAAATAAAACTACATCTCTATAGGGGAAAGGGTTAATGCTAGTGATTGTTCCTCAAGTTGACCATTGATAAAACTACACCTCTATGGGGGAAAGGGTTAATGCTAGTGATTGTTCCTCAAGTTGACCATTGATAAAACTACATCTCTATAGGGGAAAGGGTTAATGCTAGTGATTGTTCCTCAAGTTGACCATTGATAAAACTACACCTCTATGGGGGAAAGGGTTAATGCTAGTGATTGTTCCTCAAGTTGACCATTGATAAAACTACATCTCTATAGGGGAAAGGGTTAATGCTAGTGATTGTTCCTCAAGTTGACCATTGATAAAACTACACCTCTATGGGGGAAAGGGTTAATGCTAGTGATTGTTCCTCAAGTTGACCATTGATAAAACTACACCTCTATGGGGGAAAGGGTTAATGCTAGTGATTGTTCCTCAAGTTGACCATTGATAAAACTACACCTCTATGGGGGAAGGGTTAATGCTAGTGATTGTTCCTCAAGTTGACCATTGATATTACATTGATCTGTTTGCAGGGTTCCTCAAGTTGACCATTGGTATTACATTGATCTGTTTGCAGTGTTCCTCAAGTTGACCATTGGTATTACATTGATCTGTTTGCAGGGTTCCTCAAGTTGATCATTGATATTACATTGATCTGTTTGCAGTGTTCCTCAAGTTGATCATTGATATTACATTGATCTGTTTGCAGGGTTCCTCAAGTTGACCATTGGTATTACATTGATCTGTTTGCAGGGTTCCTCAAGTTGATCATTGATATTACATTGATCTGTTTGCAGGGTTCAGACGCTACAAACTACGAAAGGTGGAAGAATTTCAAATGGGCCAAAGACGTGTTTTCAAAGTAATAATAATAGATTTTAATTTCTTGTTTAATAAAATGTTATTCAACTAATGTTGGTATATTTTATCGCATGACTGGGCCTATTTAATTTATCCCAATGCAGTCCATCGGTTTACCCCTGATGTGCCCCATTTCTCCCTACCTTGTACTCAGGGAGAAATATTTTCATATATAATGGCTGTCCGATTAGCGCAGTGGTTAGCGCGCTCGCTTCTGACCAATGCGCCCCGGGTTCGATCCTCGGACAGGGAAGTATGTGAGATGGTACGATGGTCGCCAGATCGGACAAGTGGGTTTTCTCCTGGTACTCCGGTTTCCTCCCACATGAATGACCACATATACGCTTTCATCCGAGCCAACGAGAGTGATTAATATAAGTTGTTAAAACTTGCTTCGCAATCGTTGTAAAATAAATAAAGTTTATAAAAAAATATATAATGTATGTGAATTGCTGGGTCAACAAACTTCTCTCTGGAATAGTTTGCACATCTAAACTTATATCTGGACCTTTTTGATGATGAACTTGTTCCAGACTTGTATGGTCGATTGGACCAGTTTCCCAGGTGACAAACTGTGAGTAACAAAGTACGATATCTCCAAACAAGTGTTGTTAGAATCGCCACTGTGTCTACAGAGTTATCTTCTCAATGTTACGAAACTGGATACTAATTTGTGTATGCTTTGTTTGGCCTGATCTTAATAATAATTGGTAAAATTGTTTATCACCCTGGTGAAAAGACTCCCACCATGTATGCTACATTTTGTATGTTCAGAATTGTCCTAGTCTCTACATGCAGAGTTATTGCCCTTCTATTTAATGGATATTTACGCAGATGTGTGTTCCTAGTCTCTACATGCAGAGTTATTGCCCTTCTATTTAATGGATATTTACGCAGATGTTTGTGCAACGTTATACCCCAAACAAATCAGAGCAAATGTAGGTATGCTGAATTTGTGTTGATCCATCAAATACAGTCAAACCTGTGTTAAGCAGCCAGCCAATGGAATCTCAGAAAGTGGCTGCTTAGCACAGGTGGCTGCTTAACAGAGGTCAAATGTATAATAAAACAACATATTGGGAATCTGGAAACTGGCTGCTTAATACAGGGTGGTTGCTTAATAGAGGTGACCACTAACACAGGTTTGACTGTATATCACACACAAAAATTGGCATTGAGATGCCATGTTTCGGTCTACATTTATTCGCGATTTATTCATTCAAACCATGTTAGCATAACAAATAAGATGGGAGGTGCAGTAGGTATATGCCATGGCAATTTCTATCATGTGCAGAATGCTGCTCCATTAATCAAATATATGTAGAATATGGAAGCACGGTTACAAAATATGCTTGTCTACTCATCATGGCAAGCAACCACTGCAGTAAATTAAAATAAGTCAAAAGTAATTATGCGCATTGTAATTTCAGGGCTCGGTCTAGGCGGCGACATGGGCGAAATAGCCTTAAGCCCTGGGGGATCCATAAAAAAAAAACTTTTGTTTTTGGAAATTTTCATAAACAATTTTGTCCAGTAAGAGGCACTGGCCATTGTAAAGCACACCTTCTATTCAAATGTTGTATTTAATGGTCAAAATGTGTATTTTAGCGGTACTTTGTTGAAATTTATTAAATAATGCCATTTAAAGACGGAATCGCACACATTCTCACTTCTCCCAAAAATTCTAAATAGGGACTATCATTTTAACAAATTCCTTGTTTCCTTCTATTACAGAAAGCACCAACTCCACCACCACGATACACAAAGATGTCGGTTGATCAAGACTGGACAGACGTTTGGCCGTCTGCTCAGACATTCAAATGGTCCGTTGTGCCTCTGCCCATTAAACAGGGTGCACTGAAAGTACGTCATTTTCTCTACACTATGTATGGTTAATCGGAAATCAAATTTTATAAATAGTTTGTATTTTAAACAAAATTTGTGTCTAAACCAATCCAAATAACATTTTGTCCAATCTAAGATGTCTGTTTTGAGTGTGTGTTTTACGTTTATTTATCGTCGCTACCGGTTGCCCATATGAGCGACGCCTCCTGAAGAGATTAGTTATGTTAGGGGGATAGTGCATGATACAGACAGAGACCAATTCCAGAATCTCCGCTGGTTCTTTTACGTGCACGGTGTAAAGCACCGATACGATACCTCGGTTTAACGTCCCATCTGAAAGACTGTTAATTTTATTATGGTCAGACGGGGGGATTGAACCTGCGATCCCTGGATTACCAGTCCAGCGTGTTAACCACTGGACTACAGATCCGTCTGTTTTGAACAAGGTGTATCAACTTATATTAATCACTCTTGTTGTCGAGGATGAAAGTGTTTGTGAGATCCTTAGTGTGGGAGGAAACCGGAGTACCTGGAGTTAACCCATATGTTTGAATTGGGGACTACTGTAAGTACCATCTCACATACTTCCCATTCGGAGGATCGAACCTGGGTCGCATTGGTGTCCCGTGAGAATGAAGGACAGCTGGTTGACATTTTAATACTGCTTTAAATATTAACAAGATGGTTTTTAATTTTGGTTTAAACATTTTATTCGTCATAATATACACACTATACATATACATAATTTACACAAATATATTTGCAATGACTAATTGAATTGGAAGCTATTATAGCTTATTGAAATTATTTATTATCATCTATTTCGAAGCGTGTGGTACGGATTAGCCAGTGTATTTGAAATTTTGAAATGTCACTAGACAGCGAAATGTTTTATATACGGTTGCCACGTTCAAGTCAGCATCGTTAAATACTACTATCCTCTTTATTATGTTTCTTGATCGCGGAGGGGCATCTGTGGCCGGGTGGTTACTGATCACGGAGGGGCATCTGTGGCCGGGTGGTTACTGATCACGGAGGGGCATCTGTGGCCGGGTGGTTACTGATCGCGATGGGGCATCTGTGGCCGGGTGGTTACTGATCGAGGAGGGCATCTGTGGCCGGGTGGTTGCTGATCGCGGAGGGGCATCTGTGGCCATGTGGTTACTGATCACGGAGGGCCATCTGTGGCTGGGTGGTTACTGATCGCGGAGGGCCATCTGTGGCCAGGTGGTTACTGATTGCGGAGGGCCATCTGTGGCCGGGTGGTTACTGATCGCGGAGGGCCATCTGTGGCTGGGTGGTTACTGATCGCGGAGGGGCATCTGTGGCCGGGTGGTTGCTGATCGTGGAGGGGCATCTGTGGCCGGGTGGTTACTGATCTCGGAGGGGCATCTGTGGCCGTTTGTTACTGATCTCGGAGGGGCATCTGTCGCCTGGTGGTTACTGATCGCGGAGGGGCATCTGTGGCCGGGTGGTTACTGATCGCGGAGGGGCATCTGTGGCCGGGTGGTTACTGATCGCGGAGGGGCATCTGTGGCCGGGTGGTTACTGATCGCGATGGGGCATCTGTGGCCGGGTGGTTACTGATCACGGAGGGGCATCTGTGGCCAGGTGGTTACTGATCGCGGAGGGGCATCTGTGGCCGGGTGGCTACTGATCGCAGAGGGGCATCTGTGGCCGGGTGGTTACTGATCGCGGAGTGCTATCTGTGGCCGGGTGGTTACTGATCACAGAGGGGCATCTGTGGCCGGGTGGTTACTGATCGCGGAGGGCCATCTGTGTCCGGGTAGTTACTGATCACGGAGGGTCATCTGTGGCCGGGTGGTTACTGATTGTGGAGGCCATCTGTGGCCGGGTGGTTACTGATCACGGAGGGGCATCTGTGGCTGGGTGGTTACTGATCGAGGAGGGCATCTGTGGCCGGGTAGTTACTGATCGCGGAGGGGCATCTGTGGCCGGGTAGTTACTGATCACGGTGGGGCATCTGTGGCCGAGTAGTTACTGATCACGGAGGGGCATCTGTGGCCAGGTAGTTACTGATCGCGGAGGGGCATCTGTGGCCGGGTGGTTACTGATCACGGAGGGGCATCTGTGGCTGGGTGGTTACTGATCACGGAGGGGCATCTGTGGCTGGGTGGTTACTGATCGCGGAGGGGCATCTGTGGCCGGGTAGTTACTGATCGCGGAGGGGCATCTGTGGCCGGGTGGTTACTGATCACGGAGGGGCATCTGTGGCCGGGTGGTTGCTGATCGAGGAGGGCCATCTATGGCCGGGTGGTTGCTGATCGCGGAGGGCCATCTGTGGCCGGGTGGTTACTGATCGCCGAGGGCCATCTGTGGCCGGGTGGTTACTGATCACGGAGGGTCATCTGTGGCCGGGTGGTTACTGATTGTGGACGCCATCTGTGGCCGGGTGGTTACTGATCGCGGAGGGGCATCTGTGGCCGGGTGGTTACTGATCGAGGAGGGCATCTGTGGCCGGGTGGTTGCTGATCGCGGAGGGGCATCTGTGGCCGTGTGGTTACTGATCACGGAGGGCCATCTGTGGCTGGGTGGTTACTGATCGCGGAGGGCCATCTGTGGCCAGGTGGTTACTGATCGCGGAGGGCCATCTGTGGCCGGGTGGTTACTGATCGCGGAGGGCCATCTGTGGCTGGGTGGTTACTGATCGAGGAGGGCATCTGTGGCCGGGTAGTTACTGATCGCGGAGGGGCATCTGTGGCCGGGTAGTTACTGATCACGGAGGGGCATCTGTGGCCGGGTAGTTACTGATCACGGAGGGGCATCTGTGGCTGGGTGGTTACTGATCACGGAGGGGCATCGGGTAGTTACTGATCGCGGAGGGTCATCTGTGGCCGGGTGGTTGCTGATTGCGGAGGGGCATCTGTGGCCGGGTGGTTGCTGATCGTGGAGGGGCATCTGTGGCCGGGTGGTTGCTGATCGCGGAGGGGCATCTGTGGCCGGGTTGTTGCTGATCGCGGAGGGCCATCTGTGGCCGGGTGGTTACTGATCGCGGAGGGCCATCTGTGGCCGGGTGGTTACTGATCACAGAGGGGCATCTGTGGCCGGGTGGTTACTGATCGCGGAGGGCCATCTGTGGCCGGGTGGTTACTGATCACGGAGGGGCATCTGTGGCCGGGTGGTTACTGATCGCGGAGGCCATCTGTGGCCGGGTGGTTACTGATCACGGAGGGGCATCTGTGGCCGGGTGGTTACTGATCGAGGAGGGCATCTGTGGCCGGGTGGTTGCTGATCGCGGAGGGGCATCTGTGGCCATGTGGTTACTGATCACGGAGGGCCATCTGTGGCTGGGTGGTTACTGATCGCGGAGGGCCATCTGTGGCCAGGTGGTTACTGATTGCGGAGGGCCATCTGTGGCCGGGTGGTTACTGATCGCGGAGGGCCATCTGTGGCTGGGTGGTTACTGATCGCGGAGGGGCATCTGTGGCCGGGTGGTTACTGATCGCGGAGGGGCATCTGTGGCCGGGTGGTTACTGATCTCGGAGGGGCATCTGTGGCCGTTTGTTACTGATCTCGGAGGGGCATCTGTCGCCTGGTGGTTACTGATCGCGGAGGGGCATCTGTGGCCGGGTGGTTACTGATCGCGGAGGGGCATCTGTGGCCGGGTGGTTACTGATCGCGGAGGGGCATCTGTGGCCGGGTGGTTACTGATCGCGATGGGGCATCTGTGGCCGGGTGGTTACTGATCGCGGAGAGCATCTGTGGCCGGGTGGTTACTGATCACGGAGGGGCATCTGTGGCCAGGTGGTTACTGATCGCGGAGGGGCATCTGTGGCCGGGTGGTTACTGATCGCGGAGGGCATCTGTGGCCGGTGGTTACTGATCGCGGAGGGCTATCTGTGGCCGGGTGGTTACTGATCACAGAGGGGCATCTGTGGCCGGGTGGTTACTGATCGCGGAGGGCCATCTGTGGCCGGGTGGTTACTGATCACGGAGGGTCATCTGTGGCCGGGTGGTTACTGATCGCGGAGGGGCATCTGTGGCCGGGTGGTTACTGATCGAGGAGGGCATCTGTGGCCGGGTGGTTGCTGATCGCGGAGGGGCATCTGTGGCCATGTGGTTACTGATCACGGAGGGCCATCTGTGGCTGGGTGGTTACTGATCGCGGAGGGCCATCTGTGGTTACTGATGCGGAGGGCCATCTGTGGCCGGGTGGTTACTGATCGCGGAGGGCCATCTGTGGCTGGGTGGTTACTGATCGCGGAGGGGCATCTGTGGCCGGGTGGTTACTGATCGCGGAGGGGCATCTGTGGCCGGGTGGTTACTGATCGCGGAGGGGCATCTGTGGCCGGGTGGTTACTGATCGCGATGGGGCATCTGTGGCCGGGTGGTTACTGATCGCGGAGAGCATCTGTGGCCGGGTGGTTACTGATCACGGAGGGGCATCTGTGGCCAGGTGGTTACTGATCGCGGAGGGGCATCTGTGGCCGGGTGGTTACTGATCGCGGAGGGTCATCTGTGGCCGGGTGGTTACTGATTGTGGAGGCCATCTGTGGCCGGGTGATTACTGATCGCGGAGGGGCATCTGTGGCCGGGTGGTTACTGATCGAGGAGGGCATCTGTGGCCGGGTGATTGCTGATCGCGGAGGGGCATCTGTGGCCATGTGGTTACTGATCACGGAGGGCCATCTGTGGCTGGGTGGTTACTGATCGCGGAGGGCCATCTGTGGCCGGGTGGTTACTGATCGCGGAGGGCCATCTGTGGCTGGGTGATTACTGATCGCGGAGGGCCATCTGTGGCCGGGTGGTTACTGATCGCGGAGGGCCATCTGTGGCTGGGTGGTTACTGATCGCGGAGGGGCATCTGTGGCCGGGTGGTTACTGATCACGGAGGGGCATCTGTGGCCGGGTGGTTACTGATCGCGATGGGGCATCTGTGGCCGGGTGGTTACTGATCGCGGAGAGCATCTGTGGCCGGGTGGTTACTGATCACGGAGGGGCATCTGTGGCCAGGTGGTTACTGATCGCGGAGGGGCATCTGTGGCCGGGTGGCTACTGATCGCAGAGGGGCATCTGTGGCCGGGTGGTTACTGATCGCGGAGTGCTATCTGTGGCCGGGTGGTTACTGATCACAGAGGGGCATCTGTGGCCGGGTGGTTACTGATCGCGGAGGGCCATCTGTGTCCGGGTAGTTACTGATCACGGAGGGTCATCTGTGGCCGGGTGGTTACTGATTGTGGAGGCCATCTGTGGCCGGGTGGTTACTGATCACGGAGGGGCATCTGTGGCTGGGTGGTTACTGATCGAGGAGGGCATCTGTGGCCGGGTAGTTACTGATCGCGGAGGGGCATCTGTGGCCGGGTAGTTACTGATCACGGTGGGGCATCTGTGGCCGAGTAGTTACTGATCACGGAGGGGCATCTGTGGCCAGGTAGTTACTGATCGCGGAGGGGCATCTGTGGCCGGGTGGTTACTGATCACGGAGGGGCATCTGTGGCTGGGTGGTTACTGATCACGGAGGGGCATCTGTGGCTGGGTGGTTACTGATCGCGGAGGGGCATCTGTGGCCGGGTGGTTACTGATCACGGAGGGGCATCTGTGGCCGGGTGGTTGCTGATCGAGGAGGGCCATCTATGGCCGGGTGGTTGCTGATCGCGGAGGGCCATCTGTGGCCGGGTGGTTACTGATCGCCGAGGGCCATCTGTGGCCGGGTGGTTACTGATCACGGAGGGTCATCTGTGGCCGGGTGGTTACTGATTGTGGACGCCATCTGTGGCCGGGTGGTTACTGATCGCGGAGGGGCATCTGTGGCCGGGTGGTTACTGATCGAGGAGGGCATCTGTGGCCGGGTGGTTGCTGATCGCGGAGGGGCATCTGTGGCCGTGTGGTTACTGATCACGGAGGGCCATCTGTGGCTGGGTGGTTACTGATCGCGGAGGGCCATCTGTGGCCAGGTGGTTACTGATCGCGGAGGGCCATCTGTGGCCGGGTGGTTACTGATCGCGGAGGGCCATCTGTGGCTGGGTGGTTACTGATCGAGGAGGGCATCTGTGGCCGGGTAGTTACTGATCGCGGAGGGCTCTGTGGGGTGTTACTGATCGGAGGGCATCTGTGGCCGGGTGGTTACTGATCACGGAGGGGCATCTGTGGCCGGGTGGTTACTGATCACGGAGGGCCATCTGTGGCGGTGGTTACTGATCGCGGAGGGCATCTGTGGCCGGTGGTTCTGATCGCGGAGGGCATCTGTGGCCGGGTGGTTACTGATCGCGGAGGGGCATCTGTGGCCGGGTGGTTACTGATCGCGGAGGGGCATCTGTGGCCGGGTGGTTACTGATCGCGGAGGGGCATCTGTGGCCGGGTGGTTACTGATCACGGAGGGGCATCTGTGGCCGGGTGGTTACTGATCGCGGGGGGCATCTGTGGCCGGGTGGTTACTGATCGCGGAGGGGCATCTGTGGCCGGGTGGTTACTGATCGTGGAGGGGCATCTGTGGCCGGGTGGTTGCTGATCGCGGAGGGGCATCTGTGGCCGGGTGTTGCTGATCGCGGAGGGCCATCTGTGGCCGGGTGGTTACTGATCGCGGAGGGCCATCTGTGGCCGGGTGGTTACTGATCACGGAGGGGCATCTGTGGCCGGGTGGTTACTGATCGCGGAGGGCCATCTGTGGCCGGGTGGTTACTGATCGCGGAGGGGCATCTGTGGCCGGGTGGTTACTGATCGGGAGGGCATCTGTGGCCGGGTGGTTACTGATCTCGGAGGGGCATCTGTGGCCGTTTGTTACTGATCGCGGAGGGGCATCTGTCGCCTGGTGGTTACTGATCGCGGAGGGGCATCTGTGGCCGGGTGGTTACTGATCGCGGAGGGGCATCTGTGGCCGGGTGGTTACTGATCGCGGAGGGGCATCTGTGGCCGGGTGGTTACTGATCGCGATGGGGCATCTGTGGCCGGGTGGTTACTGATCGCGGAGAGCATCTGTGGCCGGGTGGTTACTGATCACGGAGGGGCATCTGTGGCCAGGTGGTTACTGATCGCGGAGGGGCATCTGTGGCCGGGTGGTTACTGATCGCGGAGGGCATCGGTGGCCGAGTGGTTACTGATCGCAGAGGGGCATCTGTGGCCGGGTGGTTACTGATCGCGGAGGGCTATCTGTGGCCGGGTGGTTACTGATCACAGAGGGGCATCTGTGGCCGGGTGGTTACTGATCGTGGAGGGCCATCTGTGTCCGGGTAGTTACTGATTGTGGAGGCCATCTGTGGCCGGGTGATTACTGATCGCGGAGGGGCATCTGTGGCCGGGTGGTTACTGATCGAGGAGGGCATCTGTGGCCGGGTGGTTGCTGATCGCGGAGGGGCATCTGTGGCCATGTGGTTACTGATCAGGGAGGGCCATCTGTGGCTGGGTGGTTACTGATCGCGGAGGGCCATCTGTGGCCAGGTGATTACTGATCGCGGAGGGCCATCTGTGGCCGGGTGGTTACTGATCGCGGAGGGCCATCTGTGGCCGGGTGGTTACTGATCGCGGAGGGGCATCTGTGGCCGGGTGGTTACTGATCACGGAGGGGCATCTGTGGCTGGGTGGTTACTGATCGAGGAGGGCATCTGTGGCCGGGTAGTTACTGATCGCGGAGGGGCATCTGTGGCCGGGTAGTTACTGATCACGGAGGGGCATCTGTGGCCGGGTAGTTACTGATCACGGAGGGGCATCTGTGGCTGGGTGGTTACTGATCGCGGAGGGGCATCTGTGGCCGGGTAGTTACTGATCGCGGAGGGGCATCTGTGGCCGGGTGGTTGCTGATTGCGGAGGGGCATCTGTGGCGGGTGGGCTGATCGTGGAGGGGCATCTGTGGCCGGGTGGTTGCTGATCGCGGAGGGCATCTGTGGCCGGGTTGTGCTGATCGCGGAGGGCCATCTGTGGCCGGGTGGTTACTGATCGCGGAGGGCATCGGTGGCCGAGTGGTTACTGATCGCAGAGGGGCATCTGTGGCCGGGTGGTTACTGATCGCGGAGGGCTATCTGTGGCCGGGTGGTTACTGATCACAGAGGGGCATCTGTGGCCGGGTGGTTACTGATCGCGGAGGGCCATCTGTGTCCGGGTAGTTACTGATCACGGAGGGTCATCTGTGGCCGGGTGGTTACTGATCGCGGAGGGGCATCTGTGGCCGGGTGGTTACTGATCGAGGAGGGCATCTGTGGCCGGGTGGTTGCTGATCGCGGAGGGGCATCTGTGGCCATGTGGTTACTGATCACGGAGGGCCATCTGTGGCTGGGTGGTTACTGATCGCGGAGGGCCATCTGTGGCCAGGTGGTTACTGATCGCGGAGGGCCATCTGTGGCCGGGTGGTTACTGATCGCGGAGGGCCATCTGTGGCTGGGTGGTTACTGATCGCGGAGGGGCATCTGTGGCCGGGTGGTTACTGATCGCGGAGGGGCATCTGTGGCCGGGTGGTTACTGATCTCGGAGGGGCATCTGTGGCCGTTTGTTACTGATCTCGGAGGGGCATCTGTGGCGGTGGTTACTGATCGCGGAGGGGCATCTGTGGCCGGGTGGTTACTGATCGCGGAGGGGCATCTGTGGCCGGGTGGTTACTGATCGAGGAGGGCATCTGTGGCCGGGTGGTTGCTGATCGCGGAGGGGCATCTGTGGCCATGTGGTTACTGATCACGGAGGGCCATCTGTGGCTGGGTGGTTACTGATCGCGGAGGGCCATCTGTGGCCAGGTGGTTACTGATTGCGGAGGGCCATCTGTGGCCGGGTGGTTACTGATCGCGGAGGGCCATCTGTGGCTGGGTGGTTACTGATCGCGGAGGGGCATCTGTGGCCGGGTGGTTACTGATCGTGGAGGGGCATCTGTGGCCGGGTGGTTACTGATCGCGGAGGGGCATCTGTGGCCGGGTGGTTACTGATCGCGGAGGGCATCTGTGGCCGGGTGGTTGCTGATCGCGGAGGGGCATCTGTGGCCGGGTGGTTACTGATCACGGAGGGCCATCTGTGGCTGGGTGGTTACTGATCGCGGAGGGCCATCTGTGGCCAGGTGGTTACTGATCGCGGAGGGCCATCTGTGGCCGGGTGGTTACTGATCGCGGAGGGCCATCTGTGGCTGGGTGGTTACTGATCGCGGAGGGGCATCTGTGGCCGGGTGGTTGCTGATCGTGGAGGGGCATCTGTGGCCGGGTGGTTACTGATCTCGGAGCGGCATCTGTGGCGGGTGGTTACTGATCGCGGAGGGGCATGTGGCCGGGTGGTTACTGATCGCGGAGCGGCATCTGTGGCCGGGTGGTTACTGATCGCGGAGGGGCATCTGTGGCCGGGCGGTTACTGATCGCGGAGGGGCATCTGTGGCCAGGTGGTTACTGATCGCGGAGGGGCATCTGTGGCCGTTTGTTTCTGATCGCGGAGGGGCATCTGTGGCCGTGTGGTTACTGATCGCGGAGGGCATCTGTGGCCGTGTGGTTACTGTCATTGACTTCAAATCACTTGCCCTCACCGCTGTAGGTTTGAATCCCACTGGTCTGGTTGTGTCAATGTTACGAAGCTATCCAGCCAGCTTGCGAAAGGTCAGTGGTTCTACTCGGGTGGGGTGTGTGTCCGAAAGAGGTGCACATGGGGGTCTTCCTCCACCTATAATAGTCAGAGTGTCGCCATATGACCTAAGTTGTTTGTGCGACTTTAAACCCTCGAATTAAATAAATCCTTGATCGTGGAATGTATCATTTGCTATACTCATTATATACAAGAACAACAGTTGTACATTCCCGCTCTCTTACAGAGATTAACCGAAGCTAAAGGAGATGGAATGCCGCCTGGAAAATATGCCAACTCGGAGCTGATCAAAATACCAAACTTTCTACATCTTACTCCAAAGCATATCAAGAAGCACTGCTCTGCTATCAAAAGTAGGAATACATGTACTCGTGTTTATTTTATGCTTTCCAATGAATGTGCGTGTTTTACGTTTATTTATCGTCGCTACCGGTTGCCCATATGAGCGATGCCACCTGAAGAGATTAGTCATTTTAGATTTTGGATAGTGCAATGATACAGACAGAGACCCATTCCAGAGTCTCCTCTGGTTCTTTTACATGCACGGTGTAAAGCACCGAAACAAGACCTCGGTTTAATGTCTCATCTGAAAGACTGTTAATTTTATTAGGGTCAGACGGGGGATCGAACCTGCGATCCCTGGATGATCCAGCGTGTTACCACTGGGCTACAGATCCGTTAAGTAAAATGTGTAATTCCGCTGGTTCAAAGCCAGCGGAATAACGCATTTTATTTCTCACTGCTTTGCATGTGTTGTACCTATTCATTTATGATCATCTAAACACGATGTCTAGCGCCATTTTGGTCACAGTTGCATCGTTTTCTATCGTAAAAACTCTTCAGCCTCAAATAAAAAGAATATTTGTTTGTTTAAGTCCATGATCAAATAATATTTCAATCATGAACGTCGATATTGAGAGTAATCGGTCAATGTCTGTGGTCAGTAAGGTATTTATTTTGAGATATTGAGAGTAATCGGTCAATGTCTGTGGTCAGTAAGGTATTTATTTTGAGATATTGAGAGTAATCGGTCAATGTCTGTGGTCAGTAAGGTATTTATTTTGGAGCTAATTATGTTTTCCATTATAAGAGTGCCACACATGCTGAAAGGGCTGTCCAATTAGCGCTCACTTCTCACCAATGCAACCCGAGTTTGATCCTCGAACCGGGAAGTATGTGAGATGGTACGGTGGTCTCCAGATCGGACAGATGGGTTTTCTCCGGGTACTCCGGTTTCCTTCCACACAAATAGCCACGCTTTCATCAGCGTCAACGAGAGTGATTAATATAAGTTGTTAGAATTTGCTTCGCAATTGTTGTAAAATAAATAAAGTTTTTTCTGGTAAAGGGAGACAACTCTAATACCATTATATAATTATCATATTAGGAGGGAATATTATGTTAGCACACAGTTGTTGTTTATAATTTTTACTCATTGGATGTGTTTTATAATATATATATGTTACATTAGAACATTAAATATACAGGGTTGCCCACTTTTGGGGCCTCAAGGAAAAAACAAAAAGACAATTATACTTTTATGATTTTAGAGTTTTGTACCCCGTGGCCCGAGGAACTGACAACAGTGGAAGATATGGACTATCATTTCCCAGTTGAAGTTATCACACATGACTACTGCTTCTCGGCACCTTCTGTACGTGATCCACGTGCCAGGGTTGTCACATTTAAGGTGTGTATTGTAGTTATGCCAATTTTATTTAAAATTCAGATACCAGATATCATTAATAGTGGTCGGTATAAATTTAATCAATCAAATATAATTGTAGTATGCGAGATGGTACGCTTGTCGATAGATCAGACAAGTGAGTTTTCTCCGGGCACTCCGTTTTCCTCCCACACCAATGACCTCATTTACGCTTTCATCCGCACCATCGAGAGTTGTTAAAACTTGCTTCGCAATCGTTGTAAAATAAATAAAGTTTAAACATCTGCGCCATTGTGATTAATATAAGTAGTAACAGTATAGAGCCGGATCAGATGGCACAGAACGTAAACGCTTACTCTATGCTGTTTGTTATTCAGTTAGTGGAGCTAAAACGCTTGGCTGAATAGCAAACAACATAGATTGCTTAATTTTACTCCCCCATAAAAAACTTATTTATGAATGAAAATCACGTGACGTAAACAAATCATAGTAAAAATAGCGTTGTCTGCAAATAGGACAACCCTCATGTCTGCAAATAGGATAACCTGATGTCTGCAAATAGGAAATCCTGATGTCTGCAAATAGGAAAACCTGATGTCTGCAAATAGGAAAACCCTGATGTCTGCAAATAGGAAAACCTGATGTCTGCAAATAGGAAAACCTGATGTCTGCAAATAGGAAAACCCTGATGTCTGCAAATAGGAAAACCTGATGTCTGCAAATAGGAAAACCTGATGTCTGCAAATAGGAAAACCCTGATGTCTGCAAATAGGAAAACCCTGATGTCTGCAAATAGGAAAACCCTGATGTCTACAAATAGGAAAACCCTGATGTCTGCAAATAGGAAAACCTGATGTCTGCAAATAGGAAAACCCTGATGTCTACAAATAGGAAAACCCTGATGTCTGCAAATAGGAAAACCCTGATGTCTACAAATAGGAAAACCCTGATGTCTGCAAATAGGAAAACCCTGATGTCTGCAAATAGGAAAACCCTGATGTCTACAAATAGGAAAACCCTGATGTCTGCAAATAGGAAAACCCTTATGTCTACAAATAGGAAAACCTGATGTCTGCAAATAGGAAAACCCTTATGTCTACAAATAGGAAAACCCTTATGTCTACAAATAGGAAAACCTGATGTCTGCAAATAGGAAAACCTGATGTCTACAAATAGGAAAACCTGATGTCTAGGAAAACCTGATATCTATAAATAGGAAAACCTGATGTCTGCAAATAGGAAAACCTGATGTCTGCAAATAGGAAAACCTGATATCTACAAATAGGACAACCTGATGTCTACAAATAAGAAAACCTGATTTCTACAAATAGGAAAACCTGATATCTACAAATAGGAAAACCTGATGTCTACAAATAGGAAAACCTGATTTCTACAAATAGGAAAACCCTGATGAAAATGGCTACAGTTTCACAGCTACTTGCATTATGTGCAATTTGTACTGCAAGGAGATTAAGAGACTGGACAATCATTGGGTATATTCTTCAGGTCTTCCTATTTGCAGACGACAGTATTTTTACTACGCTTTGTTTACATCATGTGTCGCAGTGAGACAGGAGGCGCGTCTAAAAGTCTACTTTTGATTTTATTACTATTGATTTTGCATTATTCTGCCAACCTGAACTTATTAAAGTATAAGCTTTATTTATTTTACAACAATTGTGAAACAAACTATAACAACTTATATTAATCACTCTCATTGGCGCGAATGAAAGCGTATATGTGGTCATTCGTGTTGGAGGAAACCAGAGTACCATGAGAAAACCCACCTGGTCGATCTGGCGACCATCGTTCCATCTCTGCATACTTCCTGGTCCAAGGATCGAACCCGTGTTGCATTGGTGTGAAGCGAGCGTGCTAACCACTGCGATAATCGGACAAGTTATTAATAAATACATTTATTATTGTTTGAATAAAATATTAAGATCAGGTTAATATTGAAAACTAGAATTAGCTTTTTCGAAAATCTTTATTTCAGGGAGGTAATTTATAAAGCAGTCAACCACATCTGAACTCCACACCGTGTTTCATTCGCCGATAAACAACGGCATGACAAATATTATTTCCTAAATACACCATGCTAAACTATGAACTTATGGCTATCAAGGATCATAATTTGAACATATTGGGTAAAAATAATATGGCTTCCAGTAAAAGAGCCCAAATTAGAATGAATGTTCTCTGAAATGGATTGTAGAAGGTCTTAGAAATACTCAGTCAGTAGAAATACTCAATCAATTTTGCCTGTCTTTGCCCCAGCTCCCCAATCATCCTGACCCCCACCTCCAGAAGTCCTCCAATGAGTCCATGAAAGGGCAGTGATCCGTTACCTCGGTGTGAATCTTGCAGCCCTAAAGCTTTGTCAGGTTCAGGTCTGTTTATCACCCCAGACTGTTCCAGTCTCTGATTTACAGTCATTATAATCTCTATTAAAAAGTTTAAACGTTATTAATTTTTATATTGATTGCGAAAGTGGCTTTCAACAACTTATATTAATCACTCTCGGGTCTCCGATATAGGCGTACATGTATATGTAGTCATTCATTATGAAGTACCTGGAGAAAAGCCACCTGTCCGATCTGGCGATAACTTTGCAATTTCACATACTTCCAGGTCCAAGGATTGAACCCAGATTGCATTGGTGTGAAGCGAGCATGCTAACCACCGCAATAATTGTACAGATAATCTATATTGCAAGTTGTCTAGCTGGATCCTATCCTGCCTTGTATTTCTATGTTTCTCAATGTTTCCATTGTTTTTGTATGTTGCAGTTTAATTTGAATGATCTGGAGCTAGATAACCATGCAAAGGAGAAAATACAGAGGTTGATAGGTACCAGAGAAAATGATGTTAAGCTTTCCTCAGACAGGTAAGTAGTTGATAGGTACCAGAGAAAATGATGTTAAGCTTTCCTCAGACAGGTAAGTAGTTGATAGGTACCAGAAAAAATGATGTTAAGCTTTCCTCAGACAGGTAAGCTGTTGATAGGTACCAGAGAAACAGATGTTAAACTTTCCTCAGACAGGTAAGCTGTTGATGGGTACCAGAGAAACAGGTGTTATACTTCGAGCAAAGTGAACGGTAGTTATGATTTATTATGGAAAAACGGACTAATGGACAATCTAATAAAATTAACAGTATTTCAGATGGGACTTTAAATCGAGGTCTCGTTTCGGTGCTTTACACCATGCACGTAAAAGAACCAGATGAGACTCTGGAATGGGTCTCTGTCTGTATCATTGCACTATCCTCCAAAATCTAAAATGACTAATCTCTTCAGGAGGCGTCGCTCATATGGGCAACCAATAGCGACCATAAATAAACGTAAGACACACACACAGACCAATGGAGAGAGCCGAAAAATATAAGACTAACTAGCCTTGTCAAAATAATATTATATAATTTGGTCCATTTAAAATGACTGGGGGTGGATTTCTTTACCCCAAAACAAACAATTGGTAAAACCCGTTTTATAGGAATTGTGATGGTCATCTTGAACATGAATACGATAAAAATCTAAGCGTATTGTTTTTGTATTCCTTGCGTATTGTTTATGTATTGCAGGTGTCCACTGAGGAATAAATCTAAGCGTATTGTTTCTGTATTCCTTGCGTATTGTTTGTGTATTGCAGGTGTCCACTGAGGAATAAATCTAAGTGTATTGTTTCTGTAGCGTATTGTTTGTGTATTGCAGGTGTCCACTGAGGAATAAATCTAAGTGTATTGTTTCTGTAGCGTATTGTTTGTGTATTGCAGGTGTCCACTGAGGAATAAATCTAAGTGTATTGTTTCTATAGCATATTAGTTGTGTATTGCAGGTGTCCACTGAGGAATAAATCTAAGTGTATTGTTTCTGTAGCATATTGTTTGTGTATTGCAGGTGTCCACTGAGGAATAAATCTAAGTGTATTGTTTCTGTAGCATATTAGTTGTGTATTGCAGGTGTCCACTGAGGAATAAATCTAAGTGTATTGTTTCTGTAGCATATTAGTTGTGTATTGCAGGTGTCCACTGAGGAATAAATCTAAGTGTATTGTTTCTGTAGCATATTATTTGTGTATTGCAGGTGTCCACTGAGGAATAAATCTAAGTGTATTGTTTCTGTAGCATATTAGTTGTGTATTGCAGGTGTCCACTGAGGAATAAATCTAAGCGTATTGTTTCTGTAGCATATTAGTTGTGTATTGCAGGTGTCCACTGAAAAAACAGAACTATGATTATCTACAGTACTTGTTGACGGCACTGTACTTTGAATCTTGGGTAAGATATATGTTTATTAATAATTTTTTTAACGACCACTGATGTAATGGTACATTGATACACATGGGAGCTTGTCGTTAGTGAACCTCACATTCAAAGTCCTAATATAAGTAAAATTTCTTTGCATGCTGGGTAAAACAAAGGCTATAAATACTTCCTGTAATTGTAGCAGATAACAATTCATTAAAGTGGTTTTCTTATTTGTAACTGAAAACTCTTGGAAATATGGAATTTCATTAGAATGTTGTCATTGCGACATGTTACAGCACAATTGTAATGAATTTCCATGACTCCAAGTAATCTGACTTGACCTACATCTAACGGCCGTATCACGCGATTACCTCCCCTGTATAGTAGGATTGAGTAATCTAACTTAACCAACATCTAACGGCCGTATCACGCGATTACCTCCCCTGTATAGTAGGATTGAGTAATCTGACTTAACCTACATCTAATGGCCGTATCACGCGATTACCTCCCCTCTATAGTAGGATTGGGTAATCTGACTTAACCTACATCTAATGGCCGTATCACGTGATTACCTCCCCTGTATAGTAGGATTGAGTAATCTGACTTAACCTACATCTAATGGCCGTATCACACGATTACCTTCCCTGTATAGTAGGATTGAGTAATCTGACTTAACCTACATCTAATGGCCATATCACGTGATTACCTCCCCTGTATAGTAGGATTGAGTAATCTGACTTAACCTACATCTAATGGCCGTATCACGTGATTACCTCCCCTGTATAGTAGGATTGAGTAATCTGACTTAACCTACATCTAATGGCCGTATCACGCGATTACCTCCCCTGTATAGTAGGATTGAGTAATCTGACTTAACCTACATCTAATGGCCGTATCACGCGATTACCTCCCCTGTATAGTAGGATTGAGTAATCTGACTTAACCTACATCTAATGGCTGTATCACGCAATTACCTCCCCTGTATAGTAGGATTGAGCAATCTGACTTGACCTACATCTAATGGCTGTATCACGCAATTACCTCCCCTGTATAGTAGGATTGAGCAATCTGACTTAACCTACATCTAATGGCCGTATCACGCGATTACCTCCCCTGTATAGTAGGATTGAGTAATCTGACTTAACCTACATCTAATGGCCGTATCACGCGATTACCTCCCCTGTATAGTAGGATTGAGTAATCTGACTTAACCTACATCTAATGGCTGTATCACGCAATTACCTCCCCTGTATAGTAGGATTGAGCAATCTGACTTGACCTACATCTAATGGCTGTATCACGCAATTACCTCCCCTGTATAGTAGGATTGAGCAATCTGACTTAACCTACATCTAATGGCCGTATCACGCGATTACCTCCCCTGTATAGTAGGATTGAGTAATCTGACTTAACCTACATCTAATGGCTGTATCACGCAATTACCTCCCCTGTATAGTATGATTGAGTAATCTGACTTAACCTACATCTAATGGCCGTATCACGTGATTACCTCCCCTGTATAGTAGGATTGAGTAATCTGACTTAACCTACATCTAATGGCTGTATCACGCAATTACCTCCCCTGTATAGTAGGATTGAGTAATCTGACTTGACCTACATCTAATGGTTGTATCACGCAATTACCTCCCCTGTATAGTAGGATTGAGTAATCTGACTTAACCTACATCTAACTGCGGTATCACGCGATTACCTCCCCTGTATAGTCGGATTGAGTAATCTGACTTAACCTACATCTAACAGCGGTATCACGCAAGTTCTTAGAATATTTAAAGGAGCGGATGTTGGCTTTAAATTAAGGAATCTAGCACACACACGCATCCAGCACCTATAATTAACAGTGTATACTATTTTCGAGTCATAATTAGCATATTAGTTTATTCAAATTTATTTTAGCACTCTCGAGACCTCATTCCTGATGGAATCCATCGCCATGAGGGAGAGAGAAGAGGCAAAGTGGAATTTAAATGCCAAAGGGCACAATCGTAACGGCTACAGCGGGGCTCAAACTCAAAGCCTTTCTCGCACCTGAAGCGAACGCGCTATCACGACTTCCACATTACTATAGTGCATATTAAATTATTAATTTTTCAGAAAGTAGAGGCGTGGGAGTCGGAGATGACTACCGATGATCTGATGGACTATTCCTGGGACCACAGCCCGAATAAAACAAATATAGTCAATCTACTGAACATTTATAAACACAAAGATCAGGTTAGTTTGCAGTATTCCTGGGACCACAACCCAAATAAAGTAAATATAGTCAATCTACTGAACATTTATAAACACAAAGATCAGGTTAGTTTGCAGTATTCCTGGGACAACAGCCCAAATAAAGTAAATATAGTCAATCTACTGAACATTTATAAACACAAAGATCAGGTTAGTTTGCAGTATTCCTGGGACCACAGCCCAAATAAAGTAAATATAGTCAATCTACTGAACATTTATAAACACAAAGATCAGGTTAGTTTGTAGTATTCCTGGGACCACAGCCCAAATAAAGTAAATATAGTCAATCTACTGAACACTGGGACCACAGCCCGAATAAAACTATGGAATATGACTACATCCCCGTGATACCCGCGAGGGTTTGACATATAAGGAAGATGAAGAGAATATTTGTTTGTTTGAGTGTATGATTGATTCACATTTCACCGATTGAACATTGAAAGTATTATTAGCACATCACTCCACCAGTGATAGTAATAACATTCTATGTTCATATGTTAAATATTATTTGATCGTTCGCTAAAGCTAAAAGGGGGTTTGAGAGATTACATGCAAAATTAAATTGAAAACTTTGTCACAACTACGAAAAAGGCTTTCATTTGCATTTATTGATGTATATACATTACTCAGGTGATCTGTTTAGGCCGCTGAAGCACATGTGTAATCCCACCTCCCAAAATGTCACCTCCCACAAGTGACACTCTCTTTTCAACATCGCTAATTAATGATAAACTGTCTGTCTGTTTTCAGAAGAGCATAGATGGTTGTGGTGTCTAAAATTGTTAATTTCTTGCTAAACTTGTGTAATATATAAATTTGGATAGGTTTTGCGCAATTTTCCTCTTAGTCTCTGTAAGTAAGGTAATAAACGTTTGTTCGGTAGACCAAATGTAATAGTAGCGTTTCAGATATGTTTTCCTTAAATTTAGGGCAAATAAGAAGAAAATGATACTCACTTTCGGTCATTCTATAATTACAATATATACAAATATGGAAGAAACACTAATTTTCTTTCAGTTATTTATTTGTGGATTAAACATGGTTTTGAGTTCTGACAGGTAGGAATTTAAAAAACAAATGCTGGCCGTATGCGTAAGTGGTTAATTCCGGCAATCAGAACCACAAATCAGGCTCGACTATAAATAATGCACATACAAATATTATTTTGATTCTAACATGACCAAAATATCCAATACAGTAAAACATGACCCAAAATATCCAATACAGTAAAACATGACCAAAATATCCAATACAGTAAAACATGACCAAAATATCCAATACAGTAAAACATGACCAAAATATCCAATACAGTAAAACATGACCAAAATATCCAATACGGTAAAACATGACCAAAATATCTAATACAGTAAAACATGACCAAAATATCCAATACGGTAAAACATGACCAAAATATCCAATACAGTAAAACATGACCAAAATATCCAATACAGTAAAACATGACCAAAATATCCAATACAGTAAAACATGACCAAAATATCCAATACAGTAAAACATGACCAAAATATCCAATACAGTAAAACATGACCAAAATATCCAATACAGTAAAACATGACCAAAATATCCAATACGGTAAAACATGACCAAAATATCCAATACAGTAAAACATGACCAAAATATCCAATACGGTAAAACATGACCAAAATATCTAATACAGTAAAACATGACCAAAATATCCAATACAGTAAAACATGACCAAAATATCCAATACAGTAAAACATGACCAAAATATCCAATACGGTAAAACATGACCAAAATATCCAATACAGTAAAACATGACCAAAATATCCAATACGGTAAAACATGACCAAAATATCCAATACAGTAAAACATGACCAAAATATCCAATACAGTAAAACATGACCAAAATATCCAATACAGTAAAACATGACCAAAATATCCAATACAGTAAAACATGACCAAAATATCCAATACAGTAAAACATGACCAAAATATCCAATACGGTAAAACATGACCAAAATATCTAATACAGTAAAACATGACCAAAATATCCAATACGGTAAAACATGACCAAAATATCCAATACAGTAAAACATGACCAAAATATCCAATACAGTAAAACATGACCAAAATATCCAATACAGTAAAACATGACCAAAATATCCAATACAGTAAAACATGACCAAAATATCTAATACAGTAAAACATGACCAAAATATCCAATACGGTAAAACATGACCAAAATATCTAATACAGTAAAACATGACCAAAATATCTAATACAGTAAAACATGACCAAAATATCTAATACAGTAAAACATGACCAAAATATCCAATACGGTAAAACATGACCAAAATATCCAATACAGTAAAACATGACCAAAATATCCAATACAGTAAAACATGACCAAAATATCCAATACAGTAAAACATGACCAAAATATCCAATACAGTAAAACATGACCAAAATATCCAATACAGTAAAACATGACCAAAATATCCAATACGGTAAAACATGACCAAAATATCCAATACAGTAAAACATGACCAAAATATCCAATACAGTAAAACATGACCAAAATATCCAATACAGTAAAACATGACCAAAATATCCAATACAGTAAAACATGACCAAAATATCCAATACAGTAAAACATGACCAAAATATCCAATACGGTAAAACATGACCAAAATATCCAATACAGTAAAACATGACCAAAATATCCAATACGGTAAAACATGACCAAAATATCTAATACAGTAAAACATGACCAAAATATCTAATACAGTAAAACATGACCAAAATATCCAATACGGTAAAACATGACCAAAATATCCAATACAGTAAAACATGACCAAAATATCCAATACAGTAAAACATGACCAAAATATCCAATACAGTAAAACATGACCAAAATATCCAATACAGTAAAACATGACCAAAATATCCAATACAGTAAAACATGACCAAAATATCCAATACGGTAAAACATGACCAAAATATCCAATACGGTAAAACATGACCAAAATATCCAATACAGTAAAACATGACCAAAATATCCAATACAGTAAAACATGACCAAAATATCCAATACAGTAAAACATACTTGGTGTTATTTTTTAGAAAGTGTGAAAAAACTAGTAATACTACATCAAGTTTGACGTCACTCGCCTAACCATGTTTTATTGCAGATTTAAACACGGTAAATTCCTTCTTTGCGTATACAGACAAAATGCTGTAGTGTTGTGTTAGAATTTTGATTTTACCAACGTACCTTGTTTTTTCCCCAGATAATTGATGATACAGATAAAAAAAGGCAACTGCCATATCTCACCGAGGAAGTATCTGAGGAGACAGTTACCTCCCTTGAACCGGTGAATGAATATAAACATGCTGTGGAAGAACTTCATAATACTGGTGAAAACATCACAACTCTGACAAGTTATAAAGACTCGGTGATCAAGTTACTCAATGTTAAAAGAAGTTCTGTACGGTCATAATGAGTCATTTCATATAGGGGCCGAGCTAGATGTTACAGAAAAGGGAGTATTTGTAGTCATGTTTCAAAATGGCCTATATATGACTGTATGTTAAATTTGGCCAATTTCTTAAATATACATGTGGGGTGGTTATACATAAGACGAAATAAAAATAAATTGTGTTATTATAAGCAGAGCTCATTCTAGAGGACGACATGGGCAAAATAGTTGCCCTAGGGACCCTGACCATGCCCCGAGTGGGCCTCAATTCTACCCTAAAAAATCTTTTAAAACATTATTGGTTTTACAATTTTCATGCAATTTTTTGTCCAGTAAGATACACTGGCCATTGGAAAGCACTCCTTCTATTCAAATGTTTTATTTAATGGTCATGTTGTGTATTTTAATCTAATCTTGTTGAAATTAATGATCTAATACCATTTAAGAACACAATCGTGTGCTTTATCACTTCTCCCAAAAATTGTGACCTAGCATGAGGCCTGGTTTAAGTCCTGGAAGTCGTGTGGCATTCCCTTTGCAAACAGAACCGATAAGTGTTAATAACAATGCATGAAGAATATTGAGTGTGTGTGTGTGTTTTACGTTTATTTATCGTCGCTACAGGTTACCCATATGAGCGACGCCTCCTGAAGAGATTAGGAGAAGAATTATATAAGACTCTGTCTTCCATTCTAATCCTGTTTCTGCATTCTGATTATGCGTGGTGTATGCATTGTTCAATATGTATTATAATGGGAAATAAAATATGTTTAAACTAAGAGATTAGTCATTTTAGATTTTTGGAGGATAGTGCATTGATACAGACAGAGACTCATTCTAGAGTCTCCTCTGGTTCTTTTACATGCATGGTGTAAAGCACCGACACAAGACCTCAGTTTAAAATCCCATCTGAAAGACTGTTAATTTTATTAGGGTCAGATGGGGGATCGAACCTGCGATCCCTGGATTACCAGTCCAGCGTGTTACCACTGGACTACGGATCCGTCTGTGATCAAATGACTATAGTGAAACACCTATTAATGTCAACAACTCACCAATCACATGACAATTGGTAAACAATGGAATGTTGTCACTTTTATGACAATACACAAGGATCATCTTCAAACTTATACCCTGCTGCATGGTCGATAGATCTAACATGACAACTTATACCCGGCTGTATGGTCGATAGATGTACCATGAAAACTTATACCCGGCTGCATGGTCGATAGATGTAACATGATAACTTATACCCTGCTGCACAGTCGATAGATGTAACATGATAACTTATACCCTGCTGCACGGTCGATAGATGTAACATGACAACTTATACCCGGCTGCATGGTCGATAGATCTAACATGACAACTTATACCCGGCTGTATGGTCGATAGATGTACCATGACAACTTATACCCGGCTGCACGGTCGATAGATCTAACATGACAACTTATACCCGGCTGTATGGTCGATAGATGTACCATGACAACTTATACCCGGCTGCATGGTCGATAGATGTAACATGATAACTTATACCCTGCTGCACGGTCGATAGATGTAACATGACAACTTATACCTGGCTGCATGGTCGATAGATGTAACATGACAACTTATACCCGGCTGCATGGTCGATAGATGTAACATGATAACTTATACCCGGCTGCATGGTCGATAGATGTAACATGACAACTTATACCCTGCTGCACGGTCGATATATGTAACATGACAACTTATACCCGGCTGCATGGTCGATAGATGTAACATGATAACTTATACCTGGCTGCATGGTCAATAGATGTAACATGACAACTTATACCCGGCTGCACGGTCAATAGATGTAACATGACAACTTATACCCGGCTGCATGGTCGATAGATGTAACTTGACAACTTATACCCGGCTGCATGGTCGATAGATGTAACATGACAACTTATACCCGGCTGCATGGTCGATAGATGTAACATGACAACTTATACCCGGCTGTATGGTCGATAGATGTAACATGACAACTTATACCATGCTGTATGGTCGATAGATGTACCATGACAACTTATACCTGGCTGCATGGTCGATAGATGTAACATGACAACTTATACCTGGCTGCATGGTCGATAGATGTACCATGACAACTTATACCTGGCTGCATGGTCGATAGATGTACCATGACAACTTATACCTGGCTGCATGGTCGATAGATGTACCATGCCAACTTATACCTGGCTGCATGGTCGATAGATGTACCATGACAACTTATACCTGGCTGCATGGTCGATAGATGTAACATGACAACTTATACCCGGCTGCATGGTCGATAGATGTAACATGACAACTTATACCCGGCTGCATGGTCGATAGATGTAACATGACAACTTATACCCGGCTGCATGGTCGATAGATGTACCATGACAACTTATACCTGGCTGCATGGTCGATAGATGTAACATGACAACTTATACCTGGCTGCATGGTCGATAGATGTACCATGACAACTTATACCTGGCTGCATGGTCGATAGATGTACCATGACAACTTATACCTGGCTGCATGGTCGATAGATGTACCATGCCAACTTATACCTGGCTGCATGGTCGATAGATGTACCATGACAACTTATACCTGGCTGCATGGTCGATAGATGTAACATGACAACTTATACCTGGCTGCATGGTCGATAGATGTAACATGACAACTTATACCCGGCTGCATGGTCGATAGATGTAACATGACAACTTATACCCGGCTGCACGGTCGATAGATGTAACATGACAACTTATACCCGGCTGCACGGTCGATAGATGTAACATGACAACTTATACCCGGCTGCATGGTCGATAGATGTAACATGACAACTTATACCCGGCTGCATGGTCGATAGATGTACCATGCCAACTTATACCTGGCTGCATGGTCGATAGATGTACCATGACAACTTATACCTGGCTGCATGGTCGATAGATGTAACATGATAACTTATACCCGGCTGCATGGTCGATAGATGTAACATGACAACTTATACCCTGCTGCACGGTCGATATATGTAACATGACAACTTATACCCGGCTGCAGGTCGATAGATGTAACATGACAACTTATACCGGCTGCATGGTCGATAGATGTAACATGACAACTTATACCCGGCTGCATGGTCGATAGATGTAACATGACAACTTATACCTGGCTGCATGGTCGATAGATGTAACATGACAACTTATACCCGGCTGCATGGTCGATAGATGTAACATGACAACTTATACCCGGCTGCATGGTCGATAGATGTACCATGACAACTTATACCTGGCTGCATGGTCGATAGATGTAACATGACAACTTATACCTGGCTGCATGGTCGATAGATGTACCATGACAACTTATACCTGGCTGCATGGTCGATAGATGTACCATGACAACTTATACCTGGCTGCATGGTCGATAGATGTACCATGCCAACTTATACCTGGCTGCATGGTCGATAGATGTACCATGACAACTTATACCTGGCTGCATGGTCGATAGATGTAACATGACAACTTATACCTGGCTGCATGGTCGATAGATGTAACATGACAACTTATACCCGGCTGCATGGTCGATAGATGTAACATGACAACTTATACCCGGCTGCATGGTCGATAGATGTACCATGACAACTTATACCTGGCTGCATGGTCGATAGATGTAACATGACAACTTATACCTGGCTGCATGGTCGATAGATGTACCATGACAACTTATACCTGGCTGCATGGTCGATAGATGTACCATGACAACTTATACCTGGCTGCATGGTCGATAGATGTACCATGACAACTTATACCTGGCTGCATGGTCGATAGATGTACCATGACAACTTATACCTGGCTGCATGGTCGATAGATGTAACATGACAACTTATACCCGGCTGCATGGTCGATAGATGTAACATGACAACTTATACCCGGCTGCACGGTCGATAGATGTAACATGACAACTTATACCCGGCTGCACGGTCGATAGATGTAACATGACAACTTATACCCGGCTGCATGGTCGATAGATGTAACATGACAACTTATACCCGGCTGCATGGTCGATAGATGTACCATGCCAACTTATACCTGGCTGCATGGTCGATAGATGTACCATGACAACTTATACCTGGCTGCATGGTCGATAGATGTAACATGACAACTTATACCTGGCTGCATGGTCGATAGATGTAACATGACAACTTATACCCGGCTGCATGGTCGATAGATGTAACATGACAACTTATACCCGGCTGCACGGTCGATAGATGTAACATGACAACTTATACCCGGCTGCACGGTCGATAGATGTAACATGACAACTTATACCCGGCTGCATGGTCGATAGATGTAACATGACAACTTATACCCGGCTGCATGGTCGATAGATGTACCATGCCAACTTATACCTGGCTGCATGGTCGATAGATGTACCATGACAACTTATACCTGGCTGCATGGTCGATAGATGTAACATGACAACTTATACCCGGCTGCATGGTCGATAGATGTAACATGACAACTTATACCCGGCTGCATGGTCGATAGATGTAACATGACAACTTATACACGGCTGCATGGTCGATATATGTACCATGACAACTTATACCCGGCTGCACGGTCGATAGATGTAACATGACAACTTATACCCGGCTGCATGGTCGATAGATGTAACATGACAACTTATACCCGGCTGCACGGTCGATAGATGTACCATGACAACTTATACCCGGCTGCACGGTCGATAGATGTAACATGACAACTTATACCCGGCTGCATGGTCGATAGATGTAACATGACAACTTATACCCGGCTGCATGGTCGATAGATGTAACATGACAACTTATACCCGGCTGCACGGTCGATAGATGTAACATGACAACTTATACCCGGCTGCATGGTCGATAGATGTAACATGACAACTTATACCCGGCTGCATGGTCGATAGATCTAACATGACAACTTATACCCGGCTGCATGGTCGATAGATGTAACATGACAACTTATACCCGGCTGCATGGTCGATAGATGTAACATGACAACTTATACCCGGCTGCACGGTCGATATGGATTTTGGTTAATATTGATGTGTTGAAGCTATGTTAACAAATGGATTTCAGATTTCAGACTGCCTCCGTGATCGAGTGGTTATTGTCGCTGACTTGTATACCACTGTAACCTATTATCACTGATGGGTCACTGGTTCGAGCCCAGCTCAGGCAGTGTCTGTTTATATGAAAAGGTTGTCAGTTTCTTACGGAGGTTGGTGTACCTAAGTACTGGTTAACCACTGGATCATGCGCAGGAAAGGTGTTTGTTAGGAAACTGCCGGTCGGCGATATAGTCCAAAATGGTGCTTATGAAGGCGCAAAACCAACAAACAAACAAATGGATTTCTGACAGCATCAGGGATGCAAAGTATAGAGCATAAAGCTATCAACTGTTTACGAACGACCGGTTGTGACATTCACTATTTCACAATTTCAACTTCATGATATTGAAATCGTGAAGTTGAAGTGTTGAAATTGAGAGTTTGTGAAGTTGAAATTGAGTGTTTGTGAAGTTGAAATTGAGAGTTTGTGAAGTTGAAATCGAGAGTTTGTGAAGTTGAAATCGAGAGTTTGTGAAGTTGAAATTGAGAGTTTGTGAAGTTGAAATCGAGAGTTTGTGAAGTTGAAATCGAGAGGTTGTGAAGTTGAATTCGAGAGTTTGTGAAGTTGAAGTCGTGTAGTTGAAGCCATGAATTTGTAAAGTTGGAATTGTGAATACGTGTAGTTGAAACCATGAATTGTGAAATCATGAATGTTACCACCGGTCTTCATAACTGTATGATTTGTCCTTCATGCACTGTGTTTTGGTTCAAACTTCATTAACATGAAAAGTTAGTTTCTGTGTGGCTTTGGAATTGAAATAAAGTTTATTCAATAAACACAAACCATATCTTAGCTGTGTTTTCCTTTCGGCTTAGGAAGTATGCAGAATGGTGCGCTTGTCACCAGGTTGGACAGGTGGGTATTCTCCAGGTGCGCTTGTCACCATGTTGGACAGGTGGGTATTCTCCAGGTGTGCTTGTGAACAGGTGGGTATTCTCCAGGTGCACTTATCACAAGGTTGGACAGGTGGATATTCTCCAGGTGTTCTTGTGAACAGGTGGGTATTCTCCAGGTGCGCTTGTCACCAGGTTGGTATTCTCCAGGTGCGCTTGTCACCAGGTGGGTATTCTCCAGGTGCGCTTGTCACCAGGTTGGTATTCTCCAGGTGCGCTTATCACCAGGTTGGACAAGTGGGTATTCTCCAGGTGCGCTTATCACCAGGTTGGACAGGTTGGTATTCTCCAGGTGCGCTTATCACCAGGTTGGACAGGTTGGTATTCTCCAGGTGCACTTGTTGGACAGGTGGGTATTCTCCAGGTGCGCTTGTCACCAGGTTGGACAGGTTGGTATTCTCCAGGTGCGCTTGTCACCAGGTTGGTATTCTCCAGGTGCGCTTATCACCAGGTTGGACAGGTGGGTATTCTCCAGGTGCGCTTATCACCAGGTTGGACAGGTGGGTATTCTCCAGGTGTGCTTGTCACCAGATTGGACATGTGAGTATTCTCCAGGTGCGCTTGTCACCAGATTGAACAGGTGGGTATTCTCCAGGTGCGATTGTCACCAGGTTGGACAAGTGGGTATTCTCCAGGTGCGTCTGTCACCAGGTTGGACAGGTGGGTATTCTCCAGGTGCGCTTGTCACCATGTTGGACAGGTGGGTATTCTCCAGGTGTGCTTGTGAACAGGTGGGTATTCTCCAGGTGCACTTATCACAAGGTTGGACAGGTGGATATTCTCCAGGTGTGCTTGTGAACAGGTGGGTATTCTCCAGGTGCGCTTGTCACCAGGTTGGACATGTGGGTATTCTCCAGGTGCGCTTGTCACCAGGTTGGAAATGTGGGTATTCTCCAGGTGCGCTTGTCACCAGGTTGGTATTCTCCAGGTGCGCTTGTCACCAGGTGGGTATTCTCCAGGTGCGCTTGTCACCAGGTTAGTATTCTCCAGGTGCGCTTATCACCAGGTTGGACATGTGGGTATTCTCCAGGTGCGCTTATCACCAGGTTGGACAGGTTGGTATTCTCCAGGTGCGCTTATCACCAGGTTGGACAGGTTGGTATTCTCCAGGTGCACTTGTTGGACAGGTGGGTATTCTCCAGGTGCGCTTGTCACCAGGTTGGACAGGTTGGTATTCTCCAGGTGCGCTTGTCACCAGGTTGGTATTCTCCAGGTGCGCTTATCACCAGGTTGGACAGGTGGGTATTCTCCAGGTGCGCTTATCACCAGGTTGGACAGGTGGGTATTCTCCAGGTGTGCTTGTCACCAGATTGGACATGTGAGTATTCTCCAGGTGCGCTTGTCACCAGTTTGAACAGGTGGGTATTCTCCAGGTGCGATTGTCACCAGGTTGGACAAGTGGGTATTCTCCAGGTGCGTCTGTCACCAGGTTGGACAGGTGGGTATTCTCCAGGTGCGCTTGCCACCAGGTTGGACAGGTGGGTATTCTCCAGGTGCGCTTATCACCAGGTGGGTATTCTCCAGGTGCGCTTGTCACCAGGTTGGACATGTGGGTATTCTCCAGGTGCGCTTGTCACCAGGTTGGACATGTGGGTATTCTCCAGGTGCGCTTGTCACCATGTTGGTATTCTCCAGGTGCGCTTGTCACCAGGTGGGTATTCTCCAGGTGCGCTTGTCACCAGGTTGGTATTCTCCAGGTGCGCTTATCACCAGGTTGGACATGTGGGTATTCTCCAGGTGCGCTTATCACCAGGTTGACAGGTTGGTATTCTCCAGGTGCGCTTGTCACCAGATTGGACAGGTGGGTATTCTCCAGGTGCGCTTGTCACCAGGTTGGACAGGTTGGTATTCACCAGGTGCGCTTGTCACCAGGTTGGTATTCTCCAGGTGCGCTTGTCACCAGGTTGGACAGGTGGGTATTCTCCAGGTGCGCTTGTCACCAAGTTGGACAGGTGGATATTCTCCAGGTGCGCTTGTCACCAGGTTAGACAGGTGGTTATTCTCCAGGTGCGCTTGTCACCAGGTTGGACAGGTGGGTATTATCCAGGTGCGCTTGTCACCAGGTGGGTATTATCCAGGTGCGCTTGTCACCAGGTTGAACAGTGTGTATTCTCCAGGTGCGCTTGTCACCAGGTTGGACAGGTAGGTATTCTCCAGGTGCGCTTGTCAAGAGGTTGGACAGGTGGGTATTCACCAGGTTGGACAGGTGGGTATTCTCCAGGTGCACTTGTCACCAGGTTGGATAGGTGGATATTCTCCAGGTGCGCTTGTCACCAGGTTGGACAGGTGCGCTTGTCAAGAGGTTTGGACAGGTGGGTATTCACCAGGTTGGACAGGTGGGTATTCTCCAGGTGCGCCTGTCACCAGGTTGGACAGGTGGGTATTCTCCAGGTGCGCCTGTCACCAGGTTGGACAGGTGGGTATTCTCCAGGTGCGCCTGTCACCAGGTTGGACAGGTGGGTATTCTCCAGGTGCGCCTGTCACCAGGTTGGACAGGTGGGTATTCTCCAGGTGCGCCTGTCACCAGGTTGGACAGGTGGGTATTCTCCAGGTGCGCCTGTCACCAGGTTGGACAGGTGTATATTCTCCAGGTGCGCCTGTCACCAGGTTGGACAGGTGGGTATTCTCCAGGTTGGACAGGTGGGTATTCTCCAGGTGCGCCTGTCACCAGGTTGGACAGGTGGGTGTTCTCCAGTTTCCACTCGCACAGTATATCATGTATACGCTTTCATCCCTTCCAACGATAATAGAATAGAAGTTGTTGATATTGCTTTCTCAATCTTAAAATAAATAAAGTTTAAATATCGTGGCATTGTATATTTATTTATTCTGTGTTAGTGTTCAAACAATGGCATGCCAAGCTTTTTTTTAATTCAGTGACTGAGGTATTTACACTATGTACACATTCTGTGTCATATGACCTGGCTGTATGCATAAACAACATAACTCATTTCCAACACAGTAATGGTTAATAAATGTTGCCGCAAACACAAGTTTGTACCAAACCCACCACAACAACCTTACCCAGAATGTCACTGCACAAAATCCCTCCCAAACACACACCACCCCATATCCATAGCTTCACTGCCCAGAACCCCCTCCCAAACCAACAACCACCCCTTACCCAGACATTCCTTGCACAGAAACCCATCACCACAACCTTACCCATAGCGTCACTGCACAGAAACCCCTCCCAAACCCACAACCATAACTTCACTGTACAGAACCCCCTCCCAAATCCACAATCTTACCCATAACTTCACTACACACAACTCTCTACCACACCCACCACAACAACCTTACCCAGAATGTCACTGCACAAAATCCCTCCCAAACACACACCAGCCCATATCCATAACTTCACTGCCCAGAACCCCCTCCCAAACCAACAACCACCCCTTACCCAGACATTCCTTGCACAGAAACCCATCACCACAACCTTACCCATAACTTCACTACACACAACTCTCTACCAAACCCACCACCACCCCTTACCCAGAACTTCACTGCACAGAATCCCCTCCCAACCCCACCACCACCCCTTACCCAGAACTTCACTGCACAGAATCCCCTCCCAACCCCACCAACACGCCTTACCCAGAACTTCACTGCACAGAATCCCCTCCCAATCCCACCA
Source organism: Archivesica marissinica (assembly GCA_014843695.1). Taxonomy (NCBI): domain Eukaryota; kingdom Metazoa; phylum Mollusca; class Bivalvia; order Venerida; family Vesicomyidae; genus Archivesica; species Archivesica marissinica. The sequence goes on from CM026387.1 coordinate 53,451,526, forward strand.
CTACCCCTTACCCAGAACTTAACTGCACAAAATCCCCTCCCAACCCCACCACCACCCCTTACCCAGAACTTCACTGCACAGAATCCCCTCCCAATCCCACCACTACCCCTTACCCATAATTTCACTGCACATAATCCCCTCCCAACCCCACAACCTTACCCAGAACTTCACTGCACATAATCCCCTCCCAATCCCACAACCTTACCCAGAACTTCACTGTACAGAATCCCCGCCCAATCCCACCACTACCCCTTACCCATAACTTCACTGCACATAATCCCCTCCCAACCCCACAACCTTACCCAGAACTTCACTGCACAGAATCCCCGCCCAATCCCACAACCTTACCCAGAACTTCACTGTACAGAATCCCCTCCCAATCCCACCACTACCCCTTACCCAGAACTTCACTGCACATAATCCCCTCCCAACCCCACCACTACCCCATACCCAGACCTTCACTGCACAGAATCCCCTCCCAATCCCACCACTACCCCATACCCAGAACTTCACTGCACATAATCCCCTCCCAACCCCACCACTACCCCACCCAGAACTTCACTGCACAGAATCCCCTCCCAATCCCCCCACTACCCCATACCCAGAACTTCACTGCACAGAATCCCCTCCCAATCCCACCACTACCCCTTACCAAGAACTTCACTGCACAGAATCCCCTCCCAATCCTACCCCATACCCAGAACTTCACTGCACAGAATCCCCTCGCAACCCCACCACTACCCCTTACCCATAACTTCACTGCACAGAATCCCCTCCCAACCCCACCACTACCCCATACCCAGAACTTCACTGCACAGAATCCCCTCCCAACCCCACCACCACCCCATACCCAGAACTTCACTGTACAGAATCCCCTCCCAACCCCACCACCACCCCATACCCAGAAGTTCATTGCACAGAATCCCCTCCCAACCCCACCACCACCCATACCCATAACTTCACTGTACAGAACCCCCTCCCAAATCCACAATCTTACCCATATCTTCACTACACACAACTCTCTACCAAACCAACCACAACAACCTTACCCATAATGTCACTGCACAAAATCCCTCCCAAACACACCCCATATCCATAACTTCACTGCCCAGAACCCCCTCCCAAACCAACAACCACCCCTTACCCAGACATTCCTTGCACAGAAACCCATCACCACAACCTTACCCATAGCTTCACTGCACAGAAACCCTCCCAAACCCACAACCATAACTTCACTGTACAGAACCCCCTCCCAAATCCACAATCTTACCCATAACTTCACTACACACAACTCTCTACCAAACCCACCACCACCCCTTACCCAGAACTTCACTGCACAGAATCCCCTCCCAACCCCACCACCACCCCTTACCCAGAACTTCACTGCACAGAATCCCCTCCCAACCCCACCAACACGCCTTACCCAGAACTTCACTGCACAGAATCCCCTCCCAATCCCACCACTACCCCTTACCCAGAACTTCACTGCACAAAATCCCCTCCCAACCCCACCACCACCCCTTACCCAGAACTTCACTGCACAGAATCCCTCCCAATCCCACCACTACCCCTTACCCAGAACTTCACTGCACAGAATCCCCGCCAATCCCACAACCTTACCCAGAACTTCACTGCACAGAATCCCCGCCCAATCCCACAACCTTACCCAGAACTTCACTGCACAGAATCCCCTCCCAATCCCAACACTACCCCTTACCCATAACTTCACTGCACAGAATCCCCTCCCAATCCCACCACTACCCCTTACCCAGAACTTCACTGCACATAATCCCCTCCCAATCCCACCACTACCCCTTACCCAGAACTTCACTGCACAGAATCCCCTCCCAATCCCACCACTACCCCTTACCCAGAACTTCAATGCACAGAATCCCCTCCCAACCCCACCACCACCCCATACCCAGAACTTCACTGCACAGAATCCCCGCCCAACCCCACCACCACCCCATACCCAGAACTTCACTGCACAGAATCCCCGCCCAATCCCACAACCTTACCCAGAACTTCACTGCACAAAATCCCCTCCCAACCCCACAACCTTACCCAGAACTTCACTGCACAGAATCCCCTCCCAATCCCACCACTACCCCTTACCCAGAACTTCACTGCATATAATCCCCTCCCAACCCCACAACCTTACCCAGAACTTCACTGCACAGAATCCCCTCCCAATCCCACCACTACCCCTTACCCAGAACTTCACTGTACAGAATCCCCTCCCAAACCCACCACCACCCCTTACCCAGAACTTCACTGCACAGAATCCCCTCCCAATCCCACCACTACCCCTTACCCAGAACTTCACTGTACAGAATCCCCGCCCAATCCCACACCTTACCCAGAACTTCACTGTACAGAATCCCCTCCCAATCCCACCACCCCTTACCCAGAACTTCACTGTACAGAATCCCCGCCCAATCCCACAACCTTACCCAGAACTTCACTGCACAAAATCCCCTCCCAATCCCACAACCTTACCCGGAACTTCACTGCACAGAATCCCCTCCCAATCCCACCACTACCCCTTACCCAGAACTTCACTGCACAGAATCCCCGCCCAATCCCACAACCTTACCCAGAACTTCACTGCACAGAATCCCCGCCCAATCCCACAACCTTACCCAGAACTTCACTGCACAAAATCCCCTCCCAATCCCACAACCTTACCCAGAACTTCACTGCACAGAATCCCCTCCCAATCCCCACTACCCCTTACCCAGAACTTCACTGCACAGAATCCCCTCCCAATCCCACCACTACCCCTTACCCAGATCTTCACTGCACAGAATCCCCTCCCAATCCACCACTACCCCTTACCCATAACTTCACTGCACAGAATCCCCTCCCAATCCACCACTACCCCTTACCCAGAACTTCACTGCACAGAATCCCCTCCCAATCCCACCACTACCCTTTACCCAGAACTTCACTGCACAGAATCCCCGCCCAATTCCCCCACCACTACCCCTTACCCAGAACTTCACTGTACAGAATCCCCTCCCAATCCCACCACTACCCCTTACCCAGAACTTCACTGTACAGAATCCCCCGCCCAAACCCACAACCTTACCCAGAACTTCACTGCACAGAATCCCCTCCCAATCCCACCACTACCCCTTACCCAGAACTTCAATGCACAAATTCCCCGCCCAATCCCACAACCTTACCCAGAACTTCACTGCACAAAATCCCTCACAAACCCATCGCCACAACCTTACCAATAACTTCATTGCACAGAACCCCCTCCCAAACCCACAACCTTACCAATAACCTCATTGCACAGAACCCCCTCCCAAACCCACCACCTTACTCATAACTTCAATGCACAGAATCCCCTCCCAAACCCACCACCACCCCTTAGCCAGAACTTCAATGCACAGAATCCCCCCAAACCCACCACCACCCCTTATCCAGAACTTCACTGCACAGAATCCCCTCCCAAACCTACCACCACCCCTTAGCCAGAACTTCAATGCACACAATCCCCGCCCAAACCTACAACCTTACCCAGAACTTCACTGTAGAGAATCCCCTCGTAAGCCCACCCCTTACCCATAACTGCACTGCACCGAATCCCCACCCAAACCCACCATCACAACCTTACCCATAACTGCACTGCACCGAATCCCCTCCCAAACCAACCCATTACCCATAACTGCACTGCACCGAATCCCCTCTCAAACTAACCCATTACCCATAACTGCACTGCACCGAATCCCCTCCCAAACCAACCCATTACCCATAACTGCACTGCACCGAATCCCCTCTCAAACCAACCCATTACCCATAACTGCACTGCACCGAATCCCCTCCCAAACCAACCCATTACCCATAGCTGCACTGCACCGAATCCCCTCCCAAACCACCCATTACCCATAACTGCACTGCACCGAATCCCCTCCAAACCAACCCTTACCCATAACTGCACTGCACCGAATCCCCTCCCAAACCAACCCATTACCCATAACTGCACTGCACCGAATCCCCTCCCAAACCAACCCATTACCCATAACTGCACTGCACCGAATCCCCTCCCAAACCAACCCATTACCCATAACTGCACTGCACCGAATCCCCTCCCAAACCAACCCATTACCCATAACTGTACTGCACCGAATCCCCTCCCAAACCCACCACCAACCCATTACCCATAACTGTACTGCACCGAATCCCCTCCCAAACCCACCACCAACCCATTACCCATAACTGTACTGCACCGAATCCCCTCCCAAACCCACCACCAACCCATTACCCATAACTGTACTGCACCGAATCCCCTCCCAAACCCACCACCAACCCATTACCCATAACTGTACTGCACCGAATCCCCTCCCAAACCCACCACCAACCCATTACCCACAACACAACTTGAACAAACAAATGGTTAACCCACAATGAATCCAGAGATAAACACATAATACTAATTATGTAGTATCTGTTGCCACACCTCCCAAGCTTCACAATATATGTTGGCATGTCATTGACACTTTTTGGTACTGTATTTGTCATGAACTGCTGGAGTTAGGCATGTGGTTGCTGGCTTCATTAATCCACCATGCAGCTTCTGTTATCAGCTATAGGTTGCCACTTTATTTCTTGCCAGCATTTTGATATTGATGTTATTTTAGTAGAAACTGTTACATATGTTCTATATCACTATTCTCTGGTCTGACATATAATGCTTGTAACATGGCCACTTATACTGACAGACGATTCATCGATTTTCTAAAAAATAAATCTGTTCTTTTCAAAAAAGAAAATTTACTCTTTATTCATTCTAGATCTTTTTGTGAAATACATTCTAAAAATAATCCAGATAGATTCTAAATATTTTGCGAAATAAATGTATACCCCCCCCCCCCCCCAAGAAGCATATGGTAAAGTGAACACACATTTTGGGTTTACAGTCAAACCTGTGTTAAGCAGCCAGCCATGGGAATCACAGAAAGTGGATGTTTAGCAAAGGTGGCTGCTTAATAGAGGTCAATATATAATAAAGTAACATGTGTATAGGAAATAAGCCGAAATGATTGATATGTAAAATATGGGACTGTGAGGTAGTGCCAAACACAGTGACAGTGCCTATATTTTACATACCGTAATTGGATCTGTTTGAGCCCCATATCTTATTTAATACACACACTTATATAACTCATTTCATTCTGGATACCGTTCCAACAGTATTTGCAAAGAACATAGAGCCAGATTAGCCGCCATGGAACATGCCGTCTGATCAGACTCTATCTATCTATTTTCCTTTAATGTCGAACCCCTCGCGGGGACGTAGACATGTTGCGCGTCAAAAACCGCAAAGAAGTTAAAAGTATGAGTAGTTAAAAGTATAATTTAAGAAGGTATGAAAATAAGTTGTGGTAAAAGTTTAAAAGCAGCTACGCAGAACAACTAGGGACTGGCATGTTCAATATGGCAAACTGCCGTATTGAATTGCTCTATGGTAGGGAGATGGACAATGTCAGGAGGGAGGTGGTTCCAATGATAGATTGTTCTTGGAAAGAAAGAAAACTTGTAGTAGTCTGTAGTTGCTGTAATTAACCTATAGCTTAAGGAATGGCAATGGCGAGTAGGACGGGAGAGAGGAACTAGGTAATTTTCAATGGGAATAGCAACAAGATCATTATGAATTTTATACATAAGGGATAACCTATTGTCAATACGCCGTTGATCTAGTCTGCGTAGATTTAGGGAATGTAGCATGTCTGTAACACTAGAGGTACGATAGAAGTCAGCTTTTATCCAACGGGCTGCTCTTCGCTGGACACCTTCAATTTGGTCTATCAATGTTTGGGTATGGGGCGACCAGATCTCGGAGCCATATTCAAGCTGGGGTCTCACTAGTGTCTGGTAAGCCATGGTCTTAAGGGGTTCAGATTTGACCTGGAGGTTTCTACGTAGAAATCCTAATGTTTGGTTTGCTTTCTTTGTTGACCTTTTTATGTGGGTGTCCCACGACAGGTTATTTGAGATATCCACGCCAAAGTATTTGGCTGAGGTGACCGACTCAAGTAGGACTCCATGGAGTTTATATTTGCTGGGAATAGGATGCTTCCTTCTGGTGACGTGGATAACTTGACATTTGGAGGGGTTAAATTCCATGTCCCACTCCAACTCCCACTCTTCTAATCTCTTAAGATCATTTTGGAGTGTGACCGATTCATTTGCAGATGTCAGTGATAGATATACTGCAGTATCATCTGCAAAGATGCGGACTTTGGAACTGATGTTTTGTGGGAGGTCGTTTAGGTAGGCTAGGAAAAGCAGGGATCCAAGTATGGATCCCTGTGGGACTCCAGAGGACACCGGAATGGCCTCTGAACTAATACCATTAAGGACACCTGACTGGAGTCTATTATCTAGAAAACTCTTAATCCACCTTAATGTTTGACCTCTGACTCCATATTCATGCATTTTTAGTAGTACTTTCTCGTGATTGACCTTATCGAAAGCCTTACTGAAGTCTAATAGGATGAGATCTACCTGATGCGTATTGTAGACAGAGGTAACCAAGTCATTGACTAGCATTACTAGTTGGGTCACGCATGACCGTTTTTCTCTAAAACCATGCTGCAAATGGTACAGAATACTGTGGTTAGTGAAGTGTTTTGCTATCGAGGAGGAAACTATATGTTCTAGAACCTTGCATAGAACACATGTCAGTGAGATAGGCCTATAGTTGGCGGGGTTTGACTCTATGCTGTTTGCTATTCAGATGATCTTGCTAAGACACTTGGCTATGAAGCAAGCACCATAAATCCTGATCATCATGCTGCGGTTGATCTGGATCTATGTTGTTTGCAATAGCCGTTAAATGTATCCAGAATGAAATGGGTTAATAATAATCTTACTATATAAAATTGACAATTCCGTACATTTATACAGGATTTGATATGATACTCTGACCAATCGAAAGCCAATATTAAAACAAAGTACAACAAGTACAAAGGTATGACGTCAGGGCGGGTTACTAGGCTTTCATAATGAATGGCTTTAGTTTAGATAGAAGTTTTGATTGACAGGCATTTTGTGAGGTGAAGTTTCACATGGGTATGTCTGTATAGCCGAGTGGTCATGGTCGTTGAAAATAATGGACTAACAATTCCAATAGATCTAATAAATAAATTTAATATATCGTACATGTATACCACAAGGTCTCATACTTATTAAGATATATTGTTTTAATTAAATATTTTGTGTAACATAATAGAGAACAAGTTCTTAATAATATAACAAAATATTAAACGGATATAAAATAGTATCCAAGCAGAGCAATATTATACAATTATGGACGTTCAATGAGGTCAATACTTAGAGGTTATTAAACCGCGGAGGTGGGCCATTTGTGGATATTGGCGCACCCTATGGAGAGATTGGCCCGAGGACCGTTAGGCCCGAGGGCCAATATCGGATAGGTGCGCCAATATCCACAAATGGCCCACCGCAGCCGTTTAATAACTTCTTTATTGCATACATAGCCGTATGTTTCTTCTGCTGTTATTTGCTTATTTCGCTCAGCCATTTTACCGTCAAGAGACAACAATATGTCAGACAACGACTTTAGTGTTGCTTCGGCGGCCATGTTTACACAATGTAGTTACTATGTTGTTGCTACCTGTGACATGTGCTCGTGAGTTATCGAATATTGGTCCGGCAGAGCCGAACATCGAAATATATTGCCCGCGTCGACCAGATATTTTGCTTTTCTACCATTAAATGTGTTACTATTTATAGTAACGTATGCAATAAGTTGTTTTATTGACCCAGCATGGTGACACTGACTGAGGATGAGTCCCTACAGACCATGTACTCAACGTATTGATTAAATTGAAAGTTCTGATTATACTAGATACATATGCAAACCAACAGACAATTTCTCAACATAACAACCATATAATTTAACACCAAACGATAAAAACTCGTTCATTTCAAAATTGAAGATGCACCAGTATGGAATGAGAGTGATGATTACGTATTAAGGTTCATACTAGGGGACTACATGGACAAAATAGTCGCCTAACCCTGCGGCTATTCACTTACATACACCATATAGATGCTATTTGTTTGTTTCATGGTATGCCCAAACAATATTTCCGTGAATGAACCTGAAAGCACTATTACCACGAGTGATAATAATAGCTTTCAATATCTATTAGCTTAGGCTGAAAAGTATTTTTGACTTTTTATGATAGAAAACAGCAATCGTGCACTAAAAACCGCTATAATGTCGCGCTTAAATAATGTTCTAAATCATATCACTGACGTCACGAGTACAGAAACATAGACACTAATTCAAACAGCAGCTGGCAACAATAAGCATAACACAGTGCTTACAGTGAAATAAAACAGTGCTTACAGTGAAATAAAACAGTGCTTAAAGTGAAATAAAACAGTGCTGACAGTGAAATAGCATAAAACAGTGCTTACAGTGAAATAGCATAAAACAGTGATTACAATTAAATAAAACAGTGCTTACAGTGAAATAGCATAAAACAGTGCTTACAGTGAAATAGCATAAAACAGTGCTTACAGTGAAATAGCATATTTTATTTCCTTGCTAAATGTCTATATTAATTGAAAAAACACTAATAATTTTTTATATTTCATTGAAAAAACACTGCTAAATTTCTATATTTCAATCAAAAGCACAACATGAATACCTACCGGTATCTTCCAAAATATAAGTCATTGTAACAGAATGAGAGTGTGAGGAACACACTAGATATAGATACATATACAGGTGACAGCATTGACTGTGCTGGCATGTTAGCTTGCATATATATATACAGGTGACAGCATTGACTGTGCTGGCATGCTAGCATGCATATATATACAGGTGACAGCATTGGCTGTGCTGGCATGCTAGCATGCATATATATATACATGTGACAGCATTGACTGTGCTGGCATGCTAGCATGCATATATATATATACATGTGACAGCATTGACTGAGCTGGCATGCTAGCATGCATATATATATACAGGTGACAGCATTGATTGTGCTGCCATGCTAGCATGCATATACATATATATACAGGTGACAGCATTGACTGTGCTGGCATGCTAGCATGCATATATATATACAGGTGACAGCATTGACTGTGCTGGCATGCTAGCTTGCATATATATACAGGTGACAGCATTGACTGTGCTGGCATGCTAGCTTGCATATATATATAACAGGTGACAGCATTGACTGTGCTGGCATGCTAGCATGCATATATATATAACAGGTGACAGCATTGACTGTGCTGGCATGCTAGCATGCATATATATAACATGTGATAGCATTGACTGTGCTGGCATGCTAGCATGCATATATATAACAGGTGACAGAATTGACTGTGCTGGCATGCTAGCATGCATATATATACAGGTGACAGCATTGACTGTGCTGGCATGCTAGCATGCATATATATATATACAGGTGACAGCATTGACTGTGCTGGCATGCTAGCATGCATATATATATATACAGGTGACAGCATTGACTGTGCTGGCATGCTAGCATGCATATATATACAGGTGACAGCATTGACTGTGCTGGCATGCTAGCATGCATATATATACAGGTGACATCATTGACTGTGCTGGCATGTTATATTGCATATATATATATACAGGTGACATCATTAATGAGCTGATGTGTTAGCTTGTTAGCTTGCATATACATATATAGAACAGCTGTTATGAAGTGACTGTACTGTTAGCTTGCATATATAGAACAACTGTTATGAAGTGACTGTACTGCTAACTTGCATATATATAACAGCTGTTATGAAGTGACTGTACTGCTAACTTGCATATATAGAACAGCTGTTATGAAGTGACTGTACTGCTAACTTGCATATATAGAACAGCTGTTATGAAGTGACTGTACTGCTAACTTGTATATATATAACAGCTGTTATGAAGTGACTGTACTGTTAACTTGCATATATAGAACAGCTGTTATGAAGTGACTGTACTGCTAACTTGCATATATAGAACAGCTGTTATGAAGTGACTGTACTGTTAACTTGCTTGTATGAATGTTGCTTCTTATTGATTCCAGGTCATTTGGGTCTCTTAGTTTAAACCATATTTTATTTCAATGAATATACATAGTATAATTATCACAATAAGAAAATACATGTAGGATTGAGGAGAAAGCAACTTGCTTATATGGCTACCTCTTTCCTTTGGGTCTCTTATAAATATATATGCTTCGAAATGACAGAAGCATTTGTTTTTGTTTATAATATTGAAAATGTAACAACATGGCTGGAAAACAGATAATAATATAAATAGATTGCAATCATGTGATCAAATGCCATGTAATACCGCCATCTTGTGAGTCAAACGTGTAGAAATCTTATCAATAAAGTAAAGACCAATAGACAGAACCAACCCGTAAATGTGGGACGACAGGTTCTCTCGGTAAATGTGGGACGACATGTTCCCTCGGTAAATGTGAGACGACAGGTTCCCTCGGTGCATGTGGGACGACAGGGTCCCTCGGTACATGTGGGACGACAGGTTCCCTCGGTGCATGTGAGACGACAGGGTCCCTCGGTACATGTGGGACGACAGGGTCCCTCGGTACATGTGGGACGACAGGTTCCCTCGGTGCATGTGAGACGACAGGTTCCCTCGGTGCATGTGGGACGACAGGGTCCCTCGGTACATGTGGGACGACAGGGTCCCTCGGTACATGTGGGACGACAGGGTCCCTCGGTACATGTGGGACGACATGGTCCTTCGGAAAATATTATTTCAATGATGAATCATCAGTTTTTTGAACGCTTTGAAATTATCATTTTTAAAAATGATTTGCATGCCCGGCCTACAGTAAATACGTGGAGCTACATTAATGCTATTGATTGCGAATTCAATAGAAAATTATTATTACGTGATTTGTGAATATTATCAATTAATAGAATGGTGAGTAATGATGATTTAGGAGTTCAACCATGTAATAGCAGTACGCCCAACGTTCCTTCTGTGGATAATGTAACACAATTTTCTTAACTGTATCATTTCATTCATTACTGACTACATGTGTTCAGTATTTACAGCATTTGAATACTTAACGCTTAACCTGCCAATCACAATTGGTTTTGCTAATAGCATAGAACCAGCTCAGACGGCACAAACAGAACGTGCCGTCGGATCAGGCTGTATGATGTTTGCTATTCGGATAGTGGAGATAAAACAATTGTCTGAATATCAAACAACATAGATCCTGATCAGACGCGGCTTTTCTCAAGTGATTTGATTGTTGATTCTGCGATTTACTTTCAGCTGAACCAATCTGAAGATTGAGATTTGAGAAAAAGGTTTATTACCACGGGCACAGAGCCAGAATGTGCAGTCCTGTTCAGAGCCTCAATAACCTGAACCATGTTCATATGCCATAAACCGGATACAACAACAACAATTACATCATCATCATCAATGACTTTGAATTTAATTTCTCCTGCAAGTCCATCCAATTTTACATTTCCTCAGCTTGCTTCCGAGTTGATTTCGGATTTGAGACGTCAGCAGCCATCTCACAATGTTCTATGTATTCCATATTCCATTCTGATTGGCATCTCACAATGTTCTATGCATTCCATATTCCATTCTGGTTGGCATCTCACAATGTTCTATGCATTCCATATTCCATTCTGGTTGGCATCTCACAATGTTCTATGCATTCCATATTCCATTCTGGTTGGCATCTCACAATGTTCTATGTATTCCATATTCCATTCTGATTGGCATCTCACAATGTTCTATGCATTCCATATTCCATTCTGGTTGGCATCTCACAATGTTCTATGCATTCCATATTCCATTCTGGTTGGCATCTCACAATGTTCTATGTATTCCATATTCCATTCTGATTGGCATCTCACACACCATACTGAAAATAAAAAAATAAAAATATATAGTTGTAACTGTGGGACTTTAAACACAGACAAAGTTCAGATTGGTTGATCTAGCGGACACTTTTCTGTCTGTTTTAGTGCTACTGTTTAGCGACACTACATTGGTGAAAAAGCAAAATTCTACAGAATGTAATTACTTACTATATGGTATAAATTTTCCCCAAATACTTGCTACAGAATCTGAGTATTTCAACCAATAAACGTATATACGACGTTTGTTGACATAACAAGATAATGTAAATAGTGTCAACATCCACGCGTAATACAACACGTGTATCCTGATAACATGATTTACCGTTTTATCTCATGTATGCATATTTATCTTTAGACTAATCTGATCTAAACTATCTCCAAACGATAGCATCACGCGCTTAGCATGGACTCCAATAGTAAACAAACGTCAATTCAGGAGCATGGCTGACCGTTATATAAAATCCTACTTTCACATTTGAAAGCTTGTATTACGTAAAAACACTGTTAATGATTGAACGTTAGTTTCGAATTATTTCTGAAGAATGTGTACTCTTTCAGGCACCGCCTATTGCCTATACAGTGAACTGTTGATACAACGTAACGCAACTATCAATTGAAGTAACCTGAATATTGATTGTTTCTTTCAGGCACCGCCTATTGCCTATACAGTGAACTGTTGATACAACGTAACGCAACTATCAATTGAAGTAACCTGAATATTGATTGTTTCTTTCAGACACCGCCTATTGCCTATACAGTGAACTGTTGATACAACGTAACGCAACTATCAATTGAAGTAACCTGAATATTGATTGTTTCTTTCAGGCACCGCCTATTGCCTATACAGTGAACTGTTGATACAACGTAACACAACTATCAATTGAAGTAACCTGAATATTGATTGTTTCTTTCAGGCATCGCCTATTGCCTATACAGTGAACTGTTGATACAACGTAACGCAACTATCAATTGAAGTAACCTGAATATTGATTGTTTCTTTCAGGCACCGCCTATTGCCTATACAGTGAACTGTTGATACAACGTAACGCAACTATCAATTGAAGTAACCTGAATATTGATTGTTTCTTTCAGGCACCGCCTATTGCCTATACAGTGAACTGTTGATACAACGTAACGCAACTATCAATTGAAGTAACCTGAATATTGATTGTTTCTTTCAGGCACCGCCTATTGCCTATACAGTGAACTGTTGATACAACGTAACGCAACTATCAATTGAAGTAACCTGAATATTGATTGTTTCTTTCAGGCACCGCCTATTGCCTATACAGTGAACTGTTGATACAACGTAACGCAACTATCAATTGAAGTAACCTGAATATTGATTGTTTCTTTCAGGCACCGCCTATTGCCTATACAGTGAACTGTTGATACAACGTAACGCAACTATCAATTGAAGTAACCTGAATATTGATTGTTTCTTTCAGGCACCGCCTATTGCCTATACAGTGAACTGTTGATACAACGTAACGCAACTATCAATTGAAGTAACCTGAATATTGATTGTTTCTTTCAGGCACCGCCTATTGCCTATACAGTGAACTGTTGATACAACGTAACGCAACTATCAATTGAAGTAACCTGAATATTGATTGTTTCTTTCAGGCACCGCCTATTGCCTATACAGTGAACTGTTGATACAACGTAACGCAACTATCAATTGAAGTAACCTGAATATTGATTGTTTCTTTCAGGCACCGCCTATTGCCTATACAGTGAACTGTTGATACAACGTAACGCAACTATCAATTGAAGTAACCTGAATATTGATTGTTTCTTTCAGGCACCGCCTATTGCCTATACAGTGAACTGTTGATACAACGTAACGCAACTATCAATTGAAGTAACCTGAATATTGATTGTTTCTTTCAGGCACCGCCTATTGCCTATACAGTGAACCGTTGCTACAACGGAACGCAACTATCAATTGAAGTAACCTGAATATTGATTGTTTCTTTCAGGCACCGCCTATTGCCTATACAGTGAACCGTTGATACAACGTAACGCAACTATCAATTGAAGTAACCTGAATATTGATTGTTTCTTTCAGACACCGCCTATTGCCTATACAGTGAACTGTTGATACAACGTAACGCAACTATCAATTGAAGTAACCTGAATATTGATTGTTTCTTTCAGACACCGCCTATTGCCTATACAGTGAACCGTTGCTACAACGGAACACAACTATCAATTGAAGTAACCTGAATATTGATTGTTTCTTTCAATCAATGTTTCTGTTCTGTTTGATTTAATTGTTCAAATAAGTTCTCTCGTTAAATAAAGTCTTTATTATTATTATTATTATTATTATGATTATTATTATGTTTAATCAAGTTTGCAAGGTGAAGACAATTTGTTGTATCAGTTTGCATAGAGTGCTTAGTTTATGCACATTTATTTTAGCTCGATTGCGAAACAAGTTCTTACAACTTATAGTAATCACTCTCGAGATCTCATTCATGATGGAATACATCGCCACGAGGGATAGAGAAGAGGCAATGTGGAATTTAAATGCATTGCCTAAGGGCACAATCGTAACGGCGTCAGCGGAGCTCGAACTCGGGACCTTTCGCACGTGAAGCGAACGCGCTAACACTGCGCTATCACGACTTTCACCTAGAGTGATAGTGTGTAAGGTGTAACGCCACTATATATTCAGTGTGTGCACTATACTTCAATCTTAGTCTACGATACATACATATACATGCACTATACTTCAATCTTAGTCTACGATACATACATATACATGCACTATACTTCAATCTTAGTCTACGATACATACATACATATGCATGCACTATACTTCAATCTTAGTCTACGATACATACATATACATGCACTATACTTCAATCTTAGTCTATGATACATACATATACATGCACTATACTTCAATCTTAGTCTACGATACATACATATACATACATATACATGCACTATACTTCAATCTTAGTCTACGATACATACATATACATACATATACATGCACTATGCTTCAATCT
>CM026387.1:53467470-53528026 GCA_014843695.1 Archivesica marissinica
CTATACTTCAATCTTAGTCTACGATACATACATATACATGCACTATACTTCAATCTTAGTCTACGATACATACATACATACATACATATGCATGCACTATACTTCAATCTTGGTCTACGATACATATATACATATACATGCACTATGCTTCAATCTTAGTCTACGATACATACACTATACTTCAATCTTAGTCTACGATACATACATATACATACATATACATGCACTATTCTTCAATCTTAGTCTACGATACATACATATACATGCACTATACTTCAATCGTATTCTACGATACATACATATACATGCATATACATGCACTATACTTCAATCTTAGTCTACGATACATACATATACATAAATATAGATGCACTATACTTCAATCTTAGTCTACGATACATACATATACATGCACTGTACTTCAATCTTAGTCTACGATACATACATATACATGCACTATGCTTCAATCTTAGTCTACGATACATACATACATATACATGCACTATACTTCAATCTTAGTCTACGATACATACATACATATACATGCACTATACTTCAATCTTTGTATACGATACATACATATACATACATATACATGCACTATACTTCAATCTTAGTCTACGATACATACATGCACTATACTTCAATCTTAGTCTACGATACATACATACATATACATGCACTATACTTCAATCTTAGTCTACGAACATACATACATACATATACATGCACTATACTTCAATCTTAGTCTACGATACATACATACATATACATGCACTATACTTCAATCTTAGTCTACGATATATACATACATATACATGCACTATACTTCAATCTTAGTCTACGATACATACATACATATACATGCACTATACTTCAATCTTAGTCTACGATACATACATACATATACATGCACTATACTTCAATCTTAGTCTACGATACATACATACATATACATGCACTATACTTCAATCTTAGTCTACGATACATACATACATATACATGCACTATACTTCAATCTTAGTCTACGATACATACATACATATACATGCACTATGCTTCAATCTTAGTCTACGATATATACATACATATACATGCACTATACTTCAATCTTAGTCTACGATACATACATACATATACATGCACTATGCTTCAATCTTAGTCTACGATACATACATACATATACATGCACTATACTTCAATCTTAGTCTACGATACATACATACATATACATGCACTATACTTCAATCTTAGTCTACGATACATACATACATATACATGCACTATGCTTCAATCTTAGTCTACGATATATACATACATATACATGCACTATACTTCAATATTAGTCTACGATACATACATATACATGCACTATACTTCAATCTTTGTCTATGATACATACATACATATACATGCACTATACTTCAATCTTAGTCTACGATACATACATATACATGCACTATACTTCAATCTTAGTCTACGATAATACATACATACATACATATGCATGCACTATACTTCAATCTTGGTCTACGATACATATATACATATACATGCACTATGCTTCAATCTTAGTCTACGATACATACACTATACTTCAATCTTAGTCTACGATACATACATATACATACATATACATGCACTATTCTTCAATCTTAGTCTACGATACATACATATACATGCACTATACTTCAATCGTATTCTACGATACATACATATACATGCATATACATGCACTATACTTCAATCTTAGTCTACGATACATACATATACATAAATATAGATGCACTATACTTCAATCTTAGTCTACGATACATACATACATATACATGCACTATGCTTCAATCTTAGTCTACGATACATACACTATACTTCAATCTTAGTCTACGATACATACATACATATACATGCACTATACTTCAATCTTAGTCTACGATACATACATACATATACATGCACTATACTTCAATCTTAGTCTACGATACATACACTATACTTCAATCTTAGTCTACGATACATACATACATATACATGCACTATACTTCAATCTTAGTCTACGATACATACATACATACATATACATGCACTATACTTCAATCTTAGTCTACGATACATACATACATATACATGCACTATACTTCAATCTTTGTCTACGATACATACATACATATACATGCACTATACTTCAATCTTAGTCTATGATACATACATATACATGCACTATACTTCAATCTTAGTCTACGATACATACATACAACATACATGCACTATACTTCAATCTTAGTCTACGATACATACATACATATACATGCACTATGCTTCAATCTTAGTCTACGATACATACACTATACTTCAATCTTAGTCTACGATACATACATACATATACATGCACTATACTTCAATCTTAGTCTACGATACATACATACATACGTATACATGCACTATGCTTCAATCTTAGTCTATGATACATACACTATACTTCAATCTTAGTCTACGATACATACATACATATACATGCACTATGCTTCAATCTTTCACTTCATGCAGTGACGGGTTACCCAATAGTCAATGTAGGCAGCGTATGTATGCACATAACGAAAATGGAAGTTACAAAGGAATGTGTATTCTAGATTAATATTGTACGTGTTTTAGTGGAAGCAGATTTCGTGTACAGTATTGTATACCTGGCATGATATGTAAGCTGGCTGTCCGATTAGCGCGCAGTGGTTAGCGCGCTCGCTTCTCACCAATGCAACCGAGGTTCGATCCTCGGACCGGGACGATTGTGAGATGGTAAGGTGGTCGCCAGATCGGACAGGTGGGTTTTCTCCGGGTACTCCTGTGTCCTCCCACACGAATGACTATATTTACGCTTTCATCCGCGCCGAAGAGAGTGATTAATATAAGTTGTTGGAACTTGCTTCGCAATCGTTGTAAAAATAAATAAAGTTTAAAGTTTGATATATCAGTTAGTGACGTCACATAGTGACGTGTGCAACCAAACCTGTCCTTTATCACAATACTGTTCTTAAAAGATGTCCTCCTTCTTAATAGAATAAATGATCTAGATATTCTAGTAAAACTTACAAAGTCAACATATTTAAGACTATAATATTACGGGTATCTACTTGTTTCTCGGAACTCTTCTATATTACGGAATATGCTATTTCATCAGGCCCATTGGGGGTGTCGAATTATTGGCTTGTTGTAGGTCGGTGGTTCTACCCGTGTGCCTGTGCCTGGAATACTACTCGGAGTGGTGTCCGGGTTCTTCCCCCATCAATAATAGCTGGAGAGTCGCCGTATGACTTAAGATGTGCGTGCGTGCGTGCGTGCGTGCGTGCGTGCGTGCGTGCGTGCGTGCGTGCGTGCGTGCGTGCGTGCGTGCGTGCGTGCGTGCGTGCGTGCGTGCGTGCGTGCGTGCGTGCGTGCGTGCGTGCGTGCGTGCGTGCGTGCGTGCGTGCGTGCGTGCGTGCGTGCGTGCGTGCGTGCGTGCGTGCGTGCGTGCGTGAGTGTGTGCGTGTGCGCGCGCGCCGTTAAGCCCCAACACACAAACAAATGTTTCTGGGTTGTGGTGGGGGGGGGGCAGAGTAGAGAAGCCCCTATGCATTGCCAACTTTGCCTATTTAGTAATCTGCCACTTGTTTTGGAGCATCAAATTTTCACAGTAAAGATGATTTGTTATGCATATATAAACTGAAAATGCATGAAAGCAGATACTTCTGTATTCATGTCTTGTACCAGGCGGGAATTAAAAGGACAACACACTCGACTGTTTGGCCCGATATAAAAGAAGCAATACGTCATTTTAATATCCCTGACTGAAAATTACATCAGAAGGAATTGAGACAGATTCTATTAACTGCAGTGCACAACATATCTGTATTGGATATATTTTGTAGCGGGAATACTTATTACCTTCTACCATGAGTATTTGTTAAGGTGAATCAATAACTAAATTCCAGTAAATTGTCAATAATTTCAGATGTTACAAATTACTGTGTACAACAGAAATTATGCTTTGGCAGGACAACATTCTCAACAATGGGACTACAAACAATCGCAATGATATACAGCTTTGGCGTTAGTCTTAAAGCTCCGAATAGAATATGCTGCACACCGAGATTATTGCAAGGAGCTGATGATTAGAATATGCTGCACACCGAGATTATTGCAAGGAGCTGATGATTAGAATATACTGCACACCGAGATATTGCAAGGAACTGATGATTAGAATATGCTGCACACCGAGATATTGCAAGGAGCTGACGATTAGAATGTGCTGCATACCGAGATATTGCAAGGAGCTGATGATTAGAATGTGCTGCACACCGAGATATTGCAAGGAGCTGATGATTAGAATGTGCTGCACCAAAGTTATTGCAATGAGTACATGATTTACTGGTCTGACAGGTACATAATTAACTGGTCTGACAGGTACATAATTAACTGGTCTGACAGGTACATAATTGACTGGTCTGACAGGTACATAATTGACTGGTCTGACAGGTACATAATTAACTGGTCTGGTCGGTACATAATTAACTGGTATGACAGGTACATAATTGACTGGTCTGACAGGTACATAATTAACTGGTCTGACAGGTACATAATTGACTGGTCTGACAGGTACATAATTGACTGGTCTGACAGGTACATAATTAACTGGTCTGGTCGGTACATAATTAGCTGGTCTGACAGGTACATAATTGACTGGTCTGACAGGTACATAATTGACTGGTCTGACAGGTACATAATTAACTGGTATGACAGGTACATAATTGACTGGTCTGACAGGTACATAATTAACTGGTCTGACAGGTACATAATTGACTGGTCTGACAGGTACATAATTGACTGGTCTGACAGGTACATAATTAACTGGTCTGGTCGGTACATAATTAGCTGGTCTGACAGGTACATAATTGACTGGTCTGACAGGTACATAATTGACTGGTCTGACAGGTACATAATTAACTGGTATGACAGGTACATAATTGACTGGTCTGACAGGTACATAATTAACTGGTCTGCTTGTTGGGCAATAATAAGAAGAAGAAAACAATATAGTTCTTAAAACATCTGCCATAAATAGCCTTATACAAACAGTAGTTGCTTTGGTTCAAGAATGCTTAGGTATGTTTACTCCATGTTTAATTCTCATATTCTCTAAAACAGTGATATTTGTCTAAGCTGAGCCCCATCATTGCATCTTTTAGTGCTCTCTAAAACAGTGATATTTGTCTAAGCTGAGCCCCATCATTGCATCTTTTAGTGCTCTCTAAAACAGTGATATTTGTCTAAGCTGAGCCCCATCATTGCATCTTTTAGTGCTCTCTAAAACAGTGATATTTGTCTAAGCTGAGCCCCATCATTGCATCTTTTAGTGCTCTCTAAAACAGTGATATTTGTCTAAGCTGAGCCCCATCATTGCATCTTTTAGTGCTCTCTAAAACAGTGATATTTGTCTAAGCTGAGCCCCATCATTACATCTTTTAGTGCTCTCTAAAACAGTGATATTTGTCTAAGCTGAGCCCCATCATTGCATCTGTTAGTACTCTTTAAACATATGCATTTTATTGATAAGACTATTTAATACCCCGCCCCCACGAGAGCGACCATGGTAATGTGATGTTAAGATAAACTGCCTGCTTAGATAACACACGCATACGAGACAAATAAATGCCATTTTTGGTAGTTTGCAAAATCTTAAAAATCTAAAAATACTCCCATGGGATCTCTCTCCATTTAACTCGTTGCATGCTAGCGGTGTAAGTAAGAATCAAATACGTCATGCAATTCCATTACAAGTGCGTTGTATGATGAAAATCCATATAATATGTTCAGAGATTTCTGTTGCAAATAAGATATTACACACATTAATGTTACGCTATTATGATTCTCCACTGTGATATCTGAAATTGTACTATATTGGTTAAAACAAAACGATTATATATTTCCCATTAGGTTAGGCTTCCTTCCTGAAACACACTTGGGTATGACTTGTTTTGTAACAAATAAAGTTACATGACTGACTAGAGAATAGCACTCGGAGAGATGCAAAACCCAGCGGGCATATATATTCAAATGCTTGATTTCACATGACCTTGATTTGACCTCAAAATCACATGGTATAGTTTCTTTGAAAGGTCATATGCTACTTTATGCAGTTCGCTGACCCTCCTGACCAAACGCCGTGACCGATGTGTCCCAAATCCTACCAATTCCGCATACATCAACCCTCTATATATCCACAAAGTTTCAACAAAATCCATCTACAACTTTTGGAGTTATCCTCTCCACAGACAGACAGACACGCACGCACACGCACGCGCGCGCGCGCGCGTGCGGACGCACACACACTACCAAAACTAGATTATACTAATTAATGGAGAAGGCGTACGATGAAACCAAATGAGGATAACATCCATATACATAATAGTATTTCAGTTTTTAATCGCTATTACCGCGATGTAACCGCAATGCAGTCCAAATGTTGCACCACACCACCATGAGTCTAGTTGAGGGACACCGAGGTAATAATTATATAATTGTGACCACTCCTGTATGGTCGTAAGAGGCGACTAATTTGGTCTAACCAGATGGTGTTGCTGCATAACGACATGTGATTATAGCAGATTTGTACGGATTGATCCCGTAACTGGTATTGCTTATTACGATGCAAATGCAGTTTGGTCCCGTATATTGGCCTATAACCTAATTCAACATTAATTTAATCGAATTTAATCACCACTTCAACACCATTTGAACATGTTAGCGCTGCTGATGATGCGCAATTGGTATCCATACATTAACATAGCAACACGTTTAATCACATCGAGTGTCATTGACACAAGGGTCGTTGGTGGTCATTCCCTGTTTCACCTGTCAGACTGGATAAACGCTGTACCATTACATGGTCTTTAAATGCAATATTTTAAGACTTATGCTGTTATTAACGGATTGATTATACGATCTATTGTAAAGGAGATAGACATATAATATTGATTGTGCATGCATTCGTTTGGTGCTTATAATAGAGTTTATTGCAACCAGACAACGCAAACGGCGTGTGTTTGAGAATATGTCCAGTCGGACGGAGATATGTTACTGGATATACATTGTCTCTGTATATTGTTACTGAGCCGATCATATATGCAAACAAGTCAATGCAAGGTTATGTACACAGGTCAATGCAAGGCCACGTACACAGGTCAATGCAAGGCCACGTACACAGGTCAATGCAAGGTCACGTATGCAAGTCAATGCAAGGCTACGTACACAAGTCAATGCAAGGCCACGTATGCAAGTCAATGCAAGGCCACGTATGCATGTCAATGCAAGGCCACGTATGCAAGTCAATGCAAGGCCACGTATGCAAGTCAATGCAAGGCCACGTATGCAAGTCAATGCAAGGCCACGTATGCATGTCAATGCAAGGCCACGTATGCACGTCAATGCAAGGCCACGTACATAAGTCAATGCAAGGCCACGTATGCAAGTCAATGCAATGCCACGTATGCAATTCAATGCAAGGTCACGTACACAAGTCAATGCAATGCCACGTATGCAAGTCAATGCAAGGCAACGTATGCAAGTCAATGCAAGGTCACGTATGCAAGTCAATGCAAGGCAACGTATGCAAGTCAATGCAAGGCCACGTATGCAAGTCAATGCAAGGCCACGTATGCAAGTCAATGCAAGGCCACGTATGCAAGTCAATGCAAGGCAACGTATGCAAGTCAATGCAAGGTCACGTATGCAAGTCAATGCAAGGCAACGTATGCAAGTCAATGCAAGGCCACGTATGCAAGTCAATGATGGCCACGTATGCAAGTCAATGCAAGGTCAAGTATGCAAGTCAATGCAAGGTCACGTATGCAAGTCAATGCAAGTCCACTTATGCAAGTCAATGCAAGGCCACGTACACAAGTCAATGCAAGGTCACGTATGCAAGTCAATGCAAGGCCACGTACACAAGTCAATGCAAGGTCACGTATGCAAGTCAATGCACGGCCACGTATGCGAGTCAATGCAAGGCCACGTACACACGTCAATGCAGGTCCACGTATGCAAATCGATGCAAGGCCACGTACACAAGTCAATGCAAGGTCACGTATGCAAGTCAATGCAAGGCCACGTACACAAGTCAATGCAAGGTCACGTATGCAAGTCAATGCACGGCCACGTATATGCGAGTCAATGCAAGGCCACGTACACACGTCAATGCAGGTCCACGTATGCAAGTCGATGCAAGGCCACGTATACAAGTCAATGCAAGGTCACGTACACAAGTCAATGCAAGGCCAGGTATACAAGTCAATGCAAGGTCACGTACACAAGTCAATGCAAGGCCACGTACACAAATCAATGCAAGGCCACGTATGCAGGTCAATGCAAGGCCACGTATGCAAGTCAATGCAAGGCAACATATGCAAGTCAATGCAAGGCCACGTTCACAAGTCAATGCAAGGCCACGCACACACGTCAATGTAAGGTCACACACACACACACGTCAATGTAAGGCCACGTACACACGTCAATGTAAGGCCGCGCACACACGTCATTGTAAGGCCACGTACACAAGTCAATGCAAGGCCACGTACACACATCAATGCAAGGCCACGTACACACGTCAATGCAAGGCCACGTACACACGTCAATGCAAGGTCACGTACACATGTCAATGTAAGGCCACATACACACGTCAATGCAAGGTCACGTACACACGTCACTGTAAGGCCACGTACACACGGCAATGCAAGGTCACGTACACACGTCAATGTAAGGTCACGTACACACGTACATACATTCATGTACGTATTCCAGTACGTATACACATATGCATGTACGTATTCCAGTACGTGTACACATATTCATGTACGTATTCCAGTACGTGTACACATATTCATGTACGTATTCCAGTACGTGTACACATATTCATGTACGTATTCCAGTACGTGTACACATATTCATGTACGTATTCCAGTACGTGTATACATATTCATGTACGTATTCCAGTACGTGTACACATATTCATGTACGTATTCCAGTACGTGTACACATATTCATGTACGTATTCCAGTACGTGTACACATATTCATGTACGTATTCCAGTACGTGTACACATATTCATATACGTATTCCAGTACGTATACACATATTCATGTATGAACAATCCAAACTAGAGGTCAACATAGACCATGTATAATATATTAGCACATACACGGTAGCCGAACTGAACGGCATTGAACTTTGGTTGGCTTCTTAACACAATTTCCTGAAACACAATGAGCTGAGATACAGACATTTCCCCGCCGGTCCATCTACATGTACACGTGCCATGGCTGGACTACTCGCTATAGAGGCAGACACGTTGCCAAACAGTGCAGTGTAGTCAGTAGACTCAGTACAGACGTGACGTCAGCAGATGTGCACAACTGATGCAGGTTTAAGGCCATACTTTAAAGGTTCCAAAATACATTGACACACATACTTGGCAATATGGACTTAGAAATACTGCCTCAGAAATGTGGTATGAAATTCACAGATGGGTCTGTAGTCCAGTGGTAATACGCCGGACTGGTAATCCAGGGATCGCAGGTTCGATCCCCCGTCTGTCCCTAATAAAATTCCCAGTCATTTAGATGGGACGTTAAACCGAGGTCTCGTGTCGGTGCTTTACACCGTGCACGTAAAAGAACCAGAGGAGACTCTGGAATGGGTCTCTGTCTGTATCATGCATTATCCTCCAAAATCAAAAAAGACTAATCTCTTCAGGAGGCGTCGCTCATATGAGTAACCGGTAGCGACGATAAATAATCGTAAATCACACACAATGGTATGAAATTGTAGTTCAATTTACAGTTTATAGTTTTAGTTGTAGTTCCATAACCACAGCTATATAATATAACGCTATGATTAAGGTTATTCCAGTGTCTTTTATGATTTATTAATTTTTGTGACAGTCATCCGAAATTGACACTTTCCAAAGAAGCATCCCTTGCCACCTATATTGTGTCTAAAATCCTAGTGTATAACCCGGTATCCAGGCTCAGTATCGGCTGTCAAACGAACACTTGATGTGAGTTTACCAGCTGACCATATTACCGTACTGAATTATGTATGCAGTCTCTGGAAGCAGCTTTTAGTAGGCAATAAGCTACACTAATTGTCTCCAAAGTGATATTGTACTACATGCGGTGGAATGAAGAATACGTTGATTATTACAACAGTAGAACTACACGTATTATGACAGCAGTACACCTCGTACCTATAGTCAGCATGATTTCATCCCCGTCATTATTCGGGTACTCTTATTGCATGCTAGTATTATGTGTGTGTTTTACGTTTATTTACCGACGCTACCGGTTGCCCATATGAGCGAGCGACGTCACTTGAAGAGATTGGTCATTTTAGAGTTTAGAGGATAGTGCAATTATACAGACCCATTCCAGAGTCTCCTATGGTTCTTTTATGTGCATGGTGTAAAGCACCGACACGAGACCTCTGTTTAAAGTCCGAACTGAAAGACTGTTAATTTTATTTGGGCCAGACGGGGGATCGAACCTGCCATCCTATTTATATATACTTTAGCAGTATTTTATGATCGATTTACTTGAAATGATAACACAAACCTCGGAAATAAGATTCATAGTAAACATTTCAATTTGGTCAGCATAGTTTCATCTACTTGTACACTTATCATGTGTGTGTTTTACGTTTAATTATCGTCGCTACCGGTTGCTCATATGAGCGACGCCTCCTGAAGAGATTAGTCATTTTAGATTGTTGGAGGATAATGCAATGATTCAGACAGAGACCCATTCCAGAGTCTCCTCTGGTTCTTTTACGTGCACGGTGTAAAGCACCAACACGAGACCTCGATTTAATGTCCCATCTGAAAGACTGTTAATTTTATTAGGGTCAGACGGGGATCGAACCTGCGATCCCTGGAGTACCAGTCGCATGCTAGTATACGTAACACCGTGCACATGTAGAGACTGTACATTGATTTTAGGATCTATTTACTTGAAATGGTAACACAAACATCGGAAATGGTAACACAAACCAAACATCGGAAATGGTAACACAAACATCGGAAATGGTAACACAAACATCGGAAATGGTAACACAAACATCGGAAATAGGATACATCGATCTTAGTTTTGGAAATTATTAAAATATTAGAGTTCGATTGACATTTTTGCAGCATCGATATTTACTGCCAAATATTAGTACATGTATAGTGGCTAACACGTGTGGCTGTTGTATTCGATCTTGTTATGAGATATTAGAAAATAATTAGTTTAGACAAATTTATTTATCTCGATTACGAAACAAGTTACAACATTGTATTAATCGCTCTCGAAATCTCATTCCTGGTGGATATCCATCGTCACGAGGGAGAGGGAAGGGAAGAGGCAAATTAGAGTGTCTTGTCGAGAGAGAGAGAGAGAGAGAGAGAGAGAAAGAAGGGAGTGGGAGAGATAGTGTGTGAGAGAGAGAGTGTGTGTGTGTGAGCGAGAGAGAGAAGAGAGAGAGAGAGGAGAGAGAGAGAGAGAGGAGAGAGAGAGAGAGAGAGAGAGAGAGAGAGTGAGAGAGAGAGAGAGAGAGAGAGAGAGCGAGAGAGAGAGAGAGAGAAAGCGAGAGAGAGAGAGAGAGAGAGAGAGAAAGAAGTGAGTGGGAGAGATAATGTGAGAGTGTGTGTGTGTGTGTGTGTGTCTGTGTCTGTGTCTGTGTGTCTGTGTGTCTGTGTGTCTGTGTCTGTGTCTGTGTCTGTGTCTGTGTCTGTGTCTGTGTCTGTGTCTGTGTCTGTGTCTGTGTGTGTGTGTGTGTGTGTGTGTGTGTGTGTGTGTGTGTGTGTGTGTGTGTGTGTGTGTGTGTGTGTGTGTGTGTGTGTGTGTGTGTGTGAGAGAGAGTGTGAGAGAGCGAGAGAGAGAGAGAGATGGGAGAGATGAGAGAGAGGGAGAGAGATGAGAGTAAGTGTGTTTTATATTTGATACACCTGATGGATACCCCCCCCCCACGTATGTCATGATGAGTGCAATTATTTGTTCAGAAACAGAGTCATGCACGTTATGTAACATTATATTGTATATTAATCCAAAGGCGTTTCCAATATTTTAGCTTCCACATTCCGCATATCAACTACGTTTAACGATACTATTGAGGTTTTGATCAATGACGCATGCGTAACACCGATACTGAAATGCATCTAAAGTTATCTGCAGACGACAGTATATTGACATGATGCCAATTTCATCATTTCTCAAGAACTATTTACCTCGAGATTTGACTAGTTGCCAGCACACTTATTTGTAAACACAAACTTATAAATAGTCAGTTTTACATGCATTTTTCGCATTCCCTTTTCCCGCCGACGCACATTATAAATACAATGTAGAGGCTGATAATTGAGGATGTGTGTATTTGGAAGTTATATCTTGCCAACTATCTGTTAGTCAGATAAAGCCTAAATGGTTGCTTATATTAGCATCTAAAAGTCATAATCAAACACATTTCCACAGACCCCACCCTATGCAACCCCGTCTTTAATGTGAGACCCCACCCTATGCAACCCCGTCTTTAATGTGAGACCCCACCCTATGCAACCCCGTCTTTAATGTGAGACCCCACCCTATGCAACCCCGTCTTTAATGTGAGAAACCACCCTATGCAACCCCGTCTTTAATGTGAGAAACCACCATATGCAACCCCGTCTTTAATGTGAGAAACCACCCAATGCAACCCCGTCTTTAATGTGAGAAACCACCCAATGCAACCACCGTCTTTAATATGAGAAACCACCCAAATGTAACCCCGTCTTTTTTCGAAATTACTTATAGTTGGCTGCATTTGTCTTGTTGTATCCAATGGTCACAGTAAATATGATTTGTTGTATATGACTATATAGGATATCTGGATAGATTACTGCCAGTTTGATCCAGTGACGATCCTGAAAGCAAACAGCAGTCTGGAGAGAGTGGCCTGCATGCCAACCGTGTATGGCGAATCACCATGGTTACAGTGTACATCATGGGAGGAACATCGTGTACATCACTGGAGGAACAGCATGTACATCACGGGAGGAGCATCGTGTACATCACGGGAGGAACATCGTGTACATCACGGGAGGAACATCGTGTACATCATGGGAGGAACACTGTGTATATCACGGGAGGAACACTGTGTACATCACGGGAGGAACATCGTGTACATTACGGGAGGAACATCGTGTACATCATGGGAGGAACACTGTGTATATCACGGGAGGAACACTGTGTACATCACGGGAGGAACATCGTGTACATCACGGGAGGAACATCGTGTACATCATGGGAGGAACACTGTGTACATCACGGGAGGAACATCGTGTACATCACGGGAGGAACATCGTGTACATCATGGGAGGAACACTGTGTATATCACGGGAGGAACATCGTGTACATCACGGGAGGAACATCGTGTACATCATGGGAGGAACATCGTGTACATCATGGGAGGAACATCGTGTACATCACGGGAGGAACATCGTGTACATCACGGGAGGAACATCGTGTACATCATGGGAGGAACACCGTGTACATCACGGGAGGAACATCGTGTACATCACGGGAGGAACATCGTGTACATCACGGGAGGAACATCGTGTACATCACGGGAGGAGCATCGTGTACATCACGGGAGGAACATCGTGTACATCACGGGACATCGTGTACATCATGGGACATCGTGTACATCACGGGACATCGTGTACATCACGGGAGGAACATCGTGTACATCACGGGACATTGTGTACATCACGGGACATCGTGTACATCACGGGAGGAGCATCGTGTACATCACGGGAGGAACATCGTGTATATCACGGGGCATCGTGTACATCACGGGACATCGTTACATACGGGAGGAACATCGTGTACATCAGGGAGGAACACGTGTACATCAGGGGAACACGACATCACGGGACATCGTGTACATCACGGGAGGAACATCGTGTACATCACGGGAGGAACATCGTGTACATCATGGGAGGAACACGTGTAATCACGGGAGGAACACGTGTACATCACGGGCATCGTGTACATACGGGAGGAACATCGTGTACATCATGGGAGGAACACTGTGTATATCACGGGAGGAACACTGTGTACATCACGGGAGGAACATCGTGTACATCACGGGAGGAACAATCGTGTACATCACGGGAGGAACATCGTGTACATCATGGGGAACATCGTGTACATCATGGGAGGAGCACCGTGTACATCATGGGGAACATCGTGTACATCACGGGAGGAACATCGTGTACATCACGGGAGGAACATCGTGTACATCACGGGAGGAACATCGTGTACATCACGGGAGGAACACCGTCTACATCACGGGAGGAGCACCGTTAACATCACGGAGAAACACTGCATGTGTTCATTACGGTTGGTACACTGTAGACTATATACTACACAGGAGTACCATATACATAGTTCACATTCTTGACGGAGGAGTGCCATGTACATCACGAAGCAACTTAGCGGAGGAGAACAGTGTTTGTCACGGAACATACATAGCGCCGTTTTCGCCATGGAGGGAAAACCATACACATTATGGAGGCTGCATGAGTGCCGTGTTGCAGTCTTTCTGATCAGAAGCTATATATGCACCAGACATTCAAAAGAACCATGGATGCTTCTGAAATTCTGTATCGTGCACGCACTATCTTCCAAACAACTAAAATGAGTTCATAAACTTCTGAAAGCAGCTCCCTGAATATTCAGGCGGGCGACTATACAGAATAAAGGCTAATGGCGCCCTTATATCATTATAAGTATGCGAGCTTCGTAACGTACGTATTTAACCTTAGGCAAGTCGTCTGCTGTTCAGACTTTAGATGCTATGGATTGATTTCATGTCTGGAACGTAATTGCTTCCAGAATCCGTGTGCGATATTAGATCATTGAGAATCACGCGATTGGAGTAATGTCAATCAATCATCACCTAACAGAAATTAAATAATATTTATATAAGCTATGAGGAAGCGTTTTAATGGAATCTGAATTATAAAAGCTATGAATACAAATCGATGCTACTTCAGTACGTTTCCCGTATAGGATGTAGGCTGCAACAAGAACCTAGATGGAAACACTGGCGGCAGCTAGGCTAATAATAGTCAAACACGTGAACGTTATTATTACGTCATTAACATTCCTTATACGTGAACGTAACGTCAGTGGCGGTAACTAGAGCCACAGCGCGGGGCTACTAGGCTAAGTGCAATAACAAAACGTAAACGTACAGAACACAAACTGTACGTACCTAGAACACAAACTGTACGTACCTAGAACACAAACTGTACGTACCCAGAATACAAACTGTACCTACCTAGAACACAAACTGTACGTACCTAGAACACAAACCGTACGTACCTAGAACACAGACCGTATACGTACGTAAGTTGAAGAAATTAGCTGATGCAAGTATTTTCCTCGCGATCATAGCAACATTTAAGGTTCGTTGTGATTTATATTAGCGTAAACTATTCCTGAATATGTTGTTCGTTATATTATATTTACTCGCAGCATTTATTACATGTGTACACAGGTGGGAGAAAAACATAACCCATACTCAAATATAGTGTATCTTCCGTAAAAATAATCTTACGACAGAGCCATATCCCCATACCTAGCGTATAGGTGATAGGTAGGGACGTTATGTTTTGTCAACGCCATCCCGACAGCAGTAGAGCTATAACCCTTTGCCTGCTGAGTAAATAAAATCACATTTGCAAACAACACAGATCCAGATCAGCAATAGCGTAACACCGCGTCTGATCAGGATTTATGTTTGCTATTCAGCCAAATGTTTTAGTTCCACTATCCGAATAGCAAACAGCATAGAGCCTGATCTGGCTGTATGCTGTTGCAAATGTGATTGTATCTGCCGCGAGCGTGCAAATGGTTATAATAATACTATACTATTGTATGGCTCACAATATATCCGAATATAGATCATGTATTGTTTTCCGGTCAATCTAAAGTTGGGTCATGTTTTTGCCAGATCCGTCTAACGTTAGACGCAGATTTTAACGGGGAACCATGTGAGATGGTACTGCGGTCGCCAGATCGAACATGTGGATTTTCTCCGGGTACTCCACCATTTCCTCGCACACGAATGGCCACACATGTACTTTCATACCATAGTCGTTATCTTCCTTTTAGTTGTACGGCAAGGATAGGGTTGGATATACACGTATGACAATGTGTGCTCAGAATGCATTATATTTGATTGACTGGGCACGTTTATTTTTCTGTATTGTTTTTCATTATTGACGAGACTTGCAGCAATTAACCATTGTGCATTCTAAAACTCTCGGTGGAGCCACGTGTTGCTTCTATAAATGAGATCGGAAAGAACGGCCCATGAGTAAAACAAATTATTAATGCAATGTTTCACGGCGCCATTTTAATCGCATGCAGTCAAAAAAATAAAAGCTACTGCGAGGTATGGAAATGAGGAATGACGCCTCATGCAGCCACACACTAACGCTAGATTTAACATCCGGTTGAATACGAAACGTGTTACTATATAGTGTGTATGAATGTTACAAAATAAAACATTGTTCAATGTATAGTGAACTGTCAGATTCAAATGCGAGTGTCCCTTTTTTATGCAAGTAATTTTACGAAAACCTACTGAAACGTGAGTTTTGCATATGCAGATTAATTTAGTTGTCATTATGATTTACTATGGAGAAACCGAGTTAAGGAGAATATCAAACGGAAGAAAGACAATCCAATTATATAGTGTTCAACTACCTTAAAGCGACATTACATCGCAAGAAGCAAATAACATGCATTCTTTCACATATAGATGCATTGCTACTACACATTCTTCCGAATACATTCGAACACTAACATTGAATCAATAAACAGTATTTTTGTGGAATGAAAGTATGATTTCATATAACGGTCATCCAAGCTCCTGAATTTGACGTTTGTTTTGTCATCGGAGTCGGTACTAATCACGAGATAATGTTGTTTAGAGATAATTTAACTAAGAATAGTGTATAAATATATAGACACACATGTGATATATAACGGTAAATCTGTACCATAAATCGCGTTATTCAAGATACACTAGTTGTATTACGCATGGATGTTTACATTATTTTGTTATGTCAACAAACCGCGTATACGACGTTTGTTTATTAGTTGACATACTCAGTATTTGAGGCAGATATTTGGATACAAATTATACCATATAATAGAAAATACATTCTGTAGATATTTGTGTTTTCACTGATGTAGTGTCGCTTTAAAATGCCTTTGATTGGCTATCCAGTTGGCTCGCGGAATGTCGGTGATTCAAACCGAGTGCCCGTTCGTGCTCGAAATACCGCAGTGGTTAGCACGCTCGCTTCTCACCGATGCAACCCGGGTTCGATTCTCGGACCGGGAAGTATGTGAGATGGTACGGTGTCACCAGATCGGACAGGTGGGTTTTCTCCGGGTACTCCGGTTTCCTCCCACACGAACGAATGACCATATTAATTATACGCTTGCATCCGCACCAACGAGAGTGATTAATATAAGTTGTTAAAACTGGCTTCGCAATCATTGTAAAATAAATAAAGTTTAAATACCGCTCGGAGGTGCATCCGAGGTCTTCATCCACCAATAATAGCTGGAGATTAATTAGCCATATGATCTAAGCTGTTTTAAACCACCATTGTATTACTCTATTGAAACTCTTGGGTAATACAGGTTTTGTAACGAGCACAATTACATCATACAAGCTTTTTCAAGTCTAAACTTTATTTATTTTACAACGATTGCGAAGCAAGTTCTAATAACTTATATTAATCACTCTCGTTGGCGCGGATGAAAGCGTATAATTAATGTGGTCAATCGTGTAGGAGAAAACTGGAGTACCCGGAGAAAACCCACCTGTCCGATCTGGTGACACCGTACCATCTCACATACTTCCCAGTCCGAGGATCGAACCCGGGTTGCATTGGTGAGAAACGAGTGCGCTAACCACTGGGCTAATCGGACAGCCTTTTAGAAACTGTGCCAGACATTTCGAACAGCAATATGACGTTAGTGAATTGTCATCTTTTGTAT
This sequence comes from Archivesica marissinica, assembly GCA_014843695.1. NCBI lineage: Eukaryota > Metazoa > Mollusca > Bivalvia > Venerida > Vesicomyidae > Archivesica > Archivesica marissinica. Next base: position 53,485,593 of record CM026387.1, read on the forward strand.
TTGTTATATGTATTTATTAATATATTTGTTTACGTGCAACATGTACATACAAAACAATGCATTGCAACAGCCAGCCACATGATCTCACGATGCACTAACATACATGTAATATCATAATTTGAATGCAGTCGACAACGATACATTTATGTGTTCGTTAGGACATATTGTGTACAGCTATATACATGTATGAGGGTGACACCCCCCTCCCCCCTGAATCCCGAATACTTCTTATTTTGTCAGTGAGTCCCGAATACCACCTTATTTTTTCGCTGAATCCCGAATACTTTTTAACCAGTTTAACACATTGAAAACACGCCTCCACGAACATTGTGTCTGTTAACAGTAGTGCAAATGGTAAAATTGTTTATAAGGGAAGTAACCGTACGAATAGATCGTATAGGTCCGTACATCAACAATTTACGTTTTATGCACATAAAATCGCGTTTGAAGCATGTTTCGTGGTATTGTTGTCGTTAAATTTGTAATAGAACGTAGATTATTGTCCAAGAAAACAATTCATATTGGAAATCTTGCGTACTGAATACCAAAATATGTTTTTATTGCGTACCGCGTAGGACGCTCTTGCGTCCCGAATACGGACTAAATAGGCCCTGAATCCCGCGTACCAAAAGGGGTGGGGGCACCCTCATGCATAGTACGTTATTCAAGTATACCGTGACAATGTAGCCTGGGAACAGGCTTTGATATATTATGTCTGATCAGTCATATAAATATATTTTAACACCGAGACTATTAATTGGGATTCAGTTTCTGATATCATTTTGCCAGAAGTAATTAGTGAAAAATCGAGACTGGAACCCAGGCTAGGGGCAATATTGCTACTGACAGAAGCCATGTAGGCCTACTGTGTACCAATTTCTCCCAATATCTTAATGCAATTGACGTCTGATTTAGAGAGCAATAATAAGTTCTGTCTGATTCCGGTAAATAGTAATTAAACTGGTGCTTCCTTCTGCTAGACATATTAATGTGTTCCCTGCTTCTGAAGTTATCAATTTCACAACATGTTACTGCAGTTCTCAGTTCAGGACATTGGCCATTTTATTTCTATTCCTTTATTTAGGTTCAAATGAACAGTGCGTACATTTTTAAAACAATTGTTACGTTTATTTATCGTCGCTACCGGTTGCCCATATGAGCGACGCCTCCTAACGAGAGTAGTCATTTTAGATTTTGGAGGATAGTGCGATGATACAGACAGAGACCCATTCCAGAGTATCCTCTGGTTCTTATACGTACACGGTGTAAAGCACCGACACGAGAACTCGGTTTAAAGTCCCATCTGAAAGACTGTTAATTTTATTATGGTCAGACGGGGGACCGAAACTGCGATCCCTGGATTACCAGTCCAGCGTGTTACCACTGGACTACAGATCCGTATGTGCGTACATTTTACATCTGTCTTCCTCTAATGTCAAACCACTCGTGGGGACGCTCCATTAGAAGGTCGTTAAAAAGAGCGTCCGTGGTGTAGTGGACACGGAGTCCACCATTGAACCGAGAGGTTGTGAGTTTGAACCATGTCAGAACCACGGTGGTGGTGATGTCCTTTGGTAAAACATGTAATTCCACATTGCCTCTACTGTCTCCCTTATGGCGACGGATTCCATCAAGAATGAGGTCTCAAAAACAAATAAGCTAATGTTATAAGAACTTGTTTCGCAATGGAGCTAAAATTAAGTTGTATAAACTATTCAAGTTTTGGTTCAAATATATATTGCATACACACCAGGCCCGTAGCCACACTGGGGCAAATGAGGCATTCGCCTCGGTTAGAATTTGGCAAGTAACGACAGGTATAGGAAAACTCTGATAAAACTGCCTACAGAATGCACAAGCAAGCATAAACAAAAATAATTGGGGGGGGGGGCGTCTCGGTTATTTTCATATTCTGGCTACGGCACTGCACACCATATTCTCCATTTAACAGTCGTAATTTCATAGTAGTTAAAATATGGTAAACCATTGAAATGAAAAAGGAAAAATACATCGAACACGGTTTTTAATGTAGAAAATATACAACAATTAACAACACCTGCCCGTCTCGTCTCTCTCCTTGCAGCGTTAATTTGGAACCATCCATTCCATTATCTCAAGTTGTAAGGCCTTTTAACAGCAGCAGCCAAATATTACCAATTCATATATATATATATATATATATATATATAAGAGAGAGAGAGAGAGAGAGAGAGAGAGAGAGAGTCTATATTATAGACACATCACATATGGTACGAACTCACCACGAGTGCAAGATCCTTTTTATCGCATAAACATAACACGCTCGTTTTAATCATATTTTTACATCAAATAACGTTGCTACTTCATTTTGCCACCAATCATCAGCGCAAATTGTCATGACGTCACTAAATTGCCATGACGTGACTACGCAAAACAGCGTTATATTTACGTCAAGACTTCTTTTAAATCGTCGTTTGTCTATTCGTGAACGCTATGTAACAATTCACATAGAAATATGCATTATTTAAAGCTTAAGTTACAAAGTATAACGAGTATTCTCTCAAGCAATCAACATCATTTCAGGTTGTATTACACGGTGCGTACATATTAGAAAATATGGTAGTACGTACGGTTTGTGTTCTGGGTTGGAGGTTATAAAACATTTATTCAATCTCAAAACTTAGCCTCAAACTTTCTCATTGGCTGATCTGAGTGCAAATCGCAGGTTCATCCAATGAACTCAGTCGAGATCTGAGAAGAGTTTTATGTTTTATAACCCCCAACTCCGAGAAGCTAAAACCCCGCCACACCAATCTCTCTAGACTAGAGAATCAAATGTCCGCTCTTTACGTTGCCTCTTCCCTCTCCCTCGTGGCGATGGATTCCATCAGGAATGAGGTCTCGAGAGTGATTTATATTAGTTGAAATAACTTGTTTCGCAATCGAGCTAAAATAAATTTGTATAAACTAAATGTCCGCTCCATTAAAACAAACCAGAGAGGTGTACGGTATATAACAATGCTACAGTACAGTACATGCATATATTATAATATAATTATGCACACAGAAACTAATAGTTATATATATATATATAGTAACCCTTTCAACACCACATGCCTCTAAATAGGCTTACAAAAAGTGTAGATCCAGATGAGCCGGCTCGTGACGAGCCGTCTCATCAGGATCTGCACTTTTTGCCAGTAATGTTACTATTTTTAGACAAAATTACTCATTTTGATAAATGAATGAACTGGTCCAAATGTAATGTTCTTATTAATTTATTGGTCTAAGAATATCATGTACCAGTCCATGTCAGTTACTTGGTGTTGACTATGCTTAGCCCTCGTGAACGATCACCTCGTCTGATCATAACATTAACAGTTATAAACGAGTCATAGAAGCTTCAGCAATGAGCGACATCTGTAATGTTCTATTACCTCCCTTGGTAGATAAAGTCTGATTTATTCCAAAATGCGTCGCCCCGAGTAACCAGGGAACGACGATAAATAAACATATCTAAAAAAAATCAACAACAATTCCTTTCTGTTTCTGGTTGTAATGTGAATGAAAAGTAATCAAAGTTCTTTAGGTTAAGGACACGAATTTTATAACTATGCCTACATAGTGTGCTGCTGAGTGTATTTATTATAGTGGTAACAGAATCTATTTATTATAGTGGCAACATTAGCCTGCCTGAAAGTGTTGACATTTCTATTTGAGAACGTACTGGAGATTCTTGTAATCTATGAATGATGTTCTCTCACCAGATCTGAAACATGAAAATGAAATGACTGAAAATGATTCCGGTAGGAAAAGTTGCTCATGAAGTTCGTGCCATGCATGGTTCTTGCAAAATATAAAATTCCCATCGTATTTTAAAGCCTCAATATGCGTGTTTACTTATGAAATATTTCGAGATGTTAAAGTATAATACTGAAAAGATCTGTCCACAAATGAAATGTGGTTTTGTATTTAAGAAATAATAAGTATCAACCGTGGTATATCGCAGAATAACCCGAGTTTGAAGTTCTTATGCGTAGAAATATATCACTCATGCCGAAGAAATATATCACTCAGGCCGTCGTGATATATTTCTACGCATAAGAACTTCAAACTCGGGTTATTCTGCGATATACCACAGTTGATACTTATTATTTCGATTCTAACACGACATACTTCTAATAATTTTAGACGAGAATCAAAGGAGTATTTTCTTCAAACGCCGTGCTACTCCGCTGCATTTGGCTTTCGAAATTTACCCCCGCGTAAGGGGTGATGACGTTATTTTTATGGAAAATATCAATCTAGTGCATAAATGAACAAAAGGTGTAACCGATCAATAATTTTATTTATTTTGTCAAATAAAACTGTACAGAATAGTAACTGAAACGTTACTAAACAGAAAAACAAGACGGACAAGAGATTATCTGATTCTAAAAATAGCTCACTTCCGCGAATTCCCACGGTAGTATTTACAAAAATCATGTGGCTTTCATTCATAAAACTTTACACGCATTGTATAAATGGAATAGCCAAAACACGGTGCGCGCACAGCATAGTTCAAGGTAGGTATATCGCAGAATAACCCCAGGTAGATTTTACTCTACAAGTATGTATGTTATTAGCTGGGTCGTGTTAGAATAAGAAATATTCGCATATAGAGACATTAAGCATAACGTTTTGAATAGATGGTATATATCGCCGGAGATATCACATATCGTCGAAGTTATCACATATCCAGATTAATACCTAAACCTTATTTTGAGAGCAAGAGCAAACAGAGTTGACGTTCTCAGTGCAGTTATACTAAATATAACACAATATTGACATACAAAGCTGTACAATAGGCAACTGTTATTTTTATTAGTCAAGATAAATACTGTACGTTGGGATTAGTGGCCATTTAATAATCCCATTTATCGTAAGGGGTGCGTCTTGTTTAAATAAGGCATTTAAATGTATAAGTTTTGCTAAAATAGCTTCGCCAAGATAATAAATACTTATATCAATGAAACATTTCACGTTTCTTCATAACGCATGGTGCACGGAAATGCGCGGTCTATAACTGTTTCAATAGATTCATCGTAGAATAAATGAACAAACTCCAAATATACATTTTAATCACATAACCAAGCATTCTCCGTGACCGCATTATTTGCAACAATATAACAGTCACATTCAAGCATTCTAGTTAGTCATAGTTCAAGCATGATTTTGATTGGTTGCGTCAGTTTTTTAAAAAAGCATTCTAATTGGCTGTGTACCAGTCACTATCAAACATTCTAATTGGCTGTGACCATGTACCAGTCATTGGTTGTCCCAGAGAACTGGTTGTCATAGAGAACTGGTTGTCCCAGAGAACTGGTTGTCACAGAGAACTGGTTGTCACAGAGAACTGGCTGTCACAGAGAACTGGTTGTCATAGAGAACTGGTTGTCCCAGAGAACTGGTTGTCACAGAGAACTGGTTGTCACAGAGAACTGGTTGTCATAGAGAACTGGTTGTCACAGAGAACTGGTTGTCACAGAGAACTGGCTGTCACAGAGAACTGGCTGTCCCAGAGAACTGGTTGTCACAGAGAACTGGTTGTCACAGAGAACTGGTTGTCATAGAGAACTGGTTGTCACAGAGAACTGGTTGTCATAGAGAACTGGTTGTCACAGAGAACTGGCTGTCACAGAGAACTGGTTGTCCAAGAGAACTGGTTGTCCAAGAGAACTGGTTGTCACACAGAACTGGTTGTCACACAGAACTGGTTGTCACAGAGAACTGGTTGTCACAGTGAACTGGTTGTCCCAGATAACTGGTTGTCACAGTGAACTGGTTGTCACAGTGAACTGGTTGTCCCAGATAACTGGTTGTCACAGTGAACTGGTTGTCCCAGATAACTGGTTGTCACAGATAACTGGTTGTCACAGACCCTAAGCCAAATTACAGTCGGATCTGTAGTCCAGTGGTTAACACGCTAGACTGGTAATCCAGGGATCGCAGTTTCGATCCCCGTCTGACCATAATAAAATTAACAGTCTTTCAGATGGGACTTTAAACCGAGGTCTCGTGTCGGTGCTTTACACCGTGCACGCAAAAGAACCAGAGGAGACTCTGGAATGAGCGTCTGTCTGTATCATGCACTAGCCTCCAAAAATCTAAAATGACTAATTTCTTCAGGCGTCGCTCATATGGGCAACCGGTAGCGACGTTAAATAACGGAAAACACTCGCATAAGCCAAATTAAAATATTCTTGTAATGCTATATAGTTGGATGAAAACAGAATAACAATGTGTGATAAACGCTTCCACTGATGTTCTAGTTTGCATCAGGAACCTAGATAGAAATCGTGTGTGCATACACTTTGTTGGACAGTACTCCCGCACTTCTCGGACATGCATAGTACATGTATACTGTATAGAGAGCTCCGAATGCTAAACTGAACATAACGCATACAGAACTTCATTCAAGAAAACATCAAGTAACAGTTAGTATAAAATAAATGTAAACAAAAATAAAATCAACCAATAAGAGATATCTGTTGGTTACTGCCCCTGAATATACCTAAAAATTAAATTAATTATCTTAATTGGTTTCCTCTGTTTTTATCGTTGTTTCCTTTGTACAACATGCTACAATATCTATTTCGGGATACGGACTTTATCTGTCAAGGGAGCTAATAGAAAAACCAACAATGTCTCTCATTGTCATAACAAGCAGACGACATCATTGTCATAACAAGCAGACGACAACATCTAAGAAAAGCCATGCCGAAAAGGTAGAGAGTTATAGGAACGAGAGTAAGTGGTATTGTACGACATAGTGGGCATATTTCTACTCGTGCTACTACTAGACTTGTATGATGGCATTCTAGAAGGGGGCCACACCATATTTTTCACTTCCTCCTTGTACACATCCGGTATTGGCCCAATTCCGGATGGAATCATCTTCACCGTATTTCGACCAAATAGGCGGCGTTCGTATTCGATCAGTTGACGCCAAAATCCAACATTTGGATGTATTACCGGTCTTCGTTTCTTGACGTGATAGTACGTCTGCTCTAATGTCATTCGTTGATATTTCATTAGATACGCCATACATAGACTGGCTGAACGACTCACTCCTGCTACGCAATGTACGAGAATTTTCCCGCCACTTTTGTGCACTTGATGAATTTTGTCCGCGCATCTGTCGAAGTACACCCCTAACCTAGCACTGGGCGTGTCTTCGACGTGAATCTGTATGCATTCTATATTGGGGACGCGAAGGTTTGGTATTTCCATTGTACAGTTCACGATGTTTGTGATTCCTAGTGTCCGTACTCTATCCTGTTTTATAGCCCCGGCGCTACTCAGGAACAAGTGGTCGTTGATTTGTGCTATTTGGTTGAACATGGTTAGATCCATTTTCCGTCTACGAGGATTCTTGGTCCTGAAAATATACATTTATGGTACAGTGGCTTGTTCACGAACTACATTCCCTATCGGGAAGGGGCCGTAACTAATGTTGCTAGGGACTTGTGGACCGACCCGTTTGCCTGTCTTTGATGTGTCATGTTTTGTATGCACGTGTATATGTAAAACGAATCGAGCAATAACATATGATTAAACTAAACATTGCCTATGTACCAATACTCGTATACCATCGACTTGGTTCACATCACAGGAACTTGAAATGTTATCCATAAGCCACCAACGGTCTCGTTATTTTAATAGAGGGGGGGGTGTCCTAGGATAGAGGTACGAGACCGTTGGTGGCTTATGGATAACATTTCAAGTTCCTGTGTTCACATATAACTTCCTGGCATTTAGACATTCTCTAACGAGAAGAACACGTTATATTTAGAAATATACACTATTAATATGTACAGTCTACATCCGCTATGTCAAAGTCGGTTAGGTAGAATTATCCGGTTATCTCGAAGTCGGATCAAAGTCCCGTTTCAGACACTATCATTTTACATATAACTGGCTCTGTTTATATCGAATTTCGTCAAACGTCGGTTATGTCGAAGTATTTTATTCGGTCTGACTGGTTTCGACATAACATATGCAGACTGTATGTAACAAACACGCTTCAGTCTTTGTAGCAATGCTCTCCTAAATTAATAGAACGTCAGTGTAGACTATAAATACGATTATCTGGGTCTTGGGTTCGGGTAATGTCGTGATAGGGTGTAATTGCGGGCTGCATGTATTTATTATAGTGCAGTTGTTTAGATTATGCAAATGTTTTGAGTTTTTTCTTTATTTTCTTGTCAAAATCTATCATTTACTTTAAACGTTTAAATATACATTAACCTGACGTTCTGGTGCGGGCCGTTTCCTAACGTTGTTAAAACGTGTGGCCCAAACCATTTGTATAATAATAATAATAATAATAATAATAATAAAGACTTTATTTAACGAGAGTACTCATTTAACAAAAGTTAATCTACCATGAGGCCCTCAACATATATACAATCAAATGCAATCAAAAGATAGCACTATAAGTGAGAACTGCACATTGGAATAATATAGTAATGTAAAAGCTGAAAAATAGAGAAACTATATTTAATATGTAATGGAATATGATGATATATGGAATTGGCTAGGAGAGTAGAAAATGGGAATGAGACAATTAATCAACATGCTATGTCTGTGTACCCATGTATTGTATACCACGCTGAATGCAATGCAATATGATAACTTGTCCTGACATGCTATAGTTTGTAAGTCGATATAGTGTATGCAATAACGAGATACTTTATGTATCTACCCTATCATATACACAATGGTCTGATCCGATTTCTAAACAAGCAATTGTCAACAAAACTAGACACCTCCCGCATACAGACTTTATTTAGTGAGTGAGCGTTTATGTACCATGGTTAAAGATCGAACTACCTCACAGTATGCTATGTGAACTCGGCCACAATAGCAGTGCAAGGCATACATTAGCCTGGGTTCCAGGCTGTCGATTTTTAACTTCTGGCAAAATGACATATTATCAGAAACTCAATACGGCCCAATTAATAGTCTCGATGTTAAAATATATTTATTTGACTGTCCAGGCAAAATATATCGACGCCTGTTCCCAGGCTAGGCATACATGTATAGCATACGGAAGATCGGTAGTGGCATGTGCTAGTTCATCATTTCACTACATGTATTTTAACTTGACGATTTCACAATTTCATACTCGTGAATTCGTGATGCTGAACTAATGATCGTGAAATCTTGGATTCATGAATTCATTATGTTGAAATCGTGTTTTCGTAAAGTGGAAATCGTGAATTTATCATGTTGAAATCGTGAATTCATTATGTTGAAATCGTGAATTCGTAAAGTGGAAATCGTGAATTCATTATGTTGAAATCGTGAATTCGTAAAGTGGAAATCGTGAATTCATTATGTTGAAATCGTGTATTCGTAAAGTGGAAATCGTGAATTCATTATGTTGAAATCGTGTATTCATGGAGTGGAAATCGTGAATTCATTATCTTGAAATCGTGTATTCGTGGAGCGGAAATCGTGAATTCGTAAAGTTGAAATCGTGAACTCATGAAGTTGTCCTTGTGAATTCGTGTGGAGGGGAAATCGTGAAATGATGAAATAGTCAATGTCACCATATAGTAAATAGTAATGGTATCAGTAAATAGTAATGGTATCGGTAAATAGTAATGGTATCGGTAAATAGCTATAATGCTATTTGTTCTGTAACAATCCCGAAAATAAATAAAGTTATAACTGAATTGATGAAATAGCGTCATTTCAGCACCGGTATTTCGTACCAACACGTACTTTTTACATTCTGCGTACATCTGCAGGCGATTAAGGTGTTTACAAACTCGTATAAAGGTATTATGTACGACACAAGACGGACTACATTTACATGATCAAATGAGATGTTTATTCTCCATTTTAACACAATTTATGATAAAAGCAGAATGTAGAATGATTGATGAGGGAGGTCGTATACATCACACCTACATTCATCTACACCATACAACGAGGCATTCTATAATATTAATACATTTTATATATAGTATTATATACCATATAACACATTCGCTCGGGCGAAACTCTAAAAACGTTAATTTCTAACTTGGTAGCATGGATCAAACATAGTTAAAACAATATGATCCTATACTGATAACGTAATGTATAGCTTTGTTTGGGTATGTATAGTTTACAGAGTATGATATGTGCATATAATAATAATAATAATAATAATAATAATAATAAATATAATAATAATAATAATATAATCTAATTTAAATTAATTAAATTATTAAATTTATTTATGGAATGTATAACGCATTAAGTCAAGGTACAATACAAACAAAGAACTTATTTGCAATATGGCCTTCACTTAATACAAGCTATGGCATTAGAACAACATTTGTATGAGTTGGGTTTGAGGTTTGGGTTGGGTTGGGTTGAGTTGATTTGAGCTGAGTTAAGTTGAATTGAATAAATGAATGAATGTGTATAGTAACCTTGCATAATAAGCACAACATGTGTGTGCGTGCGTGCGTGCGTACGTGCGTGCGTGCGTGCGTGCGTGCGTGCGTGCGTGCGTGCGTGCTATTGTTATATATATACTGAGTCAAAAAAGAAACGATACCTGGTGTTTATGTGTCTATAATTTCAACATTTATTAAGAACATTCTTTGAAAATTCATAAGATGATAGTCCAACATGTTTGAAAGAGGAGCACATAAAGCATAATGAGCCTCCGAAACTGTCTGCTGCGTGATGACGTAATTCGTCGGACAGGGGTCTAATGGAGTTTTCACACAGACGTCAATACCGAGTATGGGCACCATTTGCGTCTCTCACTGCAATGCACCGCCGTCGCATCGAACGGAAGAGTGTCTGAATCTCTTGCTGGTCAATATGTGTCCACTCCTGATGCAAAACATCCCTCAGTTGGTTTAACGTTACAGGCTGACGTCGTCTGACGCGGCGGTCTAACGTATCCCACAAATGTTCTATGAGTGACAAGTCTGGTGACAAAGCAGGCCACGGCATGGTTTCAATATTGTTCTGCTCCAATAATGTGGTGGAAATCCGAGCAGTATGTCACCTGGCGTTGTCCTGTTGGAACAGTGTGACGTTTCTGTTGGCGTTAAAGAACGGCACAACAACTGGCGCAAGGATCTCATCACAGTACCGCTGGGCGTTTAGGTTCCCGTCCACCACTAACAGCTCAGTGCGACTGCCGAAGGTGATACCGCCCCACGCCATAACGCTTCCGCCCCCGAACAGATCGACCTGACGTACACATGCGTCGGCGTAACGTTCACCGCGTATGCGATATACCCGCTCTCTGCCATCCGTTCGACGCAAACAGAAACGCGATTCATCGCTAAACATCACCGAATTCCACTGTAACCGAGTCCAGCGAGCACGTTCCGTCGTCCATTCCCGCCGTACGTCACGGTGACGTCGTGTCAGGATGGGTCCAACGTATGGCCGATAGGCACGAATGCACTGATGCGATTGTTGGTCATCCCAGGAGTAACGGCAGCTGTGTGCGTAGCAGGTAGGAACCGGTCACGTAAATGTGACGTCCGAATGTGACGGTCCTGTTCACGCGTCGTCACACGTGGTCGACCAGATCTTGGACGGTCGTCCACCGATCCATGTGTTCGATAATGTCGAAGTAGACGTGTTATCGTGATCCGCGTAACCCCGAGTCGATTTGCGACGTCACGCTGACGTAAACCGCCGTTAAGCATGCCAAATGCACGCATTCTCTGATTGCGGTTTAGCCTAGGCATTTTGTTAGAGGTAACAATGGGTATGTAAGGTGTTTTTCCTCGATGATAATGCAATACCAGTACAATAAACCGGTTTTCCGATTTGTACATGTGTAGGAAGTTGTCTTTGTTGAGGAGCGAGTGCAAATCGGAAATTCGGCGTTCCAGGATTATCGGGTTTTTATTTACCTGTGTTTATGGTTGGCTGACGTTGCAATAAGATACCCGGTACTGATACGTAATAATATATTAAACCTTTCTATGGTTTTATCCGTTTTACGTCATTTTTAGTTTGGTATCGTTTCTTTTTTGTTTTTGACTCAGTATATATATATGTGTGTGTACTATTGTTGTATATCAAGTTTCCGTGGCGGCCATTTTGGATTTGTAACGTTTATGGGTTAAGCGTTGAAAATACAGCCTAGATGGATTTAGAACATATAGATACGTCTAAAAATGTTGTTTGCCAGCCGTAAACATTAAATGCCTCCATCACGTATAATATGGACATGTTCACATATATAATAATTCAGATACAAACATTTACATTGATCATTTTGAAATAACGAACATTTTCAGAAAACATGTATTACTAGTATCGATAAGTCTTACCGTAGATCGATTTCGGGATAATGGTTATTCATCGAAAACATAAGTACATGTACAACGAAAGTAGAAATAACCAAGAAGTATTCCGAAAGAAACCTCTATTAGTTAATATAGTCAATACCACGTGTAAATACTTTAGAATTGAATATCACTGTACACAGATGTTAGCTCGGTCAGTTGCGATCAAATTTAGCGGTACACGCTTATTATTATAATGTTAAAACTATATAATGCTGTTGACGTCATACATGTATCACCGAACATTTGCAACAATGAATAATATCAAGTTTGTAACATGATGCGCCCTTGTAATCATCAGTAGGGTACGGTGTTCTGTTAGTGTCATCGTAACATAACAAATATGATGATGCGTATGATGTCGCGATGGTACGCTGACACTAATACGGTGCTACGATGATGCTGGTACGATGACGACGATGGTACTATGTATCGCGATGTACCATCTGTCCATCGGCATGGTACCATCGCGTTATTGTGCCATCGCGCTATCGAACAATCGCCTTCATGTATACATTCTTATTATTACGCCGCGATGACCCTAACTTTATTTACACATTAGTAGTATGGTCATCATTTGGTACGTATATTGCCGATAGCACGATGACGATGCGATTAAATCGGCATAGTCATCGTACCATCGCGTCATCGAACCATCGCGTCATCGAACCATCGTGTCATCGTACCATCGCGTCATCGAACCATCGTGTCATCGTACCATCGCGTCATCGAACCATCGCGTCATCGAATCATCGCGTCATCGCGCCATCGCCTTCCTGAATATAGGCTTATTATTACACTGTGATGGCTCTAACGGAACTCCGTAGTATGTGAGTCTTGTTTTGGCACATATTAGTATGTTTGATTAATTTGATGTCAACCTTATTACTGGCGACATTTGAACCAGAATGACCGGACTTTGAAGTTCAGGCTCTAAATTGGCTACTGGGCTATACAAAAATACAAAAACAATTGAGAACCGCAATTGTAATATTTCGAAGTATTTATGTGTAGATGTGAAATATGTCTAGATGTGAAATACTAGCGTGTATATTCGTCATCATAAAGTATACGTATATAAGGCCAACATTAAGTTAGTGGTTTAATATTACAGACGGGTCTGTAGTCCAGTGGTAACACACTGGATTGGTAATCCAGGGATCGCAGGTTCGATTCCCCGTCTGACCCTAAACAAATTAACAGTCTTTCAGATGGGACTGTAAAACGAGGTCTCGTTTCGGTGCTGTACGCCGTGCACGTAAAAGATCCAGATGAGACTCTGGAATGGGTCTCTGTCTGTATTATTGCACTATCCTCCACACATCTAAAATGACTAATATCTTCAGGAGGCGTCGCTCATATGGGCAACCGGTAGCGACGGTAAATAAACGTAAATACACACACAGTGGTTTAATACATAATACAATCGCTATTTGACAATAGAAACAACAAGCAATAACATTCATGAATATGAGATTTTCCCACCGGTGTTCAACTATTACTGATTTTAGCTAACTGCATGATTGCAAAACAGGTTTTTACAACGTTAGATTAATCGCTCTCGATACATCATTCCTGATGGAATCCAGTGCCGTGAGGGAGAGAGTAGCGGCAATGTGGTTAAATGTCTTAGTTTAAACTGTATTTACTGTTCTTCGTTTGTACAAAGAGCATATATGCATCGACATTATATAAACACACAGGAAGATAACAAAGGATTGGAAAACAAGATAAATACAATCTTATATAAATTCCTCTCCTCTTAAGTGTCTTGCCAAGGACACCACCACAATGGTTCTGGCGGGGGCTCGAACTCACAACCTCTAGGTTACTAGGCGGATACTGTATCCATTACGCCACAGACGCCCCACTATGAGATATATCTATTTATTTAGTCATCTAAAACATTGGCATTATGTAGTCCTTCATAATTTAAACACCTAGTTTTCCAGACGGATACGATACAGTTCGATCCAATACTGTGCATGGTATACAGTATGGCGCCGCCCGGTCAACTACCGGGTCAACTACCGGGTATTGTATTGAACTTGTAAATAGTCATGCCATGAAATGTTTGTGTAAATTATTCAGGAAGGAGAGGGCAACCATAAGCTGTATATAACCATAAGCTGTATATAACCATAAGCTGTATATAACCATAAGCTGTATATAACCATAAGCTGTATAGGTTTCTGTCCAATTCCTTACTTCAATTGTTGTACATAATCATGTACATGATAGAAATAAATATGTTTAAACCAACTACCGGGTCAACTTATGTCTAATCCGGGCCAACTACCGGGTCAACTTATGTCTAATCCGGGTCAACTACCGGGTCAACGAATGTATACTCCGGGTCAACTACCGGGTCAACTTATGTCTAATTGTCGATACTAACTCTGCTTCAAATTGCAAGCCGATATTAATGCCGGTATTCAGCCAGGAATAAAGAATTTATTTCAACAGATTACACATGGAATCAATCGTTTGGCAACAAATCAAAATCAATCGTTTGGCAACAAATCAAAATCAATATCAACCCAATGTAATACGAGTAACGTGATTTAGTTTAAACTGTATTTATTTTACAACGATTGCGAAGCAAGTTCTAACAACTTATATTAATCACTCTCGTTGGCGCGGATGAAAGCGTATATGTGGTCATTCGTGTGGGAGGAAACCGGAGTATCCGGAGAAAACCCACCTGTCCGATCTGGCGACCACCGTACCATCTCACATACACCCCGGTCCGAGGATCAAACCCGGGTTGCATTGGTGAGAAGCGAGCGCGCTAACCACTGCGCTAATCGGACAGCCAATTTACTATAACGTGTTATTTGACATTCGGATATTACAGTACGACGGACCACTGATGCATGCATGCTAACAACCATGCTATCGTATGTAGTCATGTTCCCCATGTATATACGTAGGCTATCATGAAGAAGACAGTTTTGCCATGTCGTCAATACACTATATCAACTCACCATTAGTCCAGCCACTAACTCACTGTTCGTTCAACCACTAACTAATCATTCGTCGCAGTCACTAGTATAGCCTCATAATTGCACAGTCAGTTCTAGCCTCACCATTCCCCCAGTCACTAACATATCCTCATACTTACAGTCAGTTCTAGCCTCACCATTCCACCAGTCACTAACATATCCTCATACTTACAGTCAGTTCTATCCTCACCATTCCCCCAGTCACTAACATATCCTCATACTTACAGTCAGTTCTAGCGTCACCATTCCCCCAGTCACTAACATATCCTCATACTTACAGTCAGTTCTAGCCTCACCATTCCACCAGTCACTAACATATCCTCATACTTACAGTCAGTTCTAACCTCACCATTCCCCCAGTCACTAACATATCCTCATACTTACAGTCAGTTCTAGCCTCACCGTTCGTCCGGTCACTAACATATCCTCATACTTACAGTCAGTTCTAGCCTCACCATTCCACCAGTCACTAACATATCCTCATACTTACAGTCAGTTCTAGCCTCACCGTTCGTCCGGTCACTAACATATCCTCATACTTACAATCAGTTCTAGCCTCACCATTCCACCAGTCACTAACATATCCTCATACTTACAGTCAGTTCTAGCCTCACCGTTCGTCCGGTCACTAACATATCCTCATACTTACAGTCAGTTCTAGCCTCACCGTTCGTCCAGTCACTAACATATCCTCATACTTACAGTCAGTTCTAACCTCACCGTTCGTCCGGTCACTAACATATCCTCATACTTACAGTCAGTTCTAGCCTCACCATTCCACCAGTCACTAACATATCCTCATACTTACAGTCAGTTCTAACCTCACCGTTCGTCCGGTCACTAACATATCCTCATACTTACAGTCAGTTCTAGCCTCACCGTTCGTCCGGTCACTAACATATCCTCATACTTACAGTCAGTTCTAACCTCACCATTCCCCCAGTCACTAACATATCCTCATACTTACAGTCAGTTCTAGCCTCACCGTTCGTCCGGTCACTAACATATCCTCATACTTACAGTCAGTTCTAGCCTCACCATTCCACCAGTCACTAACATATCCTCATACTTACAGTCAGTTCTAACCTCACCGTTCGTCCGGTCACTAACATATCCTCATACTTACAGTCAGTTCTAGCCTCACCGTTCGTCCGGTCACTAACATATCCTCATACTTACAGTCAGTTCTAACCTCACCGTTCGTCCGGTCACTAACATATCCTCATACTTACAGTCAGTTCTAACCTCACCATTCCCCCAGTCACTAACATATCCTCATACTTACAGTCAGTTCTAGCCTCACCGTTCGTCCGGTCACTAACATATCCTCATACTTACAGTCAGTTCTAGCCTCACCATTCCCCCAGTCACTAACATATCCTCATACTTACAGTCAGTTCTAGCCTCACCGTTCGTCCGGTCACTAACATATCCTCATACTTACAGTCAGTTTTAGCTTCACCAATCCCCCAGTCACTAACATATCCTCATACTTACAGTCAGTTCTAGCTTCACCATTCCACCAGTCACTAACATATCCTCATATTTACAGTCAGTTCTAGCTTCACCATTCCACCAGTCACTAACATATCCTCATACTTACAGTCAGTTCTAACCTCACCGTTCGTCCAGTCACTAACATATCCTCATACTTACAGTCAGTTCTAGCTTCACCATTCCACCAGTCACTAACATATCCTCATACTTACAGTCAGTTCTAACCTCACCGTTCGTCCAGTCACTAACATATCCTCATACTTACAGTCAGTTCTAGCCTCACCATTCCACCAGTCACTAACATATCCTCATACTTACAGTCAGTTCTAGCCTCACCGTTCGTCCGGTCACTAACATATCCTCATACTTACAGTCAGTTCTAGCCTCACCATTCCACCAGTCACTAACATATCCTCATACTTACAGTCAGTTCTAGCCTCACCATTCCCCCAGTCACTAACATATCCTCATACTTACAGTCAGTTCTAACCTCACCATTCCCCCAGTCACTAACATATCCTCATACTTACAGTCAATTCTAGCCCCACCGTTCGTCCGGTCACTAACATATCCTCATACTTACAGTCAGTTCTAACCTCACCATACCCCCAGTCACTAACATATCCTCATACTTACAGTCAATTCTAGCCCCACCGTTCGTCCGGTCACTAACATATCCTCATACTTACAGTCAGTTCTAACCTCACCATTCCACCAGTCACTAACATATCCTCATACTTACAGTCAGTTCTAACCTCACCGTTCGTCCGGTCACTAACATATCCTCATACTTACAGTCAGTTCTAGCCTCACCGTTCGTCCAGTCACTAACATATCCTCATACTTACAGTCAGTTCTAACCTCACCATTCCCCCAGTCACTAACATATCCTCATACTTACAGTCAGTTCTAACCTCACCATTCGTCCGGTCACTAACATATCCTCATACTTACAGTCAATTCTAGCCTCACCGTTCGTCCGGTCACTAACATATCCTCATACTTACAGTCAGTTCTAACCTCACCATTCCCCCAGTCACTAACATATCCTCATACTTACAGTCAGTTCTAACCTCACCATTCCCCCAGTCACTAACATATCCTCATACTTACAGTCAGTTCTAACCTCACCATTCCACCAGTCACTAACATATCCTCATACTTACAGTCAGTTCTAACCTCACCATTCCCCCAGTCACTAACATATCCTCATACTTACAGTCAGTTCTAACCTCACCATTCGTCCGGTCACTAACATATCCTCATACTTCAGTCAATTCTAGCCTCACCGTTCGTCCGGTCACTAACATATCCTCATACTTACAGTCAGTTCTAACCTCACCGTTCGTCCAGTCACTAACATATCCTCATACTTACAGTCAGTTCTAGCCTCACCGTTCGTCCGGTCACTAACATATCCTCATACTTACAGTCAGTTCTAACCTCACCGTTCGTCCGGTCACTAACATATCCTCATACTTACAGTCAGTTCTAGCCTCACCGTTCGTCCGGTCACTAACATATCCTCATACTTACAGTCAGTTCTAACCTCACCATTCCACCAGTCACTAACATATCCTCATACTTACAGTCAGTTCTAGCCTCACCATTCCCCCAGTCACTAACATATCCTCATACTTACAGTCAGTTCTAGCCTCACCATTCCACCAGTCACTAACATATCCTCATACTTACAGTCAGTTCTAGCCTCACCGTTCGTCCGGTCACTAACATATCCTCATACTTACAGTCAGTTCTAACCTCACCGTTCGTCAGGTCACTAACATAATTACACAGCTATAGTGCTAGCCTTAATCTCTTTGAACGATATATTGGTAGGCAGTACGTACATTCTACCATAGGAACTTGAAATGTTATCCATAAGCCACCAAAGGTCACGTACCTCTATCCTAGGACATAGGAATTTTTTTTAATAGAGGGGGGTGTCCTATGATAGAGGTACGAGACCTTTGGTGGCGTATGGATACAATTTCAAGTTCCTGTGATTCTACGTATACGCATTATTTGGCTTTAAATTAAATACTTTCTGCAATATATACATGACTGTCATCGTTGAAAAACACACTGACAATCTTGTATAAATTATCGAAAACAAAAGTAGAATATATGAAAATGGAACTACAAAATTAATGCATATAAAATCAATTAACGGTAATTATGTTTCCTCCAATTCGTGTAATTTGAAAAAAGTAAATACCTGTATGGTGTGATTAATATCCATAGTTCGTTGTAAAAACGTGTTAAAAGTACATTCGCACACAAATCTATCAGAAAAGACCTAATGCATCAAAAACTGTTGAGGTCCTGCCAAAACTTGAATAATTCTTCACGTATATTTCATTCATTACATTAAAGTACATATACACGCTTGATACACGGCTTACCGATTAGGTTAACGGCTGATATGCATTAATAATGACAATATATACAGGAGTGTTTAAACAAAATAGCTTTTATAAACCGACATGGAATCAATAACTGGCTGCGGTACTCGAGTTTTACATACACGTAGCTATGGCTACAACGGGCTTCCATTAAAGCGATGAAACGTCGGTGAAAACGTAAATTTCTACAGAATGTAATTTCCTATTACATGTGTATATGGTATACTTTTGTTCCAAATATTTACCTAAGAAACTGTTATTTCAACTAATAAACAAACGTCATATACGACGTTTGTTGACATAGCAAAATAATGTAAATAGGGTCAACATCCATGCGTATTTACAACGCAAGTTGCAAGTTACAGTTATTATTATTATACCGGATTTCTTGAGCGCCCTTTTCATGTAAAAAATACACGTTCAAGGGCGCTACATGTTATAGCTCACATGTGTGCCTATTCATATTTACTTTTAGACTAATCTCATTGAAGTTACCTATAAACCACAGTATAACGCGTTTACTAATGTCAAATGATAATTTGATATTTGTAAACATAAGCATTCGACCATATTATTTACCTGGATAGGTAAGTTTATATACGATTAAAGTCTAACTTTACATGATAAACGATCCACCTAAATTATCTTATGTGGACTAATATTTTCCCGCGATTTTCTTTATCTTTCCAGGACAGTAGTATTGACTCCAATTATAAACAAAAAATCCACTGGGGGGTGGTGTGGGGGATGGTGTCGTATTATTTCAAGTGAGGAAACTATCCAGCTGGCTTGCTGTGGGTCGGTGGTTCTATCCGTGTGCCCGCCCTTGCCTGACATACTCGGAGGAGCACCCGCCGGTGCATCCCTCCACCAATAATAGCTGGATATTGGCCATATGACATAAACTGCGATGTTAAGGCCCCCCCCCCCCAATTATCCATTGGTAATAATAGTTAATAGCTGCCCAGTGTGGAGATATATCCCGGCGTGAAGAGTATTCGGCGAGAACGTGTTTTCACCTAACTTTGGGAATAACAAGTCGCGAGATATGACGCAATATTTCATGCCCCAGTAACCACAGGGATTCGGCACGTTTGGGGGTACTAGTATATATATATATACTTAAATATCCCGGCGTGAAGAGTTTTCGCCCAGAACAGGTTTTCGCCCAACTGTGGAAATAGCAAGTCGCGAGAGATCACGCAATATTTCACGCTCCAGTTACCGGAATTATAAATAAACATACATTGTGCACTTCCAATCTATTTCTAACTGATCATAATATATCAGACAAGGTAAATTAGCGGTGAAAACTTTAAACCTACCCCAGTTTTCACTAATTTCACTATATCCGTTTTATGTCACCATATAAATATCATTTTTTAAAGAAATTGGCAATTTTTTCTCCAAAATGACATATGCATCGTCTGCCACGCCAATATATTTACGAATAAAAATGTCATTATAGTCTCTCACTGCTCCGTGTTTATGAGTTATGTCCGTTATTACACACAAGGGGTCCTTATTCATAATATCGATTTTCACCGTTTTTCGCCTTCAGGTCCATGTGTTTTCACAGAGGTTCTCCAACTGATATACATGGTTGTGTAAACCTAGTTATTCTCTGTTAGGCACCGTGTGATGTGTTCGATGGATGGGTCCAGTTACAGTTCTGCACCCAGTCAGAGTAATTAGGAGGGGCGACGACTTCTTATGCCCCGTGTGTTTGTCTAAGTTAAACTAAATTAGTGTTTTAGATACAGTATATAGACAAAATGCTCTCCAACAAATGAATTTTGAGTGAATATGATAAATTAAGCCTATTATTAAAGTAAGTGTTCCTTATTTATATTGTTTTGTTAAACAAAACTGTTGCTTACATAATAATGCTCGCGCTGTAGACAATTTCCACAGTTAGGCGAAAACATGTGACGTCATTCCGGATTACTGAGAATGAGGTACCGCTATTTTGTCAACTTTTCTCAATAAGTAAACAATCGGTTTTCTTCGAGATTTTGGGGAATGAAAGGTAAAATATTGTTTATTTGGTGACATAAAATTGTTTGCAGTGTATGACAATTCTAAACCTATAGGAGTCCGTTATGTACTACGTCGTCGAAAACCAGTAACACCGGGATACTAGTACCCCCAAACGTGCCGAATCCCTGTGCCAGTAACAATACATTTTACTTTCAAAGTTGCTTTTTCGCTGATAATGGAGATCAGATAGATAAATAAACGATGTAATATTCAAACCTACCCAAGTCTTCACTAATGTCACTATTCTCATTCATGTCCCCTTACAAATATTAATTGTTAAAGAAATCATCAAGCGTTTTTCCAAAATCACACATACTTCGTCTGCAACACAAATATATTTACGAATAAATAATGTCATCATAGTCTCACTGTTCCATGTTTATGAGTGTCATCCGTTCTTACACACAAGGGGTCCTTAAGAAAAATATATATTTTCACCTTCTTTCGTCTTCAGGTCCATGTGTACATAGTACATGTACATAGGCTCTCCAACTAATATCCATTGTTGTATAAACCTAGTTACTCTCAGTTGGACACAGTGTGATGTGTGCGATGGATGGGTCAAGTTACAGCGTGTGTGTTTTACGGTTATTTATCGTCGCTACCGGTTGCCCATATGAGCGACGCCTCCTGAAGAGATTAGTCATTTTAGATTTTGGAGGATAGTGCATGATACAGACAGAGGCCCATTACAGAGTCTCATCTGGTTCTTTTACGTGCACGGTGTAAAGCACCGACACGAGACCTCGGTTTAACGTCCCATCTGAAAGACTGTTAATTGTATTAGGGTCAGACGAGGGATTGAACCTGCGACCCCTGGATTACCAGTCCAGCGTGTTACCACTGGACTACAGATCCATCTGTTCAAGTTACGGCTCTACACCCAGTCAGAGTAACGAGAGAGATCTCTAATTTGTTTATTACCTCCCTTGGCAGATAAAGTCTGATTTATTCCAAAATGTGAATAGGTCCTTTTAGTTAGAACCCTTTGTTTTTACTGTTATTCCCTAACCAGATGTTGCGGTATGATAAACATGAGTTTATCAAAATTGTGTTAATTAACTGGTAATATTCCTTTACAAATAAGTACCCATTGCATATACTGTATGAGATCTGT
This sequence comes from Archivesica marissinica, assembly GCA_014843695.1. NCBI lineage: Eukaryota > Metazoa > Mollusca > Bivalvia > Venerida > Vesicomyidae > Archivesica > Archivesica marissinica. The sequence goes on from CM026387.1 coordinate 53,507,998, forward strand.
CGAGATATAGTAATTTAATAATCATAAGAAGCGATAGTAGAATAATATTGCTAGCATGTTGTGTAAAGGAAACAACGATAAAGACAGAGGAAAACACTTAATAGGACCTACCTACTTTTAGAGAGTATTCAGGGGCAGTAACTGACCGATGTCTCTCATTAGGAGGTGTGACGACTTATTATGCCCCGTGTGTTTGTCTGAGTCATATAAGAGTATAAACAAAATTTGGTCCAACAAATTAATTTTGAATGAAAATGTTACATTAAGCCCATTATTAAAGTTAGTGTTCTTATTCATGTTGCTTTGTTACAAAGAACTGTTGTTTACATACTTTTGCCAACGCTGTAGGCAATTTCCACAATTATCAACTTTTTTCAAAAAGTACACAATTCATGTTCTTCGAGATTTTTATGAATGAAATATAAACTGTTGTTTAATCAGTCGCAAAATCTATATGAGTCCATTATATACTACATCGCCGGAAACCCGTGACGCCGGGAGAGTAGTATAAATAATGTGTCTACATGCGGGAAAGGGCATATGCAAAGATAAAAGACGTTTTAAAAATTGACAAGATACACCTTACAACGTTATTTACAACATAATACAATCTCCAGAAACCATGACAACATAGTCACAGAATAAAATCTCCAGAAACCATGACAACATAGGAACATTTCTCATACAATAAAACCCCCAGAAACCCTGACAACATAGGAACATGTCTCACACAATAAAATCTCCAGAAACCATGACAACATAGGAACATTTCTCATACAATAAAACCTCCAGAAACCATGACAACATAGGAACATTTCTCACACAATAAAACCCCCAGAAACCCTGACAACATAGGAACATGTCTCACACAATAAAACCTCCAGAAACCATGACAACATAAGAACATGTCTCACACAATAAAACCTCCAGAAACCATGACAACATAGGAACATGTCTCACACAATAAAACCTCCAGAAACCCTGACTACACAGGAACATGTCTCACACAATAAAACCTCCAGAAACCCTGACAACATAGGAACATGTCTCACACACTAAAACCTCCAGAAACTATGACAACATAGGATCATGTATCACACAATAAAACCTTCAGAAACCATGACAACATGTCTCACACAATAAAACCTCCAGAAACCATGACTACATAGGAACACGTCTCACACAATAAAACCTCCAGAAACCATGACAACATAGGATCATGTATCGCACAATAAAACCTTCAGAAACCATGACAACATAGGAACATGTCTCACACAATAAAACCTCCAGAAACCCTGACTACATAGGAACATGTATCACACAATAAAACCTCCAGAAACCATGACAACACAAACATGTCTCACACAATAAAACCTCCAGAAACCCTGACAACATAGGAACATGTCTCACACAATAAAACCTCCAGAAACCATGACAACATAGGAACATGTCTCACACAATAAAACCTCCAGAAACCCTGACTACATAGGAACATGTCTCACACAATAAAACCTCCAGAAACCCTGACAACATAGGAACATGTCTCACACAATAAAACCTCCAGAAACCCTGACTACATAGGAACATGTATCACACAATAAAACCTCCAGAAACCCTGACAACATAGGAACATGTCTCACACAATAAAACCTCCAGAACCCCTGACAACATAGGAACATGTCTCACACAATAAAACCTCCAGAAACCATGACAACATAGGAACATGTCTCACACAATAAAACCTCCAGAAACCCTGACAACATAGGAACATGTCTCACACAATAAAACCTCCAGAAACTATGACAACATAGGAACATGTCTCACACAATAAAACCTCCAGAAACCATGACAACATAGGAACATGTCTCACACAATAAAACCTCCAGAAACCATGACAACACAAACATGTCCCACACAATAAAACATCCAGAAACCCTGACTACATAGGAACATGTATCACACAATAAAACCTCCAGAAACCATGACAACACAAACATGTCTCACACAATAAAACCTCCAGAAACCCTGACAACATAGGAACATGTCTCACACAATAAAACCTCCAGAAACTATGACAACATAGGAACATGTCTCACACAATAAAACCTCCAGAAACCATGACAACATAGGAACATGTCTCACACAATAAAACCTCCAGAAACCATGACAACATAGGAACATGTCTCACACAATAAAACCTCCAGAAACCATGACAACACAAACATGTCTCACACAATAAAACCTCCAGAAACCCTGACAACATAGGAACATGTCTCACACAATAAAACCTCCAGAAACCCTGACAACATAGGAACATGTATCACACAATAAAACCTCCAGAAACCCTGACAACATAGGAACATGTCTCACACAATAAAACCTCCAGAAACCATGACAACATATGAACATGTCTCACACAATAAAACCTTCAGAAACCCTGACAACACAGGAACATGTCTCACACAATAAAACCTCCAGAAACCATGACAACATAGGAACATGTCTCACACAATAAAACCTCCAGAAACCATGACAACATAGGAACATGACTCACACAATAAAACCTCCAGAAACCATGACAGCATAGGAACATGTCTCACACAATAAAACCTCCAGAAACCATGATAACATAGGAACATGTCTCACACAATAAAACCTCCAGAAACCCTGACAACATAGGAACATGTCTCACACATTAAAACCTCCAGAAGCCATGACAACATAGGAACATGTCTCACACAATAAAACCAAACCTACAGAAACCTTGACAACACAGGAACATGTCTCACACAATAAAACCTCCAGAAACCATGACAACATAGGACCATGTCTCACACAATAAAGCCTCCAGAAACCCTGACAACATGGGAACATGTCTCACAAAACGAAACCTTCAGAAACCATGACAACATAGGAACATGTCTCACACACTAAAACCTCCAGAAACCATGACAACATAGGAGCATGTATCACACAATAAAACCTTCAGAAACCATGACAACATAGGAACATGTATCACACAATAAAACCTCCAGAAACCATGACAACATAGGAACATGTCTCACACAATAAAACCTCCAGAAACCCTGACTACATAGGAACATGTATCACACAATAAAACATCCAGAAACCATGACAACACAAACATGTCTCACACAATAAAACCTCCAGAAACCCTGACAACATAGGAACATGTCTCACACAATAAAACCTCCAGAAACCATGACAACATAGGAACATGTCTCACACAATAAAACCTCCAGAAACCATGACTACATAGGAACATGTATCACATAATAAAACCTCCAGAAACCATGACAACACAAACATGCCTCACACAATAAAACCTCCAGAAACCCTGACTACATAGGAACATGTATCACACAATAAAACCTCCAGAAACCATGACAACACAAACATGTCTCACACAATAAAACCTCCAGAAACCCTGACAACATAGGAACATGTCTCACACAATAAAACATCCAGAAACCATGACAACACAAACATGTCTCACACAATAAAACCTCCAGAAACCATGACAACATAGGATCATGTCTCACACAATAAAACCTCCAGAAACCATGACAACATAGGAACATGTCTCACACAATAAAACCTCCAGAAACCATGACAACATAGGACCATGTCTCACACAATAAAACATCCAGAAACCATGACAACATAGGAACATGTATCACACAATAAAACCGCCAGAAACCCTGACAACATAGGAACATGTCTCACACAATAAAACCGCCAGAAACCCTGACAACACAGGAACATGTCTCACACAATAAAACCTCCAGAAACCCTGACAACACAGGAACATGTCTCACACAATAAAACCGCCAGAAACCCTGACAATATAGGAACATGTCTCACACAATAAAAACCCCAGAAACCCTGACAACATAGGAACATGTCTCACACAATAAAACCTCCAGAAACCCTGACAACATAGGAACATGTCTCACACAATAAAACCTCCAGAAACCATGACAACATAGGAACATGTCTCACACAATAAAACCTCCAGAAACCATGACTACATAGGAACATGTATCACACAATAAAACCTCCATAATCCATGACAACACAAACATGCCTCACACAATAAAACCTCCAGAAACCCTGACTACATAGGAACATGTATCACACAATAAAACCTCCAGAAACCATGACAACACAAACATGTCTCACACAATAAAACCTCCAGAAACCCTGACAACATAGGAACATGTCTCACACAATAAAACATCCAGAAACCATGACAACACAAACATGTCTCACACAATAAAACCTCCAGAAACCATGACAACATAGGATCATGTCTCACACAATAAAACCTCCAGAAACCATGACAACATAGGAACATGTCTCACACAATAAAACCTCCAGAAACCATGACAACATAGGACCATGTCTCACACAATAAAACATCCAGAAACCATGACAACATAGGAACATGTCTCACACAATAAAACCGCCAGAAACCCTGACAACATAGGAACATGTCTCACACAATAAAACCGCCAGAAACCCTGACAACACAGGAACATGTCTCACACAATAAAACCTCCAGAAACCCTGACAACACAGGAACATGTCTCACACAATAAAACCGCCAGAAACCCTGACAATATAGGAACATGTCTCACACAATAAAACCTCCAGAAACCCTGACAACATAGGAACATGTCTCACACAATAAAACCTCCAGAAACCCTGAAAACATAGGAACATGTCTCACACAATAAAACCTTCAGAAACCCTGACAACATAGGAACATGTCTCACACAATAAAACCTCCAGAAACCATGACAACATGTCTCACACAATAAAACCTCCAGAAACCATGACAACATAGGAACATGTCTCACACAATAAAACCTCCAGAAGCCATGACAAAATAGGAACATGTCTCACACAATAAAACCTCCAGAAACCATGACAACATAGGAACATGTCTCACACAATAAAACCTTCAGAAACCCTGACAACATAGCAACATGTCTCACACAATAAAACCTCCAGAAACCATGACAACATAGGAACATGTCTCACACAATAAAACCTCCAGAAACCATGACAGCATAGGAACATGTCTCACACAATAAAACCTCCAGAAACCATGATAACATAGGAACATGTCTCACACAATAAAACCTCCAGAAACCATGACAACATAGGAACATGTCTCACACAATAAAACCTCCAGAAACCATGACAACATAGGAACATGTCTCACACAATAAAACCTCCAGAAACCATGACAACATAGGAACATGTCTCACACAATAAAACCTCCAGAAACCCTGACAACATAGGAACATGTCTCACACAATAAAACCGCCAGAAACCCTGACAACATAGGAACATGTCTCACACAATAAAAACCCCAGAAACCCTGACAACATAGGAACATGTCTCACACAATAAAACCGCCAGAAACCCTGACAACATAGGAACATGTCTCACACAATAAAACCGCCAGAAACCCTGACAACATAGGAACATGTCTCACACAATAAAACCGCCAGAAACCCTGACAACACAGGAACATGTCTCACACAATAAAACCTCCAGAAACCCTGACAACACAGAAACATGTCTCACACAATAAAACCGCCAGAAACCCTGACAACATAGGAACATGTCTCACACAATAAAAACCCCAGAAACCCTGACAACATAGGAACATGTCTCACACAATAAAACCGCCAGAAACCCTGACAACATAGGAACATGTCTCACACAATAAAACCTCCAGAAACCCTGAAAACATAGGAACATGTCTCACACAATAAAACATTCAGAAACCATGACAACATAGGAACATGTCTCACACAATAAAACCTCCAGAAACCATGACAACATAGGAACATGTCTCACACAATAAAACCGCCAGAAACCCTGACCACATAGGAACATGTCTCACACAATAAAACCCCCAGAAACCCTGACAACATAGGAACATGTCTCACACAATAAAACCGCCAGAAACCCTGACAACATAGGAACATGTCTCACACAATAAAAACCCCAGAAACCCTGACAACATAGGAACATGTCTCACACAATAAAACCTACAGAAACCATGACAACATAGGAACATGTCTCACACAATAAAACCTCCAGAAACCCTGACAACATAGGAACATGGCTCACACAATAAAACCTCCAGAAACCCTGACAACATAGGAACATGTCTCACACAATAAAACATCCAGAAACCCTGAAAACATAGGAACATGTCTCACACAATAAAACCTTCAGAAACCATGACAACATAGGAACATGTCTCACACAATAAAACATCCAGAAACCATGACAACATAGGAACATGTCTCACACAATAAAACCTCCAGAAACCATGACAACATAGGAACATGTCTCACACAATAAAACCTTCAGAAACCCTGACAACATAGGAACATGTCTCACACAATAAAACCTCCAGAAACCATGACAACATAGGAACATGTCTCACACAATAAAACCTCCAATAACCATGACAGCATAGGAACATGTCTCACACAATAAAACCTCCAGAAACCATGATAACATAGGAACATGTCTCACACAATAAAACCTCCAATAACCATGACAGCATAGGAACATGTCTCACACAATAAAACCTCCAGAAACCATGACAACATAGGAACATGTCTCACACAATAAAACCTCCAGAAACCATGACAACATAGGAACATGTCTCACACAATAAAACCTACAGAAACCATGACAACATAGGAACATGTCTCACACAATAAAACCTCCAGAAACCATGACAACATAGGAACATGTCTCACACAATAAAACCTCCAATAACCATGACAGCATAGGAACATGTCTCACACAATAAAACCTCCAGAAACCATGATAACATAGGAACATGTCTCACACAATAAAACCTCCAGAAACCCTGACAACATAGGAACATGTCTCACACATTAAAACCCCCAGAAGCCATGACAACATAGGAACATGTCTCACACAATAAAACCTCCAGAAACCATGACAACATAGGAACATGTCTCACACAATAAAACCTCCAGAAACCCTGACAACATAGGAACATGTCTCACACAATACAACCGCCAGAAACCATGACAACATAGGAACATGTCTCACACAATAAAAACCCCAGAAACCCTGACAACATAGGAACATGTCTCACACAATAAAACCGCCAGAAACCCTGACAACACAGGAACATGTCTCACACAATAAAACCTCCAGAAACCCTGACAACACAGGAACATGTCTCACACAATAAAACCGCCAGAAACCCTGACAACATAGGAACATGTCTCACACAATAAAACCCCCAGAAACCCTGACAACATAGGAACATGTCTCACACAATAAAACCTCCAGAAACCATGACAACATAGGAACATGTCTCACACAATAAAACCTCCAGAAACCATGACAACATAGGAACATGTCTCACACAATAAAACCTCCAGAAACCATGACAACATAGGACCATGTCTCACACAATAAAACCTCCAGAAACCCTGACAACATAGGAACATGTATCACACAATAAAACCGCCAGAAACCCTGACAACATAGGAACATGTCTCACACAATAAAAATCCCAGAAACCCTGACAACATAGGAACATGTCTCACACAATAAAACCGCCAGAAACCCTGACAACATAGGAACATGTCTCACACAATAAAACCTCCAGAAACCCTGACAACATAGGAACATGTATCACACAATAAAACCGCCAGAAACCCTGACAACATAGGAACATGTCTCACACAATAAAAACCCCAGAAACCCTGACAACATAGGAACATGTCTCACACAATAAAACCGCCAGAAACCCTGACAACATAGGAACATGTCTCACACAATAAAACCGCCAGAAACCCTGACAACATAGGAACATGTCTCACACAATAAAACCGCCAGAAACCCTGACAACACAGGAACATGTCTCACACAATAAAACCTCCAGAAACCCTGACAACACAGGAACATGTCTCACACAATAAAACCGCCAGAAACCCTGACAACATAGGAACATGTCTCACACAATAAAAACCACAGAAACCCTGACAACATAGGAACATGTCTCACACAATAAAACCTCCAGAAACCCTGAAAACATAGGAACATGTCTCACACAATAAAACCTCCAGAAACCATGACAACATAGGAACATGTCTCACACAATAAAACCTTCAGAAACCCTGACAACATAGGAACATGTCTCACACAATAAAACCTCCAGAAACCATGACAACATAGGAACATGTCTCACACAATAAAACCTCCAATAACCATGACAGCATAGGAACATGTCTCACACAATAAAACCTCCAGAAACCATGATAACATAGGAACATGTCTCACACAATAAAACCTCCAGAAACCCTGACAACATAGGAACATGTCTCACACATTAAAACCTCCAGAAGCCATGACAACATAGGAACATGTCTCACACAATAAAACCTACAGAAACCTTGACAACATAGGAACATGTCTCACACAATAAAACCTCCAGAAACCCTGACAACATAGGAACATGTCTCACACAATAAAACCTCCAGAAACCATGACAACATAGGAACATGTCTCACACAATAAAACCTCCAGAAACCCTGACAACATAGGAACATGTCTCACACCATACAACCGCCAGAAACCCTGACAACATAGGAACATGTCTCACACCATACAACCGCCAGAAACCATGACAACATAGGAACATGTCTCACACAATAAAAACCCCAGAAACCCTGACAACATAGGAACATGTCTCACACCATACAACCGCCAGAAACCATGACAACATAGGAACATGTCTCACACAATAAAACCGCCAGAAACCCTGACAACATAGGAACATGTCTCACACAATAAAACCGCCAGAAACCCTGACAACATAGGAACATGTCTCACACAATAAAACCGCCAGAAACCCTGACAACACAGGAACATGTCTCACACAATAAAACCTCCAGAAACCCTGACAACACAGGAACATGTCTCACACAATAAAACCGCCAGAAACCCTGACAACACAGGAACATGTCTCACACAATAAAACCGCCAGAAACCCTGACGACATAGGAACATGTCTCACACAATAACACCTCCAGAAACCTTGATGCCTCACTCATAAAAACCGCAAGAAATCCGGACAACATCACAAAGATTCGACGCATTTATGGGTACCAGTACTTTAATTGATATACTGGTACCCCAAAAACAAGCCGAGAGAGAGAGAACATACAAGCAATCTTGGCAACATTATGTAGAAACATGTCTCACTTAATTAAATCACGTGCAACTATATTAGCATGGATCATGTTTATTCTTCTGACAGTAACACATGTATATACTTCTAACAGTAACGCATGTATATACTTCTAACAGTAACACATGTATATACTTCTAACAGTAACACATGTATATACTTCTAACAGTAACGCATGTATATACTTCTAACAGTAACACATGTATATACTTCTAACAGTAACACATGTATATACTTCTAACAGTAACGCATGTATATACTTCTAACAGTAACGCATGTATATACTTCTAACAGTAACACATGTATATACTTCTAACAGTAACGCATGTATATACTTCTAACAGTAACGCATGTATATACTTCTAACAGTAACACATGTATATACTTCTAACAGTAACGCATGTATATACTTCTAACAATAACGCATGTATATACTTCTAACAGTAACACATGTATATACTTTAACAGTAACGCATGTATATACTTCTAACAGTAACATATGTATATACTTCTAACAGTAACGCATGTATATACTTCTAACAGTAACGCATGTATATACTTCTAACAGTAACACATGTATATACTTCTAACAGTAACGCATGTATATACTTCTAACAGTAACACATGTATATACTTTAACAGTAACGCATGTAAATACTTCTAACAGTAACACATGTATATACTTCTAACAGTAACGCATGTATATACGTCTAACAGTAACACATGTATATACGTCTGACAGTAACACATGTATATACTTCTGACAGTAACACATGTATATACTTCTGACAGTAACACATGTATATACTTCTGACAGTAACACATGTATATACTTCTAACAGTAACACATGTATATACTACTGACAGTAACGCATGTATATACTTCTAACAGTAACACATGTATATACTACTGACAGTAACGCATGTATATACTTCTGACAGTAACACATGTATATACTTCTGACAGTAACACATGTATATACTTCTGACAGTAACACATGTATATACTTCTGACAGTAACACATGTATATACTTCTGACAGTAACACATGTATATACTTCTGACAGTAACACATGTATATACTTCTGACAGTAACACATGTATATACTTCTGACAGTAACACATGTATATACTTCTGACAGTAACACATGTATATACTTCTGACAGTAACACATGTATATACTTCTAACAGTAACACATGTATATACTACTGACAGTAGCGCATGTATATACTTCTAACAGTAACACATGTATATACTACTGACAGTAACACATGTATATACTACTGACAGTAACACATGTATATACTTCTGACAGTTACGCATGTATATACTTCTGACAGTAACACATGTATATACTTCTGACAGTAACACATGTATATACTTCTGACAGTAACACATGCATATACTTCTGACAGTAACACATGTATATTCTTCTGACAGTAACACATGTATATACTTCTGACAGTAACGCATGTATATACTTCTGACAGTAACACATGTATATATGCACATACTTCTGTCAGTAACACATGTATATACTTCTGACAGTAACACATGTATGTATGCACATACTTCTGACAGTAACACATGTATATACTTCTGACAGTAACACATGTATATACTTCTAACAGTAACACATGTATATACTTTAACAGTAACGCATGTATATACTTCTAACAGTAACACATGTATATACTTCTAACAGTAACGCATGTATATACTTCTAACAGTAACGCATGTATATACTTCTAACAGTAACACATGTATATACTTCTAACAGTAACGCATGTATATACTTCTAACAGTAACGCATGTATATACTTCTAACAGTAACACATGTATATACTTTAACAGTAACGCATGTATATACTTCTAACAGTAACACATGTATATACTTCTAACAGTAACGCATGTATATACGTCTAACAGTAACACATGTATATACGTCTGACAGTAACACATGTATATACTTCTGACAGTAACACATGTATATACTTCTGACAGTAACACATGTATATACTTCTGACAGTAACACATGTATATACTTCTAACAGTAACACATGTATATACTACTGACAGTAACGCATGTATATACTTCTGACAGTAACACATGTATATACTTCTGACAGTAACACATGTATATACTTCTGACAGTAACACATGTATATACTTCTGACAGTAACACATGTATATACTTCTGACAGTAACACATGTATATACTTCTGACAGTAACACATGTATATACTTCTGACAGTAACACATGTATATACTTCTGACAGTAACACATGTATATACTTCTGACAGTAACACATGTATATACTGCTGACAGTAGAGCATGTATATACTTCTGACAGTAACACATGTATTAACATACTTCTGACAGTAACACATGTATATACTTCTGACAGTAACACATGTATGTATGCACATACTTCTGACAGTAACACATGTATATACTTCTGACAGTAACACATGTATATACTTCTGACAGTAACACATGTATGTACTTCTGACAGTAACACATGTATGTATGCACATACTTCTGACAGTAACACATGTATATACTTCTGACAGTAACACATGTATATACTTCTGACAGTAACACATGTATGTACTTCTGACAGTAACACATGTATGTATGCACATACTTCTGACAGTAACACATGTATATACTTCTGACAGTAACACATGTATATACTTCTGACAGTAACACATGTATGTACTTCTGACAGTAACACATGTATGTATGCACATACTTCTGACAGTAACACATGTATATACTTCTGACAGTAACACATGTATATACTTCTGACAGTAACACATGTATGTACTTCTGACAGTAACACATGTATGTATGCACATACTTCTGACAGTAACACATGTATGTATATACTTCTGACAGTAACACATGTATGTATATACTTCTGACAGTAACACATGTATGTATATACTTCTGACAGTAACACATGTATATACTTCTGACAATAACAAATGGGAGAAATAAGTCCTTTTAGTACTAGTAATTCAGAGAATTTCTTTCGTGGAAAAAACAAAAATACAGTATTTTGATATTCAAACACTGTCGTGACGTCATACCCTGGTACTTGCAGTCCATTATTACTAACGTTGGACTGCTTTCAAAAGGCAAGAGTATTATATTAAATCCTATGCGTAAATGTACGAAATTAACAATTTTAATTAGTAAGATCTTGTTATATAGATGTGTGTTCTAAGTAAGATATAAGCCTCAAACGGGTCCAATATGTAAAATATTGGCACTGCGTTCGGCTCTACACGCCGAACGCAGTGCCAATATTTTATATATTGGATTGTTTTCTGCATATATTCAATACTTACAGATAACGAATCCTAACACAACATAGGAATACTAAGTTTGTATATTCTATCGATCTATACCTTGTGCAATATATACCTTGTACTGCTACTACATATCGATCACTTAATACCAGTACACATGTATTTAATTATATCAAATATACAATGTAGATGTACATTTAATATCACAATTTACATACCTGTTACTGGAGGAATAAACCGGTTTATTTCTATTCGAAACACGGACACCAGACTCGTTATAAGTGACAATCCACTGTATTGGTAATCACAGTATAAAACGAGCAGAATGAATGGCACAACTTGCAGAAGCTTCTATCCACCACATAATCATTCAGAAACAATGCTTAATGTAATTCCGAGAGAGAGAAGGCGAGAGACAGAGAGCGATATTTGACAGACAACAATAAAGTTACTGTAGTGTTACGCCGCAGAAATTCGGCAATCATCTGATAATGCAGTGATAGTTTTCTCGAGGCTGGGTGGATATCGCAAACGACTCGCATGTGTGCGTGATATTTTTGTATGTGCGCATTCGGATTTAACAAGACGAGTAATTGGGTTTTGATTTTCGCGACGTTGAAGAATTCTCGCACTTTATTAATTCTGTAGTTTAGGTGTTGTCAGTTCTCAGGTTATTATATACATATGCATGCTATAAAGACTATTACAGGGCGTAATCGATTCCATAATTGATTTTGCATGTGTCTAGTCTGTTGCTATAGTACTAGTCAGCAGGGCGTATGTACCGAGTGTGTAACAGCCGCAGGTCCTACAGTCTAACATTCAAATGCAATGCGAAGATAGTGGATGTCGTGATAGGTCAGGGGTATAGGTCAGGGGTAAGGCATTCGTTTCAGGTGGGGGAAAGGCCTGGGGTATATTTTCTTCCATCCCGTTTGGGTTATTTAGTTTAAACTTTATTTATTCTACAACGATTACGAAACAAGCTTTAACAACTTATATTAATCAGTCTCGTTGGCGCGGATGAAAGCGTAAATGCGGTCATTCGTATGGGAGGAAGCCGGAGTACCCGGAGAAAACCCACCTGTCCGAGCTGGCGACCACCGTACAAGCGTACTAGACAACTCGACCACGGATGCACATGGATTTCATCAGGAATGAGGTACCGACAGCGGTTAAACTAAGTTGTAAGAACTTACTTCGTGATCGGGCTAGGCTATATTTCTATAAACTAATGATATACGAAACTATGGTTTATAAGCAACAACTTACATATGGGCGTGCACGTTAGTATAAAGGGTCCTACTATGGTGTGAATGGGGGAAGTGTGCTTTACGTTTATTTATCGTCGCTACCGGTTGCCCATATGAGCGACGTCTCCTGAAGAGATTAGTCATTTTAGATTTTGGTGGATAGTGCAATGATATAGACAGAGACCCATACCAGAATCTCCTCTGTTTGTTTACGTGCATGATGTAAAGCACCGGATTATCAGTCCAGCGTGTTACCACTGGAAGACAGATCCGTCTGTGACGTTTTCATTAGAGTAGATACATAATTATATACATTCAACAATTATATACATTCAACAATTATATACATTCAACAATTGAAAGGCTGTTAATATTATTAGGGCCAGACGCGGGATCAAGCCTGAATGGGGGATTATAACATACGTGGGTTGGGGGGGGGGATTCTGTCCGCCTGTGTCAAAAACATGGGCATTATGTCGAGTGTGATCAGTTTTAAATTGTTTTTAGATAATCATAATTATATGTAGTGCATACCACACCACTAGGCTGCGGGGGCTACTTGCTCAGTAAACGTTTTATGGGGACTTTAACATTGTTATATACATAATCCAAGTCGGATATAACAAGACTAATTACATTGTACAGGTAAAGTTCAGCGGGTCACATATATTATGATGTGTTTTATATACATCAACTGTTCGCTCAGTCATGCAGCTCTAAACCGAAACGCTATTGTACGAATGTAGCAAAATAATCCACACCTTAAGGTTTTAACAATAAGAATATACAGTATATACAAAGTAGCCCGTGAACTCATTATTTCCTAATGAACAGGTTCTATTTTGGCCTATTCAGCGAAAATAAAATCCAATTAAAATGTTACTGCGTGTGTGTTCTTACGTTTATTTATCGTTGCTACCGGTTGTCCATACATATGAGTACAGACGGATCTGTAGTCCAATGGTTAACACGTTGGACTGGTAATTCAGGGATCGCAGGTTCGATCCCCCGCCTGACCCTAATACAATTAACAGTCTTTCAGATGAGACTTTCAATCGAGGTATTTTAATTTACACTATCCTCCAAAAATCGAAAGTGACTAATTTCTTCAGGAGGCGTGACTGATATGGGCAACCGGTAGCGACGATAAATAAACGTAAAACACACACACCAGATGAGTCATTTTGGGTTTAGATTAATCTTATTTTATTGCAAATCAATAGTAAAAATGTCACGCATAAAAAGATACAATACATAGTATGAACATACAAATGGTTTTGGACACAAGTTTTTAACAACATTAGACAACGGCCGTACCAGTACCAGAGTGTGCAATGATACATACAGAGACCATATTCATGAGTCTACTCTGGTTGTTTTACGTGCAAGTAAAGCACAGACATGAGACATCGGTATAAAGTCCCGTCAGATACTGACGGGGGATCGGACCTGCGAGCCCTGGATTCGCAGTCCACAACGTGTTAACGACTGGATCACTGATCCATCTAGATATTACTGCAGTGGTTTCTGATCTTATATATACTTTTGTATATCATCCTAGGGGATGTATACATGGTTTTGTTAAGTGAGCATCGGCACGCTAGTATATATGCATCATGTACATCTATCTGTTTCATACTTAATTTGATGAGGGCCTCATTGCTTTAAAGCGTGACTACATCGGTGAAAATGCAAACTTCTACAGAATGTATTTTCCTATTATATGGTATAATTTCCCCCCAAATATTTGCCTCAAATACTGAGTATTTCAACTAATAAACAAACGTCGTATACGCGGTTTGTTGACATAACAAAATAATGTAAACATGCATGCGTAATACAACTGGTGTATTCTGAATAACGCGATTTATGGTACATATTTACCGTTATATATCATATGTTTGTCTATATATTTATACACTATTCTTAGTTAAATTATCTCTAAACAACATTATCTCGTGATTAGTACCGACTCCGATGACAAAACAAACGTCAAATTCAGGAGCGTGGATGACCGTTATATGAAATCATACTTTCTATCCACAAAAACACTGTTTATTGATTCAACACGATTTATGGTACATATTTATAGTTATATCTCACATGTGTGCCTATTTATTTATAGACTATTCTTAGCTAAATTATCTCTAAACGACAATATCTCGCGTTTAGTAACCTACGATGACAAACAAACGTCCATTCAGCAGCATGGATGACCGTTATATGAAATCATACGTTCAATCCACAAAACACTGTTTATTGATTCAATGTTAGTGGTGGAATGTATTCGGAAGAATTTGTAGTAGCAATGCATTTATAGTTTTATACGTGAAAAAAATGCATTTTATTTTTGCTTTTTGTGATGCAATGTCGCTTTAATTAATGTGTTCTCCTGCTTAATAAAGTATGTATAATTACAATTATTTTGAAGTTTGTTTGTGTTGTGGTTTAAAGTCACAAAGACAGCTAATGTCGTATGTTGACTCTCCAGCTATTATTGGTGGAGGACGACCCCCGGTGCGCCCCTCCCAGCAGTTCATCAGGGATGGACGGGCACCCGGGTAATAGAACAACCGACCTTCCACAAGTCAGCTAAATAACCTCTTCAATTGAAAGAATTCCAACACCCTCGGTGGGATTTGAACCTACAGCGGTGAGGGACATATGGTTTGCAGTATATGACATTAACAACTTGGCCACGCACGGAGGCCCGGTATAATGTATCGCCACCGTTTACAACTCTCAGTGTTTCAAATGTAAAACATAGGAATAACGAAATAAATTCCACCGTTCGAACATATATAATTATATATATATATTAAAGTTCAAGGAGTTGCTACAAGCTACTAGTTCGTGTATTGTTAGAAACTTGTCGATGTATATATGTAAAAGCTTTGAAAAAAGAAATACTTTATACTACCATCAATAACCTATTCTTCTCACTGTGTGTCAGAGTATATGTACAAATTGTGTCACCATTGATATGTTATGTAATAATATGTTGTATGCATGTATACTGATAGGCATGATGCCTTTGTAATAATAAACTTATTATTATTATATACACTGCTAATGTACTTGTAACATATATCACAAAATGCAACAAGATACCAGTCCTTACTATGTACACAATAATACAATGTAACATGTGGCAGTTGATTGAAAGTTGATGTTTCATTGTATCAACTATACACAGTAAATACTAGTTGTCATATCAACTATACACAGTAAATACGAGTTGTCATATCAACTATACACAGTAAGTACGAGTTGTCATATCAACTATACACAGTAAATACGAGTTGTCATATCAACTATACACAGTAAATATGACTTGCTAAATCAACTGTACACAGTAAATACGAGTTGTCATATCAACTATACACAGTAAATACGAGTTGTTATAGCAACTATACACAGTAAATACGAGTTGTCATATCAACTAGACACAGTAAATACCAGTTGTTATATCAACTAAACACAGTAAATACGAGTTGTTACATCAACTAGACACAGTAATTACGACTTGTTATATCAACTATACACAGTAATTACGACTTGTTATATCAACTAGACACAGTAAATACGACTTGTTATATCAACTAGACACAGTAATTACGACTTGTTATATCAACTAGAAACAGTAATGACGACTTGTTATATCAACTAGACACAGTAATTACGACTTGTTATATCAACTATACACAGTAAATACGAGTTGTTATATCAACTATACACAGTAAATACGAGTTGTTATATCAACTATACACAGTAATTACGACTTGTTATATCAACTAGAAACAGTAATGACGACTTGTTATATTAACTAGACACAGTAATTACGACTTGTTATATCAACTAGACACAGTAATTACGACTTGCTATAGCAACTAGACACAGTAATTACGACTTGTTATATCAACTATACACAGTAAATACGAGTTGTCATATCAACTAGACACAGTAAATACGAGTTGTTATATCAACTAGGCACAGTAATTACGACTTGTTTTATCAACTAGACACAGTAATTAATCTTGTTATATCAACTAGACACAGTAATGACGACTTGTTATAGCAACTATACACAGTAAATACGAGTTGTCATATCAACTAGACACAGTAAATACGAGTTGTTATATTAACTAGACACAGTAATTACGACTTGTTATAGCAACTATACACAGTAAATACGAGTTGTCATATCAACTAGACACAGTAAATACCAGTTGTTATATCAACTATACACAGTAAATACGAGTTGTCATATCAACTAGACACAGTAAATACAAGTTGTTATATTAACTAGACACAGTAATTACGACTTGTTATAGCAACTAGACACAGTAAATACGAGTTGTTATATCAACTATACACAGTAAATACGAGTTGTCATATCAACTAGACACAGTAAATACCACTTGTTATATCAACTATACACAGTAAATACGAGTTGTCATATCAACTAGACACAGTAAATACAAGTTGTTATATCAACTAGACACAGTAATTACGACTTGTATATCAACTATACACAGTAATTACGATTGTTATATCAACTAGACACAGTAAATACGAGTTGTATACAACTAGACACAGTAATACGACTTGTTATATCAACTAGACAGTAATTACGACTGTTATATCAACTAGACACAGTAATTACGACTAACAACAACACAAAAACATGTTATATCAACTAGACACAGTAATTACGACTTACAACAACACAAAAACGTTATATCAACTATACACAGTAAATACGAGTTGTCATATCAACTAGACACAGTAAATACGAGTTGTTATATTAACTAGACACAGTAATTACGACTTGTTATATCAACTATACACAGTAAATACGAGTTGTCATATCAACTAGACACAGTAATTAACTAGTTATATCAACTAGACACAGTAATTACGACTTGTTATAGCAACTATACACAGTAAATACGAGTTGTCATATCAACTAGACACAGTAAATACGAGTTGTTATATCAACTATACACAGTAATTACGACTTGTTATATCAACTAGACACAGTAATTACGACTTGTTATATCAACTATACACAGTAATTACGACTTGTTATATCAACTAGACACAGTAATTACGACTTGTTATATCAACTAGACACAGTAATTACGATTGTTATACAACTATACACAGTAAATACAAGTTGTTATATCAACTAGACACAGTAATTACGACTTGTTATATCAACTAGACACAGTAATTACGACTTGTTATATCAACTAGACACAGTAATTACGACTTGTTATATCAACTATACACAGTAAATACGAGTTGTCATATCAACTATACACAGTAAATACGAGTTGTTATATCAACTATACACAGTAATTACGACTTGTTATATCAACTAGAAACAGTAATGACGACTTGTTATATCAACTAGACACAGTAATTACGACTTGTTATATCAACTAGACACAGTAATTACGACTTGTTATATCAACTATACACAGTAAATACGAGTTGTTATATCAACTATACACAGTAATTACGACTTGTTATATCAACTAGAAACAGTAATGACGACTTGTTATATCAACTAGACACAGTAATTACGACTTGTTATGTTAACTAGACACAGTAATTACGACTTGTTATAGCAACTATACACAGTAAATACGACTTGTTATATCAACTAGACACAGTAATGACAACTTGTTATAGCTACTATACACAGTAATTACGACTTGTTATATCAACTAGACACAGTAATTACGACTTGTTATATTAACTAGACACAGTAATTAGGACTTGTTATAGCAACTATACACAGTAAATACGAGTTGTCATATCAACTAGACACAGTAAATACGAGTTGTTATATCAACTATACACAGTAATTACGACTTGTTATATCAACTAGACACAGTAACTACGACTTGCTATATCAACTAGACACAGTAAGTACGACTTGTTATAGCAACTAGACACAGTAATTACGACTTGTTATATCAACTAGACACAGTAATTACGACTTGTTATATCAACAATACACAGTAATTAGGACTTCTTATATCAACCAGAAACAGTAATGACGACTTGTTATATCAACTAGACACAGTAATTACGACTTTTTATATCAACTAGACACAGTAATTACGACTTGTTATATTAATTAGACACAGTAATTA
>CM026387.1:53529026-53572152 GCA_014843695.1 Archivesica marissinica
TACGAGTTGTTATATCAAATATACACAGTAATTACGAGTTGTTATATCAACTAGACACAGTAATTACGAGTTGTTATATCAACTATACACAGTAAATACTAGTTGTTATATCAACTAGACACAGTAATTACGACTTGTTATATCAACTATACAAAGTAATTATGACTTGTTATATCAACTAGACACAGTAATTACGACTTGTTATATCAACTATACACAGTAAATACGAGTTGTTATATCAACTATACACAGTAAATACGAGTTGTTATATCAACTATACACAGTAATTACGACTTGTTATATCAACTAGAAACAGTAATGACGACTTGTTATATCAACTAGACACAGTAATTACGACTTGTTATATCAACTAGACACAGTAATTACGACTTGTTATAGCAACTAGACACAGTAATTACGACTTGTTATATCAACTATACACAGTAAATACGACTTGTTATATCAACTAGACACAGTAATGACGACTTGTTATCAACTAGACACAGTAATTCACTTGTTATGTTAACTAGACACAGTATTGATCTTGTTATATCAACTATACACGTAAATCGACTTGTTATATCAACTAGACACAGTAATTACGACTTGTTATATTAACTAGACATAATTAGGACTTGTTATACACTATACACAGTAATTACGAGTTGTCATATCACTAGACACAGTAATACGAGTTGTTATATCAATATACACACAGTAATTACGACTTGTTATATCAACTAGACACAGTAAATACGAGTTGTTCATATCAACTAGACACAGTAAATACGAGTTGTTATATCACTAACACATAATTACGACTTGTTATATCAACTATACACAGTAATTACGAGTTGTTATATCAACTAGACACAGTAATTACGACTTGTTATATAAACTATACACAGTAATTACGACTTGTTATATCAACTAGACATAGTAATTACGACTTGTTATATCAACTAGACACAGTAATTACGACTTGTTATATCAACAATACACAGTAATTACGACTTCTTATATCAACCAGAAACAGTAATGACGACTTGTTATATCAACTAGACACAGTAATTACGACTTTTTATATCAACTAGACACAGTAATTACGACTTGTTATATTAACTAGACACAGTAATTACGACTTGTTATAGCAACTATACACAGTAAATACGAGTTGTCATATCAACTAGACACAGTAAATACGAGTTGTTATATCAACTATACACAGTAATTACGACTTGTTATATCAACTAGACACAGTAATTATGACTTGTTATATCAACTAGACACAGTAATTACGACTTGTTATATCAACTATACACAGTAAATACGAGTTGTTATATCAACTATACACAGTAAATACGAGTTGTTATATCAACTATACACAGTAATTACGACTTGTTATATCAACTAGAAACAGTAATGACGACTTGTTATATCAACTAGACACAGTAATTACGACTTGTTATATTAACTAGACACAGTAATTACGACTCGTTATATCAACTAGACACAGTAATTACGACTTGCTATAGCAACTAGACACAGTAATTACGACTTGTTATATCAACTATACACAGTAAATACGAGTTGTCATATCAACTAGACACAGTAAATACGAGTTGTTATATCAACTAGACACAGTAATTACGACTTGTTTTATCAACTAGACACAGTAATTAATCTAGTTATATCAACTAGACACAGTAAATACGAGTTGTCATATCAACTAGACACAGTAAATACGAGTTGTTATATTAACTAGACACAGTAATTACGACTTGTTATAGCAGCTATACACAGTAAATACGAGTTGTCATATCAACTAGACACAGTAAATACGAGTTGTTATATCAACTATACACAGTAAATACGAGTTGTCATATCAACTAGACACAGTAAATACAGTTGTTATATCAACTAGACACAGTAATTACGACTTGTTATATCAACTATACACAGTAAATACGAGTTGTCATATCAACTAGACACAGTAAATACGAGTTGTTATATCAACTAGACACAGTAATTACGACTTGTTATATCAACTAGACACAGTAATTAACTTGTTATATCAACTAGACACAGTAAATACGAGTTGTCATATCAACTAGACACAGTAAATACGAGTTGTTATATCAACTAGACACAGTAATTACGACTTGTTATATCAACTATACACAGTAAATACGAGTTGTCATATCAACTAGACACAGTAATTACGACTTGTTATATCAACTAGACACAGTAATTAACTAGTTATATCAACTAGACACAGTAAATACGAGTTGTCATATCAACTAGACACAGTAATTACGACTTGTTATATCAACTAGACACAGTAATTACGACTTGTTATATCAACTATACACAGTAAATACGAGTTGTCATATCAACTAGACACAGTAAATACGAGTTGTTATATCAACTAGACACAGTAATTACGACTTGTTATATCAACTAGACACAGTAAATACGAGTTGTTATATCAACTAGACACAGTAAATACGAGTTGTTATATCAACTAGACACAGTAATTACGACTTGTTATATCAACTATACACAGTAATTACGAGTTGTTATATCAACTAGACACAGTAAATACGAGTTGTTATATCAACTAGACACAGTAATTACGACTTGTTATAGCAACTATACACAGTAAATACGAGTTGTCATATCAACTAGACACAGTAATTACGAGTTGTTATATCAACTAGACACAGTAATTACGACTTGTTATAGCAACTATACACAGTAAATACGAGTTGTCATATCAACTAGACACAGTAAATACGAGTTGTTATATCAACTAGACACAGTAATTACGACTTGTTATATCAACTAGACACAGTAATTACGACTTGTTATATCAACTATACACAGTAATTACGACTTGTTATATCAACTAGACACAGTAATTACGACTTGTTATATCAACTAGACACAGTAATTACGACTTGTTATAGCAACTATACACAGTAATTACGACTTGTTATAGCAACTATACACAGTAAATACGAGTTGTCATATCAACTAGAAACAGTAAATACGAGTTGTTATATCAACTAGACACAGTAATTACGACTTGTTATATCAACTATACACAGTAATTACGACTTGTTATATCAACTAGACACAGTAATTACGACTTGTTATATCAACTATACACAGTAAATACGAGTTGTTATATCAACTATACACAGTAAATACGAGTTGTTATATCAACTATACACAGTAATTACGACTTGTTATATCAACTAGAAACAGTAATGACGACTTGTTATATCAACTAGACACAGTAATTACGACTTGTTATATTAACTAGACACAGTAATTACGACTTGTTACAGCAACTATACACAGTAAATACGATTGTTATATCAACTAGACACAGTAATTACGACTTGTTATATCAACTAGACACAGTAATTACGACTTGTTATATCAACTAGACACAGTAATTACGACTTGTTATATCAACTAGACACAGTAATTACGACTTGTTATATCAACTAGACACAGTAATTACGACTTGTTATATCAACTAGACACAGTAATTACGAGTTGTTATATCAACTATACACAGTAATTACGAGTTGTTATATCAACTAGACACAGTAATTACGACTTGTTATATCAACTAGACACAGTAATTACGACTTGTTATATCAACTAGACACAGTAATTACGACTTGTTATATCAACTAGACACAGTAATTACGAGTTGTTATATCAACTATACACAGTAAATACGAGTTGTTATATCAACTAGACACAGTAATTACGACTTGTTATATCAACTATACACAGTAATTACGACTTGTTATATCAACTAGACACAGTAATTACGACTTGTTATATCAACTAGACACAGTAATTACGACTTGTTATATCAACTATACACAGTAAATACGAGTTGTTATATCAACTAGACACAGTAATTACGACTTGTTATATCAACTAGACACAGTAATTACGACTTGTTATATCAACTAGACACAGTAATTACGACTTGTTATATCAACTAGACACAGTAATTACGACTTGTTATATCAACTAGACACAGTAATTACGACTTGTTATATCAACTATACACAGTAAATACGAGTTGTTATATCAACTAGACACAGTAAATACGAGTTGTTATATCAACTAGACACAGTAATTACGACTTGTTATATCAACTAGACACAGTAATTACTTGTTATATCAACTAGACACAGTAATTACGACTTGTTATATCAACTATACACAGTAAATACGACTTGTTATATCAACTAGACACAGTAAATACGACTTGTTATAGCAACTATACACAGTAAATACGAGTTGTTATATCAACTAGACACAGTAATTACGACTTGTTATATCAACTAGACACAGTAATTACGACTTGTTATATCAACTAGACACAGTAATTACGACTTGTTATATCAACTAGACACAGTAATTACGACTTGTTATATCAACTATACACAGTAATACGATTGTTATATCAACTAGACACAGTAATACGACTTGTTATATCAACTAGACACAGTAATTACGACTTGTTATATCAACTAGACACAGTATTACGACTTGTATATCAACTAACACGTATTAGATTGTTATATCAACTATACACAGTAATACGAGTTTTATATCAACTAGACACAGTAATTACGACTTGTTATATTAACTAGACACAGTAATTACGACTTGTTATAGCAACTATACACAGTAAATACGAGTTGTCATATCAACTAGACACAGTAAATACGAGTTGTTATATCAACTATACACAGTAATTACGACTTGTTATATCAACTAGACACAGTAATTATGACTTGTTATATCAACTAGACACAGTAATTACGACTTGTTATATCAACTATACACAGTAAATACGAGTTGTTATATCAACTATACACAGTAAATACGAGTTGTTATATCAACTATACACAGTAATTACGACTTGTTATATCAACTAGAAACAGTAATGACGACTTGTTATATCAACTAGACACAGTAATTACGACTTGTTATATTAACTAGACACAGTAATTACGACTTGTTATATCAACTAGACACAGTAATTACGACTTGCTATAGCAACTAGACACAGTAATTACGACTTGTTATATCAACTATACACAGTAAATACGAGTTGTCATATCAACTAGACACAGTAAATACGAGTTGTTATATCAACTAGACACAGTAATTACGACTTGTTTTATCAACTAGACACAGTAATTAATCTAGTTATATCAACTAGACACAGTAAATACGAGTTGTCATATCAACTAGACACAGTAAATACGAGTTGTTATATTAACTAGACACAGTAATTACGACTTGTTATAGCAACTATACACAGTAAATACGAGTTGTCATATCAACTAGACACAGTAAATACCAGTTGTTATATCAACTATACACAGTAAATACGAGTTGTCATATCAACTAGACACAGTAAATACAAGTTGTTATATTAACTAGACACAGTAATTACGACTTGTTATAGCAACTATACACAGTAAATACGAGTTGTCATATCAACTAGACACAGTAAATACGAGTTGTTATATCAACTAGACACAGTAATTACGACTTGTTATATCAACTAGACACAGTAATTACGACTTGTTATATCAACTAGACACAGTAATTACGACTTGTTATAGCAACTATACACAGTAATTACGACTTGTTATAGCAACTATACACAGTAAATACGAGTTGTCATATCAACTAGACACAGTAAATACGAGTTGTTATATCAACTAGACACAGTAATTACGACTTGTTATATCAACTATACACAGTAATTACGACTTGTTATATCAACTAGACACAGTAATTACGACTTGTTATATCAACTATACACAGTAAATACGAGTTGTTATATCAACTATACATAGTAAATACGAGTTGTTATATCAACTATACACAGTAATTACGACTTGTTATATCAACTAGACACAGTAATTACGACTTGTTATATCAACTAGACACAGTAATTACGACTTGTTATATTAACTAGACACAGTAATTACGACTTGTTATAGCAACTATACACAGTAAATACGAGTTGTCATATCAACTAGACACAGTAATTACGATTTGTTATATCAACTAGACACAGTAATTACGACTTGTTATATCAACTATACACAGTAATTACGACTTGTTATATCAACTAGACACAGTAATTACGACTTGTTATATCAACTAGACACAGTAATTACGACTTGTTATATCAACTATACACAGTAAATACGAGTTGTCATATCAACTAGACAGTAAATACAGTTGTTATATCAACTAGACACAGTAATTACGACTTGTTATATCAACTAGACACAGTAATTACGACTTGTTATATCAACTAGACACAGTAATTACGACTTGTTATATCAACTATACACAGTAAATACGAGTTGTTATATCAACTATACACAGTAAATACGAGTTGTTATATCAACTATACACAGTAATTACGACTTGTTATATCAACTAGAAACAGTAATGACGACTTGTTATATCAACTAGACACAGTAATTACGACTTGTTATATTAACTAGACACAGTAATTACGACTTGTTATAGCAACTATACACAGTAAATACGAGTTGTCATATCAACTAGACACAGTAATTACGATTTGTTATATCAACTAGACACAGTAATTACGACTTGTTATATCAACTATACACAGTAATTACGACTTGTTATATCAACTAGACACAGTAATTACGACTTGTTATATCAACTAGACACAGTAATTACGACTTGTTATATCAACTAGACACAGTAAATACGAGTTGTTATATCAACTATACACAGTAAATACGAGTTGTTATATCAACTAGACACAGTAATTACGACTTGTTATAGCAACTATACACAGTAAATACGAGTTGTCATATCAACTAGACACAGTAAATACGAGTTGTTATATCAACTATACACAGTAATTACGACTTGTTATATCAACTAGACACAGTAATTATGACTTGTTATATCAACTAGACACAGTAATTACGACTTGTTATATCAACTATACACAGTAAATACGAGTTGTTATATCAACTATACACAGTAAATACGAGTTGTTATATCAACTATACACAGTAATTACGACTTGTTATATCAACTAGAAACAGTAATGACGACTTGTTATATCAACTAGACACAGTAATTACGACTTGTTATATCAACTAGACACAGTAATTACGACTTGTTATATCAACTAGACACAGTAATTACGACTTGTTATATCAACTAGACACAGTAATTACGACTTGTTATATCAACTATACACAGTAAATACGAGTTGTTATATCAACTAGACACAGTAATTACGACTTGTTTATCAACTAGACACAGTAATTAACTTGTTATATCAACTAGACACAGTAAATACGAGTTGTCATATCAACTAGACACAGTAAATACGAGTTGTTATATTAACTAGACACAGTAATTACGACTTGTTATATCAACTATACACAGTAAATACGAGTTGTTATATCAACTAGACACAGTAAATACGAGTTGTTATATCAACTAGACACAGTAATTAACTAGTTATATCAACTAGACACAGTAATACGACTTGTTATAGCAACTATACACAGTAAATACGAGTTGTCATATCAACTAGACACAGTAAATACGAGTTGTTATATTAACTAGACACAGTAATTACGACTTGTTATAGCAACTATACACAGTAAATACGAGTTGTCATATCAACTAGACACAGTAAATACGAGTTGTTATATCAACTATACACAGTAAATACGAGTTGTCATATCAACTAGACACAGTAAATACGTTGTTATATTAACTAGACACAGTAATTACGACTTGTTATAGCAACTATACACAGTAAATACGAGTTGTCATATCAACTAGACACAGTAAATACGAGTTGTTATATCAACTAGACACAGTAATTACGACTTGTTATATCAACTAGACACAGTAATTACGACTTGTTATATCAACTAGACACAGTAATTACGACTTGTTATAGCAACTATACACAGTAATTACGACTTGTTATAGCAACTATACACAGTAAATACGAGTTGTCATATCAACTAGACACAGTAAATACGAGTTGTTATATCAACTAGACACAGTAATTACGACTTGTTATATCAACTATACACAGTAATTACGACTTGTTATATCAACTAGACACAGTAATTACGACTTGTTATATCAACTAGACACAGTAATTACGACTTGTTATATCAACTATACACAGTAAATACGAGTTGTTATATCAACTAGACACAGTAAATACGAGTTGTTATATCAACTATACACAGTAATTACGACTTGTTATATCAACTAGACACAGTAATTACGACTTGTTATATCAACTAGACACAGTAATTACGACTTGTTATATCAACTATACACAGTAAATACGAGTTGTTATATCAACTATACACAGTAATTACGACTTGTTATATCAACTAGAAACAGTAATGACGACTTGTTATATCAACTAGACACAGTAATTACGACTTGTTATATTAACTAGACACAGTAATTACGACTTGTTATAGCAACTATACACAGTAAATACGAGTTGTCATATCAACTAGACACAGTAATTACGATTTGTTATATCAACTAGACACAGTAATTACGACTTGTTATATCAACTATACACAGTAATTACGACTTGTTATATCAACTAGACACAGTAATTACGACTTGTTATATCAACTAGACACAGTAATTACGACTTGTTATATCAACTATACACAGTAAATACGAGTTGTTATATCAACTATACACAGTAAATACGAGTTGTTATATCAACTAGACACAGTAATTACGACTTGTTATATAAACTATACACAGTAATTACGACTTGTTATATCAACTAGACACAGTAATTACGACTTGTTATATCAACTATACACAGTAAATACGAGTTGTTATATCAACTATACACAGTAATTACGACTTGTTATATCAACTAGAAACAGTAATGACGACTTGTTATATCAACTAGACACAGTAATTACGACTTGTTATATTAACTAGACACAGTAATTACGACTTGTTATAGCAACTATACACAGTAAATACGAGTTGTCATATCAACTAGACACAGTAATTACGATTTGTTATATCAACTAGACACAGTAATTACGACTTGTTATATCAACTATACACAGTAATTACGACTTGTTATATCAACTAGACACAGTAATTACGACTTGTTATATCAACTAGACACAGTAATTACGACTTGTTATATCAACTATACACAGTAAATACGAGTTGTTATATCAACTATACACAGTAAATACGAGTTGTTATATCAACTAGACACAGTAATTACGACTTGTTATATCAACTATACACAGTAATTACGACTTGTTATATCAACTAGACACAGTAATTACGACTTGTTATATCAACTATACACAGTAAATACGAGTTGTTATATCAACTATACACAGTAATTACGACTTGTTATATCAACTAGAAACAGTAATGACGACTTGTTATATCAACTAGACACAGTAATTACGACTTGTTATATTAACTAGACACAGTAATTACGACTTGTTATAGCAACTATACACAGTAAATACGAGTGGTCATATCAACTAGACACAGTAATTACGATTTGTTATATCAACTAGACACAGTAATTACGACTTGTTATATCAACTATACACAGTAATTACGACTTGTTATATCAACTAGACACAGTAATTACGACTTGTTATATCAACTAGACACGGTAATTACGACTTGTTATATCAACTATACACAGTAAATACGAGTTGTTATATCAACTATACACAGTAAATACGAGTTGTTATATCAACTAGACACAGTAATTACGACTTGTTATATAAACTATACACAGTAATTACGACTTGTTATATCAACTAGACATAGTAATTACGACTTGTTATATCAACTATACACAGTAAATACGAGTTGTTATATCAACTATACACAGTAATTACGACTTGTTATATCAACTAGAAACAGTAATGACGACTTGTTATATCAACTAGACACAGTAATTACGACTTGTTATATTCAACTAGACACAGTAATTGCGACTTGTTATGTTAATTAGACACAGTAATTACGACTTGTTATAGCAACTATACACAGTAAATACGAGTTGTCATATCAACTAGTAACAGTAATGACGACTTGTTATAGCAACTATACATAGTAATTACGACTTGTTATATCAACTAGACACAGTAATTACGACTTGTTATATTAACTAGACACAGTAATTACGACTTGTCATATCAACTAGACACAGTAAATACGAGTTGTTATATCAACTATACACAGTAATTACGACTTGTTATATCAACTAGACACAGTAATTACGACTTGTTATATCAACTAGACACAGTAATTACGACTTGTTATAGCAACTAGACACAGTAATTACGACTTGTTATATCAACTAGACACAGTAATTACGACTTGTTATATCAACTAGACACAGTAATTACGACTTGTTATATCAACTATAAACAGTAATGACGACTTGTTATATCAACTAGACACAGTAATTACGACTTGTTATATCAACTAGACACAGTAATTACGACTTGTTATATCAACTAGACACAGTAATTACGACTTGTTATAGCAACTATACACAGTAAATACGAGTTGTCATATCAACTAGACACAGTAAATACGAGTTGTTATATCAACTATACACAGTAATTACGACTTGTTATATCAACTAGACACAGTAATTACGACTTGTTATATCAACTAGACACAGTAATTACGACTTGTTATATCAACTATACACAGTAAATACGAGTTGTTATATCAACTATACACAGTAATTACGACTTGTTATATCAACTAGAAACAGTAATGACGACTTGTTATATCAACTAGACACAGTAATTACGATTTGTTATATCAACTAGACACAGTAATTACGACTTGCTATAGCAACTAGACACAGTAATTACGACTTGTTATATCAACTATACACAGTAAATACGAGTTGTCATATCAACTAGACACAGTAAATACGAGTTGTTATATCAACTAGACACAGTAATTACGACTTGTTATATCAACTAGTCACAGTAATTAATCTTGTTATATCAACTAGACACAGTAATGACGACTTGTTATAGCAACTATAAACAGTAAATACGAGTTGTCATATCAACTAGACACAGTAAATACCAGTTGTTATAGCAACTATACACAGTAAATACGAGTTGTCATATCAACTAGACACAGTAAATACGAGTTGTTATATCAACTAGACACAGTAATTACGACTTGTTATATCAACTAGACACAGTAAATACGAGTTGTCATATCAACTAGACACAGTAATTACGATTTGTTATATCAACTAGACACAGTAATTACGATTTGTTATATCAACTAGACACAGTAATTACGACTTGTTACAGCAACTATACACAGTAAATACGACTTGTTATATCAACTAGTAACAGTAATGACGACTTGTTATAGCAACTATACACAGTAATTACGAGTTGTCATATCAACTAGACACAGTAATTACGACTTGTTATATCAACTAGACACAGTAATTACGACTTGTTATAGCAACTATACACAGTAATTACGACTTGTTATAGCAACTATACACAGTAAATACGAGTTGTCATATCAACTAGACACAGTAATTACGAGTTGTTATATTAACTAGACACAGTAATTACGACTTGTTATATCAACTATACACAGTAATTACGACTTGTTATATCAACTAGACACAGTAATGACGACTTGTTATAGCAATTATACACAGTAAATACGAGTTGTCATATCAACTAGACACAGTAAATACGAGTTGTTATATCAACTAGACACAGTAATTACGACTTGTTATATCAACTAGACACAGTAAATACGAGTTGTCATATCAACTAGACACAGTAATTACGACTTGTTATATCAACTATGCACAGTAAATACGAGTTGTCATATCAACTAGACATAGTAAATACGAGTTGTCATATCAACTAGACACAGTAAATACGAGTTGTCATATCAACTAGACACAGTAATTACGAGTTGTTATATTAACTAGACACAGTAATTACGAGTTGTTATATCAACTATACACAGTAAATACGAGTTGTCATATCAACTAGACACAGTAAATACGAGTTGTCATATCAACTAGACACAGTAAATACGAGTTGTTATATCAACTATACACAGTAAATACGAATTGTTATAGCAACTATACACAGTAATTACGACTTGTTATATCAACTAGACACAGTAAATACGACTTGCTATATCAACTAGACACAGTAAATACGACTTGCTATATCAACTAGACACAGTCAATACAAGTGTTTGTAACTGATTGCACATTGTTATATTATAAATCTTACCATTAGTGCGCGGTTCCAGACGATCTATGAAACCTCGTTGTAAACTAACCAGCACACACTATAATGTCCCCAGACAGTACCGTTATTCTCCTACTCAAGTATCTATAATAATAATATTTCTCAGCGTTTTCTTTCTCGCTTCCCTGGACTGGACAATGTCCAATTGATTGCATATATGAAAAATGAGTACAGTGAAACCCCTCAAAACCGGAACCCCTCTAAATCGGAATTCCCTCTAAACCGGACACTTTTCCCAGTCCCGATATTTTCGAAACCCTCTGTTCCTAATAATACCGGACACGTTTTCGGAAGCATTTGTGCACATTTCTATTGCAAATTACCTTTGTCTCACCTGAAATTTAACACACTCCGTGTTTTAACAAGTCTATTAATCAGTCGACATATTGGTTGTCTACCAATATTATGTATTTTGATTGTTTACATCTCAAGCGGTGTTGTGAGAATATAAAGGCGTGATAAAAACAAATAGAAACTGGCCAGCAATGCTTGCTATGCAATTACGCATCTACGCCAATCACTCTATTCAAATCAAGTCTAGTCTATCAAATTGCTAATGTGTGCATTGTCTACTTCATATGGTGTGTTCCCACTTTCCCAGCCGGTCGATCTCCTCACGACGTGCACGTCGTGACCGGTGCACATCCCGCAGCAGCAGCGTAATATTCTGGGATCTTCTGGTCGTCGATCTTGCGAAGTGGGAGGCTCGCCAGCATGTGGATCCATGACTACGGCACATCAGGACAGATCCGTCGTCTCTTCTAGATAGTGCCTACATATACACTATATCTTCGCTGGCTACTTCAATCTTTCCTCCTCCTTATACTTCTCCAACGGATAGACGAGACGACGGACCTGAGGAGCGGCAACGGTCGTGGCATCCACGCTCCCCTGAGTGACAACCGACGACCAGATGTCTAACTGCCAGATCCGTTTAAATGCTGCTGCGGGGTGACCAACAGTGAGGAGGGTGGCCCTACAAGGGACCGAGTACAGAAGACCAGGCATTGTCACCCTGCCACGGAATGAAGGAACCTCCTGAGGATGTCATCCTGAGCTCACATCGGGAGATTGAGTCACCGTTCCGAAGTGACCAATCCACGCCGCTGACGCATACAGACGAGGACCCGCATCGACTCTTCGGAGTGTCAACACTTACCTAGATCGGCGACAGCTAACACTGGGGCGCTGAAGAGGCACACCCTCGAACTCTTTTATCCGTCTACCAATGAAGTCCGTTGGGGACGGAGGGATGCGACCTCGACCCCGGATGCGTCAACGGGGTGGTCAACGACGGAACAACCGAACCATTCGGCTGCTGTGAGCCGACCCAGGAAACCGGCACAGGGCTTGTCACCCTGTTGTCGGGGAGATGATGCCAGGCGCAGGGAACGTCACCCTGTCGTTTGGTATCGCTCCATAACTGGGTCAACGATGAAGAAGCGCCTTCACAGCGACTGGATGACCTCATTTCTTCATCCAGTCAGCGACCAGACCTTCAGCCGCCTTGACTTGGACTACCGGAGCCACGGTCTGCGCTAGAGCCTAATCATCTTGGACTACCCTACTAGAACATAATCATCTTGGATTAACTACCAGTACCACAATCATCTTGGATTTAAACAACTTGGACATAATCATCGAGTAACGTAATCATCTTAGACCATAATCTTCACGGGATTCTACAAACTTCAATCTACACCATTCTACAAGACACCGACAACACAACACTTCATCTCAGCGAATAATCGACGGTGCGAAAGTACGTGAGCTCGCCCATATGGTTTACCGGTGGCGAGGGTAAATAAACGGAATCATCATCACACTTTCCCAACCTTTTATTAGTCCTATAGAAATTGAGGTAGGTGTTGGGGGAATGTATTGTTCGGTGTAACAATAGAGTTGAAAGGTGATAATTGGCGAAAATTGCTATACTGTACTGAAAATGTGTTTCTAAATTTTGGAAAGTTGTTCATAAATATAAGTTTCATATAGATAGATATTCTTTATTTTGAGTTATAAGCATTAAATCGAAAACATAGATATTTACATGGATAAGACAAACACATGAACATGCATAGCACATAATAGATATTAATCTTGAAATATTTTTATTGTACATATTCACTTTAATTTGACTAAGTGAGAAGCAGCATCAACATACGTCATGATGTCCATGTCGCCAGTTCGCAGTTGGTGCTTCAGTCTGATGAGCATTTGCTCACGCGCACGGTATACCCGCTTCCTTGGTCGCAGCTTTCCACCGTTGGCGTGCTGAAACAGCTTCGCCTCGTTAGCAGCCTGCTCTTTCTGGACCAGGTCTATCAATGTATAAATATTAGGATGGCAGTGTCGTAGTTGGTTGTTTATTTTATGGTGCCAACCCTCAACATGATTGGTAGTGCGTGGACCATCATTCTCGTAATGATTCCAGGAGCGGCGGTCTCCCTCTACCCACTGCTCAGTCACATAATCCTTAAACTTAGACACCGGCACTGAGTCATTGTCACATTCTTCCAGAGTTTGGAACCACACATCTTCGACAGAGGCTAGGGGGACAAGTGGCAGTACCGAAGCACGTAGCACAAGTTTCTTCACTTCTTCATTGTCCTTGAAGTCAGCTACAAGACCACAATATTGTACTTTTCTCCACATACACTGTGTAAAGTGAAAGAAACAACCACGGACTTGAACACCAACAAACACGATACTGACAGCACGCCACGCTGCTGTTTCGAAGTCCATCATTATCGTTTCTGGGGACAGAGGAATGTTATGTTCACGGGCGAAATTCTGGATGAGTGTGAAGAATCTGGTGTACATTGTCTGTTGTTTATTTGGGAGTAGTCCATACACTAGGGGACACATATACCCGTCGATCATGGCGTGGATGGTGTATAGCTGGTAGAAATATGACGGTGAAGTGTAGAAGGTACCGTCCATATACCAGGTCTCGGCTGTAGACAGCTGGGCCAGGTTGTCAACGGTGGCGAATATGAGCA
This sequence comes from Archivesica marissinica, assembly GCA_014843695.1. Classification (NCBI taxonomy): domain Eukaryota; kingdom Metazoa; phylum Mollusca; class Bivalvia; order Venerida; family Vesicomyidae; genus Archivesica; species Archivesica marissinica. The sequence continues at coordinate 53,544,460 of CM026387.1, forward strand.
TTCGCGCCACATCACCGTCATTGGCGATTAGGAATGGCTCCCCTGCAAGCGACTCTATCCACTTCCCTTCCAAGTTGACATCCGCCCTTGTCTTTGGCAGAACTGGTCTAGTCTTAGACCGCTGTCTATATAAACTGAATTTGGCTTCGTAGAAAGTGGGTAGATTAGCCACAACCTCTTGGGTGGAATTGTCCCATTCGATCGATCTTGTGTCTGCCAGCATATCGTTATAGATGGAGGGCACCGGCTGTGTTGACCCTCGGACCTGCTTTCGGACACCACTCATGATGTCCGCAGCAACAATTCTGCTGTCATCTCTTGGGTGATTGTGTTCATCTGCGATTTTGGTAGGAAGCTCATTATTAGTGTTTATTTTAGCATTGCATGCTTTGTTGACACAGTTCCAGTAGCGACACTCCCGTTTTCTGATTTTCAGGCTGTACATGTAACCATTTAGAACTAGAGTCTGACTTCCTCTGCTATTCTCTATGAACCGTACATTGACTAGCGCATTTGCCATTTTAGAGATTTATGATTACAGAACGAACGATGTAATTTTGTTTATAGTCGCCACCGCATAAATGCATTTGGGCGACTGTATTTTCTTATACTGTATTATGTCCTAAGGTGATTCTTCTTGTCTAAGGTGATTCTTGTCCTAAGGTGATTCTTCTGTGGTGGTTATTCGATGATGATTATACGTGTTCTGTGATGATTATTCCTATGCTTCTATGATGATTATTCCTGTTCTTCTACGTTGATTAGTTCGGTATTCTCTGAAGGTTCTGTATTCTGTGTGGCTTATGAAGACGTCATCAGGTGGTTACTTCTTTCTGTGCGGCCAGGTTGACAAGGCCTGGTCTGTACGTGGTCCTTTGTAGGGCCACACTCCTCACTGTTGGTCACCCCGCAGCAGCATTTATACGGATCTGACAGTTAGACATCTGGTCGTCGATTGTCGCAAACGAGTCTACTAAACTCCGGTGTAGCTCAGGGGAGCGTGGATCCACGACTGTTGCCGCTCCCTCAGGTCCGCCGTCTCGTCTATCTGCCAGAGAAGTAAAAGAAGGAAGAGAAAGTGTCGAAATGAGCCGGCGAAGATATAGCGTCGAAAAGCCCCACTATCTAGAAGAGCTGGTGGATCTGTCCTGATGTGCCGTAGCCATGGATCCACATGCTGGCGAGCCTCCCCTTCACAAGATCGACGACCAGAAGATCCCAGAATCCTACGCTGCTGCTGCGGGATGTGCCTCGGTCACGACGTGCACGTCGTGAGGAGATCGACCGGGATGATTACAGAGGAAACTGACCTTCATTTTATACTATGTTAAAGAATGACTTACAGTTAGTGACCTGTTTTTCTTAGTTTTCAACAGTTAGTTATAAGTAAATTGTTAATTTCATTAATCATTATTGTTGTTCTCAGACTAATTTGCAATCAGTTCATAATTGCTAATTAAAAAAGTGTTGATATATAATTATGTAATTACCTAGTATAACTGTTATAATCATAAATAAATAATAGATACATATTGTTAATTGTTTGTATCTTTATAGTTCACATTTCAAAATTAAAATATGTCTGCTATTTATTATTATGAAACTTTATCTGAATTATTAATGTTAAACGTACATACTGACAATTTTAATTTATACACAATTAAAGGAACACTTTTCTCCTTAAAGATATGCATATGCACTGGAAACAAAAATAACAAAAAAATAGTTTATTCTAGAATAAGTAAGTATTTTTAACAGATGGAACAAGATAAATAACATTGAAATAGTACACTGCAAGTACAAGTTTATGTGTGCCTTTCATTTATTTTTTGAACAGTATAGAAAATTCAGGTAAGTTTGAAGGACGAAGAGATAATTGGGGATAATTAGTATGTGTGAAAATAAAAGGTTGGGAAAGTGGGAACAAACCCCTTCATATGTATATATATATATTATTTTGTGTTTTTCTATACAAATGGTTACTGTTACAAGCTTACAAGGTTATAAGTTTTTATTGTCAGAATATACAACATATTCCTATGTGCTCTTATGAGAGTTGCCTATAAGAGGCAGATTATACAAAGTCAAGTCAAGTTGCAATTTTGTTTAAAATACGTTGATTGTTTTAAAATGGATTCGGGGGTTAATCTGTGTTCATGTTTGAATAATTAGTTTTAATACAATCTAATTATATGTGAATGGGATTTCACAAAGGTAGTCCAGTGGTTAATACGTTGAACTGGTAATCCAGTGGTTAATACGTTGAATATCTTTTAAAATATTTCTTAATATGCACATTAGTGCCCTCTTTTCCATTTCAGTGTTTGAAACTTATGTATTTTAATTCATATTCAACAAGAGAATTAGCAACTGTTTCTTGGTTTTATGTTGTAAATACCTTGGTGAATTGTACTGTAATTATGTGATAGTCGTACTGTGATATATAGTCTCTTATAATTCTTTGAAGAATGGCCATGTACTGTTGTTAATGTGTAAGCTTTTATGTATATATTTTATGTAATGTACATGGATGAGACATAAATAAAGATTAAATCCTTGAACTGGTAATCCAGGTATCGCAGGTTCGATCACCGTCTGACCCTAATAAAATTAACAGTCTTTCAGGTGGGACTTTAAACCGAGGTCTCGTGTCGGTGCTGTACACCGTGCACGTAAAAGAACCAGAGGAGACTCTTGAATGGGCCTCTGTCTGTATCATTGCACTATCCTCCAACAATCTAAAATGACTAATCTCTTTAGGAGGCGTCGCTCATATGTGCAACCGGTAGTGACGATAAATAAACGTAAAACACACACGACAATTACACAACAGACGGATCTGTAGACCAGTGGTTAGCACATTGGACTGGTAGTTCAGGAATCGCAGGTTCGTTCCCCCGACATAAAACATGCATACAGTTACACACAGACGAATCGGTAGTCCAGTGGCTAACACATTGGACTGGTAGTTCAGGAATCGCAGATTCGTTCCCCCGACATAAAACATACACACAGATGAATCTGTAGTCCAGTGGTTAACGCTTAGTTGTAACTCGTTTATGATGGTTCGTTGATTTCACGGAAACGACATTGGGTATGTATCGATTAAAATAAATGATACTAAATCGTAATATTGCTTAACAAAACCTGGCACAATAGTTAATTATTAATGCTCAATAACATACTGTAAGAACAATTAAAGAATGTTTAAAAATGAAAAAAAGTTATAGGTCGTTTCCGTTGTCGAATGTCGTTTTGTGCGAAACGAGGTCGTTTCCGCACTCTAGTCATACCCGTATCTGTCAGATGTCTTATCCCTAAGTATGACCGGCAGGTCAGTTGTGATTTTACGTTTATTTATCGTCGCTACCGGTTGCCCATATGAGCGACGCCTCCTGAAGAGATTAGTCATTTTATATTTTGGAGGATAGTGCATGATACAGACAGAGACCCATTCCAGAATATCCTCTGGTTCTTACGTGCACGGTGTAAAGCACCGACACGAGACCTCGGTTTAACGTCCCATCTGAAAGACTGTTAATTTTATTACGGTCAGACGGAGGATCGAACCTGCGATCCCTGGATTAACAGTCCAGCGTGTTACCACTGGACTACATATTCGTCTGTGGCAGGTCAGTTTTTCAAACTTTAATGTTACCATATAGTACAGTGAAACCTGACTATAACGACATCGATTCGGACCAAGATTTTGTGTTAGGTAACATAAGTTGTCGTTATAGCAAGGTTCTCCAATTTGCATCATTTGTTTATGCGTATACATACATTAGTTACATATATATACTGTGCTTTCAAAGTAAAGTAATAATACCATTGGAATATTACACTACTGTATAGGTAAGGCAATATACGATAGCTTACATGTACTGTGATTTATTGTTTAACACTGCTAACAACCTGACTTGACTTACCTATAATGTAATAGTGTATCGAATGTTTGTTTACAACCGTTATTACTTTACTTTGAAAGCACAGTACACGTGTACATGATGTTAACAGTAACTTCAGAGCTGTCAAGGTTGCATCGAGTGTCGGAGTGAGATATGGGGTTCGAAGGGGCGGCTGCCCCTCAGGGGGTCTGGGAGAAGCTGGATACACTATATGGCTCATTTTCGTCATATTTGGTGTCAAATGGCTTACATGAAATGCTACTTTGGCATCTAATGAAGGACACTTTTCACCAAGAAAAGCTGATCAAGCACACATTTTATGGTAAAGAAAGCTTGCAAATAACTTTTTGTAAGTTTTTTATTAAATTGACTTACAAGTCGGGCGCAAACCTGTCTTGGTTGTCAATTTATAATAAAACTCCGATGTAATTTGCAAGCATTTGTCATCAGCTTGAGCAAAATCAGCGTGGTCTAGTGGTTACCACATCAGGCTGATTACAATTTCGGCACAAATTCAAACCCGGGTATGACTTGCCAATTTTTCATTGAGCAAGACCATTTATCCACATTGCTAAGAACAAACCGTACAGTAAACGTTATTTGCCGAGCTTTGAGAAGCTGGATAATTAAGTGTCCACTTAGAATCAAATGTAGATTTGTCAGGCGCGTCGGAAGGTAATTGTCATTGGGGCCGCGAGCGGGAAGCGCGAGCCGCATGGTATGGCGGGGGGTTTGGGGGTCTTCCCCCAACACAATTTGGAAAACCAGAACGCCTCCGACGCGATTTCCCGGTACACAGGTCGCTATTTCGTATGCTGCAAGTTGCACAAGTAACCGGTTCAAATGATGTTTTGCAGTAACATTTCATGATTTGGAGAACATTTATATTTGAAGGCTAATTAGATCTACTGTTGAAAAAACAAAACTAGGCTTTGGGTGGGTTGCTTCCATAGTCCCATGCTTAGTGTGTGTATGAGCGTATAGGGCGGGTGTCGGACAGCGAAATACATGTGTGTGGCACAAATCAAGTGTAAGGATTAATCTCCGCACAACCTCGAGCCATCTTGTCAAAATATTGGGACCGCCTCGGCAAAATAATGGGGCCATGTCGCCCACATATTGGGGCCGCGTCGCCCAAATATTGGGGCCGCAAGGCCTCTGCGACGCCTCTGTTTGTATATAGCGGCACCGGCTAGTTTCTTCGTCTTTTTTTTACAGGACTCTGTGATTCTGAAGCCATGGTTAACAAAAAGAGCGTCTACACCGTTAACAAAATTAATGTAAACATTACATTCGACCTTCGTTAGTTTTCGGGAGGCAATCATAAGTGATTATTAACGCACGGAGAGTTCCGACATCGGTTCCGAGTAGTTACGATTGTACAGTGGGAAGATCAGTTTCAAACATAGCCTTGAGACATTCTAAAAATAGCAATTTGGGAAACCTAATGTGTTGCGATTTTAAAATAGCACGGATATTAGTGTAGGTAAATCGTTTTTTAGAAAAAGCGTGACAATATTAAAGATACGCGTGAGAGTGTGATTTGAGGTCTAAAAGCGTGAGTCTCACGCTGAAAGCGTGAGACTTGACAGGTATGTAACTTTTTAATGGGATTACCATTGAACACAAATACCTGTACAATTCATTCAATATATGACCACACATTGTAACTTGTAAGCTGATAATTGGCTTAACTCAACTTACCTGAGAAACAGCTTACCTGTGAGATATTTGGTTAATCAGATTACACAGGTTGAAAATACATGCAATGTGCTAAATGGGACCACGAAACAATGTCGTTGTACAGGTAAAGCAGGTATAAATACAACAAGGTTTTGCTTATATGATCCCTTGTTCGTACCTCCACACCGTGCACGTCGGGAACAAGGCACAGCTCACAGCAGGAAATTGGATCACCTGTTCCGAAGTGACCAATCCACGCCGCTGACGCATACAGACGAGGACCCGCATCGACTCTTTTTGAGTGTCTTACACTTACCTAGATCAACGACAGCTAACACTGGGGCGTTGAAGAGGCGACGAGTGACTGGGTAGGAGAAGACGGCAGTCGTTTCGCGTGGATGGCGCACTCGTCGCCTCAAACTCTTTTATCTGTCTCCAATCTCGTGCGAGCAGTTGGAGACGGAGGGATGCGACCTCGACCCCGGATGCGTCAACGGGGTGGACAACGACGGAACAACAGAACCATTTTGCTGCTGTGAGCCGACTAATCGTGGAGGCTGTAGCCCTAAAAAGGATCGCATACAGACCAGGACTTGTCACCCTGGCACAGAAAGAAGGAAGGAGCCATCTGAGGATGTCACCATAAGCATCACAGAGAATAATCATCTTAGAACGCTCGCCCATATGGTTTACTGGTGACGAGGGTAAATAAACGTACATCATCATCTTATATGATCCACGGCTATGGCGCATCAGAACAGATCCGCCGTCTCTTCTAGATAGTGTTTGAAATACACACTATATCTTCGCTGGCTTCTTCAATCTTTTACTTATACTTCTCCGGTGGATAAACGAGTCAGCGGACCTGAGGGAGCGGCAACGGTCGTGACATCCACTCTCCCCTGAGTGACAACCGACGACCAGATGTCTAACTGCCAGATCCGTATAAATGCTGCTGCGGGGTGACCAACAGTGAGGAGGGTGGCCCCCCAAGGGACCCCTTCGAAAGAGGATACAGGACTTGTCACCCTGCGAAGAACGAAGATGCCTTCCCAGCTGTCTACATAAACAATATAGATGTCTACTAATCTTCTTAGTGCGCTCGCCCATATGGTTCACCGGAGGCGAGGGTAAATAAACTGAATCATCATCTTATATGACGGATCTATAGCCCAGTGGTAACACGCTGGACTGGTAATCCAGGGATCGCAGGTTCGATCCCCCGTCTGACCCTAATAAAATTAACAGTCTTTCAGATGGGACGTTAAACCGAGGTCTCGTGTCGGTGCTTTACACTGTGCACGTAAAAGACCAGAGGAGATTCTGGAATTGGTCTCTGTCTGTATCATGCACTATCCTCCAAAATCTAAAATAACTAATCTCTTCAGGAGGCGTCGCTCATATGGGCAACCGGTAGCGACGATAAATAAACGTAAAAACACAATTATATGAATTATATAGTATAATTGCCGGGACCGACAGATAATGTTAGTTAACACAGTTTGTCGTTGTAGTCAGGTGTCGTTATAGACAGTTTACACTGTACTGTAATCTCTGTTACTTCATGAACTGCATACTCCACACCTCCACCACGTTTGTAGAACAACGATGTAGAGGCTTCCGTGGCCGATTGGTTACGATCGTTGACTTCAAATCAGTTGCCACTCAACACTAGGTTCGGATCTCACTGGGGGTGTCGAATTCTTTCAAGTGAGGAAGCTGGCTTGTGGACGATCGGTGGTTCTACCCTGGTGACCGTCCGTACTTGAAATACTGCGCGGAAGCACACCCGGTGTATTCACCCACCAATAATAGTGAGATAGTAGCCATATTACCTAAGTTGTTGGTGCGACGTTAAGACAAAAAGCACAACAAAACAAAAACAAATGACAGCGATGTTGTGCTTTTTGTCTTAACATCGCACCAACAACTTAGTACAAGTCTGATAATAAAATGTTGTTCTGTTCTGTTCATCTAAGTTGCTTATGTTGACAACTGGAAAGGCATATTCCGTTCTTCTCAGGGTGACAAATCCTGTATCCATCTTTCTAAGGGGTGCCTTGTAGGGCCATATCCTCCACGATTTGTCAGCTCACAGCAGCAATAATGGTTCCGGTTTCTTCGATGGGGTCCTCGCGCAATCAAGAAGTCTGCGTCTCACCGTCTTCCTTGAAGGAGATCCGTCCCATTGGAGGAGCCGGCTAAAAGACAATCAGCTATCCGCTGCTGTCGCGCCAAGTAGGGAAGTTAGTAGTAAGTTTATACTCTATATGTATAGAGTCACGCGACTTCTACTGATCCGATGGCGCGGCTTCCGTCAGCGAAGTCCTTGACCCATATCCCTGCTGTGAGATGTGCCTAGGTCACGACGTGTACGCTGTGGAGGAGAGACCTGGTTCATCATGCCATTCACATTGTTGTTCATAATCATTTTGAAAACCAATCAGAATTCACTAGACTAATTACTCCTGATGTACACTATCAGATCTTAATCAGCTATCAGGCGATTAGTTTTTACCAATTTATGTTAGCTCGATTGAGAAACAGTTCCTACAACTGATATTAATCACACTCGAGACCTCATTCCTGGTGAAATGCATCGCCGCGAGGGAGAGAGAAAAGGTAAGGTGGAATTTAAATGACTTGTCTAGGGACACAATCGTAACAGCCACAGCAGGGCACGAACTCCAAAGCGTTTGGGCATTTTGCCATGTAATGTCATTCGTAGTATTGCAATGTGTGTCTAGTTTGTGAGTAAATTGTCTGATTCAATGTAGGTTTTTTTAGTTTAATAATATTGTATTGCATATTTTTTCATAGGTTACATTACAATTATGCTTACAATAAAAGACGTGGAGAACAATTAGAAATTAAATTAGGATTAATTAGTATTGCTGTATACGATTTATTCGGAGAAAAAAGCAAATGGGCTGCGCTACAAGTTATGACAACATTATTTTCAACCCTCTCCATCACTTCAACATAAATTACCAATGTTAATACACAACTAATATAGGTTAGTTGTGAACACGCTGACAACTGATCGTTTGAGAACCCGACACTATCATTGTACGACACGAGGTACGACACGTTGGATAGTGTTAGTTTGATATGTGTGGGGCCTCCTTGGTCGAATGGATACGATGGTCCGTCAGAACAACGATGGTGATGACTTTAGACAATACACTTAAAATCTGCATTACCTCTACTCTCTGTCTCTACCAGGAACTCTACCAGCAGTGAGGATTCGATCTAATCAATCTTCTCACTTTCTAACGCATCTTCTTTGAATAGACATCTGGCATTGACCTACTTCCTAATGAAATCATTTTCACCGTATTTCGACCAAACAGACGGCGTTCGTATTTGATCAGTTGACACCAAAACCCTTCATTCGGATGTATTACTGGTCTTATGTTCTTGATGTGGTGGTACGTCTGCTCTAGTGTCAATCGTTCATACTTCATCAAATATGCCATACAGATACTTGGTGAACGACTTATGCCTGCCACACAATGCACGAGAGTTTTCCCGCCACGTTTGTGTATTTTGTGAATTTCGTCTGCACATGTGTCAAAATGTGTTTCTAATGCTTCACTGGGCGTGTCCCATACATGAATTTGAAGACATTTAATATTATGCAATGAGAATGCAGGAAGTTCTGCCGTACAGTTCACTATGTTTGTGATTCCAAGTGTGCGCATGCGTTCCTTGATTACGGCACGTGCGCTACTTAGGAACAAGTGGTCGTTGAGCTGTGCTATCTGCATTGCTGAACATACAGAACATCGTTAGTATTAGTTACCTTCTAAGTGGTGATCTCAACCTGAAATAGTAAAAGCGATCACACATACAGAACAAACACTGTTTTTATCTCTTCATTTTTAACAATAACAAAAGTAACATTTCCTGCCTAATTGTATGGGCGCGGGTCGGTGGTAAACAGGTCGAAATGCAAATCCAGGAGTCCTAAGTTTTGTCCCACGTCCCACCATTACACTATTCGGATGGAACTATAGGATATACTTTATTTATTTTACAACGATTGCGAAGCAAGTTTTAACAACTTATATTAATCACTCTCGTTGGCTCGGATGAAAGCGTATATGTGGTCATTCATGTGGGAGGAAACCGAAGTACCCGGAGAAAACCCACCTGTCCGATCTGGCGACCATCGTACCATCTCACATGCTTCCCTGTCCGAGGATAGAATATATCGGGCATTCAACATAGGGTGATATACTGAAATTAGGACGTCCTCTAAATATTGCAATACTCTCCAATATGAAATAACTATTACATTATACGCAGTATACGTATTTATGCAATCGGCTGCCTATGGTGGTTTCGCCCTAAACTTGAGGAGTCAACGATAAACAAAGGTATATTTATGTTGGGTGTGTATTTTAACAATACCTAAACCTGTGTTAGTTGTCACCTCTATTAAGCAGCCACCTGTACTAAGCAGCCACGTTCTGTGGTTCCCTTAACTGTCTGCTTAACACAGGTGTGACTGTATAGTGTACAGCTATCTAGAGCAGATACCATTAGTATGGCATTGTCTTCCCCCAGTAAGTCAATATGGAATACTGTTGAATATCAGTGTGATATATTGTTATATATGTGTTCTAATGAATATTTGGTATTTACGATATATACAGTGAAACCTGTGTTAGTGGTCACCTCCATTAAGCAGCCAACATGTATTAAGCAGCCAGTTTCTATATTCGCATATACGTATTCCTCTATTAAGCAGCCACCTGTGCTAAGCAGCCACTTTCTGTGATTCCCGTGGCTGGCTGCTTAAGACAGAGTTGACGTGTATGCAGATCTCTATGATCTACTAAGCACATCAATAGTAAACTTATTTCTAAATTCTAAACATGTAAAAACTATGATTTAAAAGAAACTTGCCTTCATGTTTACCTTTCAAATAATTCCACTTTAATTACCAATGGTCGAATATGCATACATGTGTGACATTACTATCGTCTAGAAAAAAGAAAACCTTATGGAATATTGCAAATTTGGACAAATGCTTTTACAATTAAAAGAGAAACCCCTGTTGGCTTAAATGCTTCTTAAGTATGCATTCAATTGTGTTATTCATATACAGTATTTATGTATGCTAGATTAATATGTCTAATAGCCCTATATATATATATATTGATTTGCTCATTGTATATTGATGTATTGGGCCATATTCACCGCTTATTTGTTAACTGGCCAAAGGCAATTGTATTTGCCGAGTTGCCAACTATAAACCTAAACCAATGCATACTTACAAATAGCATGTATAGTTGTATAAACATGTAACACGATGGACTTGGAATCTAGGGATCGCAAGTTCGATCCCCGTCTGACCCTAATAAAACCAATAACTAATAATAAATCTTTCAGATGGGACTATAAACCGAGGTCTCGTGTCGGTGCTTTACACCGTGCAAGTAAAAGAACCAGGGGATATTCTGGAATGTGTTTCTGTCTGTATCATTGCACTATCCCTCAACAATCTAAAATGACGTATCTCTTCGGGAGGCGTCGCTCAATATAGGCAACCGGTAGCGACGATAAATAACATCTCCACTAACACCAGTACCATCAATCCCAGATATACCTGTTACATCTCCACTAACAACAGTACCATCAACCACAGTCATACCTGTTACATCTCCACTAACAACAGTACCATCAATCCCAGATATACCTGTTACATCTCCACTAACAACAGTACCATCAACCCCAGATATACCTGTTACATCTCCACTAACACCAGTACCATCAACCCCAGATATACCTGTTACATCTCCACTAACACCAGTACCATCAATCCCAGTTATACCTGTTACATCTCCACTAACACCAGTACCATCAATCCCAGTCATACCTGTTACATCTCCACTAACACCAGTACCATCAATCCCAGTTATACCTGTTACATCTCCACTAACACCAGTACCATCAATCCCAGTTATACCTGTTACATCTCCACTAACAACAGTACCACCAATCCCAGTTATACCTGTTACATCTCCACTAACAACAGTACCACCAACCACAGTCATACCTGTTACATCTCCACTAACACCAGTACCATCAACCCCAGTCATACCTGTTACATCTCCACTAACACCAGTACCATCAATCCCAGTTATACCTGTTACATCTCCACTAACACCAGTACCATCAATCCCAGTTATACCTGTTGCATCTCCACTAACAACAGTACCACCAATCCCAGTTATACCTGTTACATCTCCACTAACACCAGTACCATCAACCCCAGTCATACCTGTTACATCTCCACTAACACCAGTACCATCAACCACAGTCATACCTGTTACATCTCCACTAACACCAGTACCACCAACCCCAGTTATACCTGTTACATCTCCACTAACACCAGTACCATCAACCACAGTCATACCTGTTGCATCTCCACTAACACCAGTACCATCAACCACAGTCATACCTGTTACATCTCCACTAACACCAGTACCATCAACCACAGTTATACCTGTTGCATCTCCACTAACACCAGTACCATCAACCACAGTCATACCTGTTGCATCTCCACTAACACCAGTACCATCAATCCCAGTTATACCTGTTGCATCTCCACTAACAACAGTACCATCAATCCCAGTTATACCTGTTGCATCTCCACTAACACCAGTACCATCAATCCCAGTTATACCTGTTGCATCTCCACTAACAACAGTACCATCAATCCCAGTTATACCTGTTACATCTCCACTAACACCAGTACCATCAACCCCAGTTATACCTGTTACATCTCCACTAACAACAGTACCATCAATCCCAGTTATACCTGTTACATCTCCACTAACACCAGTACCATCAACCCCAGTTATACCTGTTACATCTCCACTAACAACAGTACCATCAATCCCAGTTATACCTGTTACATCTCCACTAACAACAGTACCATCAATCCCAGTTATACCTGTTACATCTCCACTAACAACAGTACCACCAACCACAGTCATACCTGTTACATCTCCACTAACAACAGTACCATCAATCCCAGTTATACCTGTTGCATCTCCACTAACACCAGTACCATCAATCCCAGTTATACCTGTTACATCTCCACTAACAACAGTACCATCAACCCCAGTTATACCTGTTACATCTCCACTAACACCAGTACCATCAATCCCAGTTATACCTGTTACATCTCCACTAACAACAGTACCATCAATCCCAGTCATACCTGTTACATCTCCACTAACACCAGTACCATCAATCCCAGTCATACCTGTTACATCTCCACTAACAACAGTGTTTGTTTTTGTACCATCAACCCCAGTTATACCTGTTACATCTCCACTAACAACAGTACCATCAATCCCAGTTATACCTGTTGCATCTCCACTAACACCAGTACCATCAATCCCAGTTATACCTGTTACATCTCCACTAACACCAGTACCATCAATCCCAGTTATACCTGTTACATCTCCACTAACAACAGTACCATCAATCCCAGTTATACCTGTTACATCTCCACTAACAACAGTACCATCAATCCCAGTCATACCTGTTACATCTCCACTAACAACAGTACCATCAACCAGTTATACCTGTTACATCTCCACTAACAACAGTACCATCAATCCCAGTTATACCTGTTACATCTCCACTAACAACAGTACCATCAATCCCAGTTATACCTGTTACATCTCCACTAACAACAGTACCATCAATCCCAGTATACCTGTTTTTTTTCTCCACTAACACCAGTACCATCAATCCCAGTTATACCTGTTACATCTCCACTAACAACAGTACCATCAACCACAGTCATACCTGTTGCATCTCCACTAACACCAGTACCATCAATCCCAGTTATACCTGTTACATCTCCACTAACACCAGTACCATCAATCCCAGTTATACCTGTTACATCTCCACTAACAACAGTACCATCAATCCCAGTTATACCTGTTACATCTCCACTAACAACAGTACCATCAATCCCAGTTATACCTGTTACATCTCCACTAACAACAGTACCATCAACCACAGTCATACCTGTTGCATCTCCACTAACACCAGTACCATCAATCCCAGTTATACCTGTTACATCTCCACTAACACCAGTACCATCAATCCCAGTTATACCTGTTACATCTCCACTAACAACAGTACCATCAACCCCAGTCATACCTGTTACATCTCCACTAACAACAGTACCATCAATCCCAGTTATACCTGTTACATCTCCACTAACAACAGTACCACCAACCACAGTCATACCTGTTGCATCTCCACTAACACCAGTACCATCAATCCCAGTTATACCTGTTACATCTCCACTAACACCAGTACCATCAATCCCAGTTATACCTGTTACATCTCCACTAACAACAGTACCATCAACCCCAGTCATACCTGTTACATCTCCACTAACAACAGTACCATCAATCCCAGTTATACCTGTTACATCTCCACTAACAACAGTACCACCAACCACAGTCATACCTGTTGCATCTCCACTAACACCAGTACCATCAATCCCAGTTATACCTGTTACATCTCCACTAACAACAGTACCACCAACCACAGTCATACCTGTTGCATCTCCACTAACACCAGTACCATCAATCCCAGTTATACCTGTTACATCTCCACTAACACCAGTACCATCAATCCCAGTTATACCTGTTACATCTCCACTAACAACAGTACCATCAACCCCAGTCATACCTGTTACATCTCCACTAACAACAGTACCATCAATCCCAGTTGTACCTGTTCCATCTCCACTAACAACAGTACCATCAATCCCAGTCATACCAGTTCCATCTCCACTAACAACAGTACCATCAACCAGTCATACCTGTTACATCTCCACTAACAACAGCACCATCAATCCCAGTCATACCTGTTACATCTCCACTAACAACAGTACCATCAATCGATTCAATCCCAGTTATACCTGTTACATCTCCACTAACAACAGCACCATCAATCCCAGTCATACCTGTTACATCTCCACTAACAACAGCACCATCAATCCCAGTTATACCTATTACATCTCCACTAACAACAGTACCATCAACCCCAGTTATACCTATTACATCTCCACTAACAACAGTACCATCAATCCCAGATATACCTGTTGCATCTCCACTAACACCAGTACCATCAACCACAGTTATACCTGTTGCATCTCCACTAACACCAGTACCATCAACCACAGTCATACCTGTTGCATCTCCACTAACACCAGTACCATCAATCCCAGTTATACCTGTTGCATCTCCACTAACAACAGTACCATCAATCCCAGTTATACCTGTTGCATCTCCACTAACACCAGTACCATCAATCCCAGTTATACCTGTTGCATCTCCACTAACAACAGTACCATCAATCCCAGTTATACCTGTTACATCTCCACTAACACCAGTACCATCAACCCCAGTTATACCTGTTACATCTCCACTAACAACAGTACCATCAATCCCAGTTATACCTGTTACATCTCCACTAACACCAGTACCATCAACCCCAGTTATACCTGTTACATCTCCACTAACAACAGTACCATCAATCCCAGTTATACCTGTTACATCTCCACTAACAACAGTACCATCAATCCCAGTTATACCTGTTACATCTCCACTAACAACAGTACCACCAACCACAGTCATACCTGTTACATCTCCACTAACAACAGTACCATCAATCCCAGTTATACCTGTTGCATCTCCACTAACACCAGTACCATCAATCCCAGTTATACCTGTTACATCTCCACTAACAACAGTACCATCAACCCCAGTTATACCTGTTACATCTCCACTAACACCAGTACCATCAATCCCAGTTATACCTGTTACATCTCCACTAACAACAGTACCATCAATCCCAGTCATACCTGTTACATCTCCACTAACACCAGTACCATCAATCCCAGTCATACCTGTTACATCTCCACTAACAACAGTACCATCAACCCCAGTTATACCTGTTACATCTCCACTAACAACAGTACCATCAATCCCAGTTATACCTGTTCCATCTCCACTAACACCAGTACCATCAACCCCAGTTATACCTGTTACATCTCCACTAACAACAGTACCATCAATCCCAGTTATACCTGTTACATCTCCACTAACAACAGTACCATCAACCCCAGTTATACCTGTTACATCTCCACTAACACCAGTACCATCAACCCCAGTTATACCTGTTACATCTCCACTAACAACAGTACCATCAATCCCAGTTATACCTGTTACATCTCCACTAACAACAGTACCACCAACCACAGTCATACCTGTTGCATCTCCACTAACACCAGTACCATCAATCCCAGTTATACCTGTTACATCTCCACTAACACCAGTACCATCAATCCCAGTTATACCTGTTGCATCTCCACTAACACCAGTACCATCAATCCCAGTTATACCTGTTACATCTCCACTAACAACAGTACCATCAATCCCAGTTATACCTGTTACATCTCCACTAACAACAGTACCACCAACCACAGTCATACCTGTTGCATCTCCACTAACACCAGTACCATCAATCCCAGTTATACCTGTTACATCTCCACTAACAACAGTACCACCAACCACAGTCATACCTGTTGCATCTCCACTAACACCAGTACCATCAATCCCAGTTATACCTGTTACATCTCCACTAACACCAGTACCATCAATCCCAGTTATACCTGTTACATCTCCACTAACAACAGTACCATCAACCCCAGTCATACCTGTTACATCTCCACTAACAACAGTACCATCAATCCCAGTTGTACCTGTTCCATCTCCACTAACAACAGTACCATCAATCCCAGTCATACCAGTTCCATCTCCACTAACAACAGTACCATCAACCAGTCATACCTGTTACATCTCCACTAACAACAGCACCATCAATCCCAGTCATACCTGTTACATCTCCACTAACAACAGTACCATCAATCGATTCAATCCCAGTTATACCTGTTACATCTCCACTAACAACAGCACCATCAATCCCAGTCATACCTGTTACATCTCCACTAACAACAGCACCATCAATCCCAGTTATACCTATTACATCTCCACTAACAACAGTACCATCAACCCCAGTTATACCTATTACATCTCCACTAACAACAGTACCATCAATCCCAGATATACCTGTTGCATCTCCACTAACACCAGTACCATCAACCACAGTCATACCTGTTACATCTCCACTAACACCAGTACCATCAACCACAGTTATACCTGTTGCATCTCCACTAACACCAGTACCATCAACCACAGTCATACCTGTTGCATCTCCACTAACACCAGTACCATCAATCCCAGTTATACCTGTTGCATCTCCACTAACAACAGTACCATCAATCCCAGTTATACCTGTTGCATCTCCACTAACACCAGTACCATCAATCCCAGTTATACCTGTTGCATCTCCACTAACAACAGTACCATCAATCCCAGTTATACCTGTTACATCTCCACTAACACCAGTACCATCAACCCCAGTTATACCTGTTACATCTCCACTAACAACAGTACCATCAACCCCAGTTATACCTGTTACATCTCCACTAACACCAGTACCATCAACCCCAGTTATACCTGTTACATCTCCACTAACAACAGTACCATCAACCCCAGTTATACCTGTTACATCTCCACTAACAACAGTACCATCAACCACAGTCATACCTGTTGCATCTCCACTAACACCAGTACCATCAACCACAGTCATACCTGTTACATCTCCACTAACACCAGTACCATCAACCACAGTTATACCTGTTGCATCTCCACTAACACCAGTACCATCAACCCCAGTTATACCTGTTGCATCTCCACTAACACCAGTACCATCAATCCCAGTTATACCTGTTGCATCTCCACTAACAACAGTACCATCAATCCCAGTTATACCTGTTGCATCTCCACTAACACCAGTACCATCAATCCCAGTTATACCTGTTACATCTCCACTAACAACAGTACCATCAATCCCAGTTATACCTGTTACATCTCCACTAACAACAGTACCATCAATCCCAGTTATACCTGTTACATCTCCACTAACAACAGTACCATCAACCCCAGTTATACCTGTTACATCTCCACTAACAACAGTACCATCAATCCCAGTTATACCTGTTACATCTCCACTAACAACAGTACCATCAATCCCAGTTATACCTGTTACATCTCCACTAACAACAGTACCATCAATCCCAGTTATACCTGTTACATCTCCACTAACAACAGTACCATCAATCCCAGTTATACCTGTTACATCTCCACTAACAACAGTACCATCAACCCCAGTTATACCTGTTACATCTCCACTAACAACAGTACCATCAATCCCAGTTATACCTGTTACATCTCCACTAACAACAGTACCATCAACCCCAGTTATACCTGTTACATCTCCACTAACAACAGTACCATCAATCCCAGTTATACCTGTTACATCTCCACTAACAACAGTACCATCAATCCCAGTTATACCTGTTACATCTCCACTAACAACAGTACCATCAATCCCAGTCATACCTGTTACATCTCCACTAACACCAGTACCATCAATCCCAGTTATACCTGTTACATCTCCACTAACAACAGTACCATCAACCCCAGTTATACCTGTTACATCTCCACTAACAACAGTACCATCAATCCCAGTTATACCTGTTACATCTCCACTAACAACAGTACCATCAATCCCAGTTATACCTGTTACATCTCCACTAACAACAGTACCACCAACCACAGTCATACCTGTTGCATCTCCACTAACACCAGTACCATCAATCCCAGTTATACCTGTTACATCTCCACTAACACCAGTACCATCAATCCCAGTTATACCTGTTACATCTCCACTAACAACAGTACCATCAACCCCAGTCATACCTGTTACATCTCCACTAACAACAGTACCATCAATCCCAGTTATACCTGTTACATCTCCACTAACAACAGTACCACCAACCACAGTCATACCTGTTGCATCTCCACTAACACCAGTACCATCAATCCCAGTTATACCTGTTACATCTCCACTAACAACAGTACCATCAATCCCAGTTATACCTGTTACATCTCCACTAACAACAGTACCATCAACCCCAGTCATACCTGTTACATCTCCACTAACAACAGTACCATCAATCCCAGTTATACCTGTTACATCTCCACTAACAACAGTACCACCAACCACAGTCATACCTGTTGCATCTCCACTAACACCAGTACCATCAATCCCAGTTATACCTGTTACATCTCCACTAACACCAGTACCATCAATCCCAGTTATACCTGTTACATCTCCACTAACAACAGTACCATCAATCCCAGTTGTACCTGTTACGTCTCCACTAACAATAGTACCATCAATCCCAGTCATACCAGTTCCATCTCCACTAACAACAGTACCATCAACCAGTCATACCTGTTACATCTCCACTAACAACAGCACCATCAATCCCAGTCATACCTGTTACATCTCCACTAACAACAGTACCATCAATCGATTCAATCCCAGTTATACCTGTTACATCTCCACTAACAACAGCACCATCAATCCCAGTCATACCTGTTACATCTCCACTAACAACAGCACCATCAATCCCAGTTATACCTATTACATCTCCACTAACAACAGTACCATCAACCCCAGTTATACCTATTACATCTCCACTAACAACAGTACCATCAATCCCAGTTATACCTGTTACATCTCCACTAACAACAGTACCATCAATCCCAGTCATACCTGTTACATCTCCACTAACACCAGTACCATCAATCCCAGTCATACCTGTTACATCTCCACTAACAACAGTACCATCAATCCCAGTTATACCTGTTACATCTCCACTAACAACAGTACCATCAATCCCAGTCATACCTGTTACATCTCCACTAACAACAGTACCATCAACCCCAGTCATACCAGTTCCATCTCCACTAACAACAGTACCATCAATCCCAGTCATACCTGTTACATCTCCACTAACAACAGTACCATCAACCCCAGATATACCTGTTACATCTCCACTAACAACAGTACCATCAATCCCAGTCATACCTGTTGCATCTCCACTAACAACAGTACCATCAATCCCAGTCATACCTGTTACATCTCCACTAACACCAGTACCATCAACCCCAGATATACCTGTTACATCTCCACTAACAACAGTACCATCAATCCCAGTCATACCTGTTACATCTCCACTAACAACAGTACCATCAATCCCAGTCATACCTGTTGCATCTCCACTAACAACAATACCATCAACCCCAGTCATACCTGTGTGTATGTGTGTGCGTGCGTGCGTGCGTGCGGTGCGTACGTGCGCGTTTTCTATATTCTGAGTCTTATATATTGTATGTAATATAAAAAGATTATTTGGTTTCTCTTTCGGTGCTTGATTTCGTATTGCGTATATTCAGTGATTCAGACAAGATCACACGAGACTAGACGAAATCAAGTACAGAAAGTGTAACCTAATAATCCTATTTTATAAACTCCCTTCACACACACAGGCAGACGTAACAGCAGTGCTTCGATAGTATATAATGGATGTTGAAAAAATAATAAACCGAGAATATAAAATGTATTATGCTTTATATTTTCTATAAATTGTTGTATTTTTCTCTCCATTTTTAACTTTTGTTAGCCCAATTCTTCTATCACAGCACATACCCTGGTAATGTCTTCTATAAATACATACATTATTTTTTCAACAGCCATTATAAATGATAAGATATGTTTATTATAGTCTCACTTTACATGATACATATAATTACATAATATAGAAACTTTCATCATGCAAACCTTTCTAAGAAGAAATATGAGAGACTTAAAACTTAGCAATATAATGAAGACAATTTTCTAAGACACAATAAGTACAGTAAAAAGCCTTCGCACAGCACTAGTAAAATACTGAACAATTATATAACATCTTAATACTCAGTGATGCATTTACAACATTACTATATATACAATATGTTAAAATTATATCGTCAACATCTCTGATATCGGCCGGCGCCTATTTTCGGCCGTTGTTTATTTACGTGATTTTTGTTTACATCTGGAACGCGAATGACGTCATTTATATTTAAAACAGCTGCTTTGGTACATACGGTGTTAGAGACATGGGTTTGTCAGTAAAATCGGCAGCAAAGACAGTATATGGTGTGCCACTCTTTACATTAAGTGACATTTCTCTCCATGTCACAACTTACCTCATATTGAACACTGTTGAAGAGTACTCATAATTTGTTGGGTGTTAAATTCCTCCGTTTCGAGTACCAATTATTACTTTGCCCAATGTTAATTAGCTTTTTGAAACTTGACTGTAATCAACATTTCTGTTACATGAATTTTCAAGGTCGGCCGATAATAGGTACTTTTTTCTCGACGCCATGTTGAAATCACAAGCGAGTGAATGTGTATTTTATTTTGAACATTTGTTATGCAATCTCAGTTTAGACAATTGCATTAAATGCAGAAAAGATCATTTTACTTATTAATATTATTCCACCTGCCGTAAAAGAAACTGACTAGAAGACATTCACCGAAAAGCATTAGACGGCCGATTACCGGTACGCCAATGGTACCATCAAAGCACTGTTATTCAACCTGTGTTCACAAACACAATTTCCGTATCCTGCCTTGATAAACATACTCATTAACGCAACCATCGTTTGGATGCCTTCCGGTCCGTTCTGGTAGAATCTATTTGATTGACCCTTTTTGAGACATAGATTTTATATTATTTTAGTTGTCCCCCCCCCCTGCCTGCTGCCATCAGTAGTATGCGTTCAATGCAAATATACAGTCAAACCTGTCTTAAGCAGCCAGCCAAGGGAGTAAGAGAAAGTGGCTGCTTAGCACAGGTGGCTGCTTAATACAGGTCAAATATATAGTCAAACCTGTCTTAAGCAGCCAGCCAAGGGAGTAAGAGAAAGTGGCTGCTTAGCACAGGTGGCTGCTTAATACAGGTCAAATATACAGTCAAACCTGTCTTAAACAGCCAGCCAATGGAGTAAGAGAAAGTGGCTGCTTAGCACAGGTGGCTGCTTAATACAGGTCAAATATACAGTCAAACCTGTCTTAAACAGCCAACCAAGGGAGTAAGAGGCTGCTTAGCACAGGTGGCTGCTTAATACAGGTCAAATATACAGTCAAACCTGTCTTAAACAGCCAGCCAATGGAGTAAGAGAAAGTGGCTGCTTAGCACAGGTGGCTGCTTAGCACAGGTGGCTGCTTAATACAGGTCAACTATACAGTCAAACCTGTCTTTAAACAGCCAGCCAAGGGAGTAAGAGAAAGTGGCTGCTTAGCACAGGTGGCTGCTTAATACAGGTCAAATATACAGTCAAACCTGTCTTAAACAGCCAGCCAAGGGAGTAAGAGAAAGTGGCTGCTTAGCACAGGTGGCTGCTTAATACAGGTCAAATATATAGTAAAACAACATATTTGGAATCTTGAAACTGGCTGCTTAATACAGGTTGGCTGCTTAATGGATGTGACCACTAATACAGGTTCGACTGTACTCTATAAAGAGTGCTGCAATTTCTGATGATGATGTTGATGATGATGATGATGATGCTGAATCTGTTTCCATTTGTTGGTTATACATTTAATTATTTTAAATATAGAAATATATCAGTGAAATAAAATGTGTTATTCCACTGATTGAAAGCAGTGAAACAACACATTGTAGCCTATTTCTCACTGCTTTGCATGTGTGGTTCCTAGCCGCTGCATGTTGAATATTGTCAACGCAAATGTGTTCAGACTCAAACTGTTGGTGACGTCATTTATGACGTTGTCTAAAAGAGAAATAAATTCTAGCGCAAGTTATTGCATTGATTTCTATCATAAAAACACTTTTAAAATAAAAAATAAAATGTGCTTGTTTAAGCGAATGCTTGAATCATACATCACTGGGGAACATAGAAAGTTATTATGGAGTGGATAGTGTATAGATGTCTTCTCCATTTGAATTCAAGGCTAGCTAGCCTTTGTATACTAATATTCCCCCATATCTCTCCCCCATCGCCGAAAATAAGAATTGTGTAATCTATCAATATATAGAACTGCCCAGAAACATCCAGTGCTGCAGCCAACAGTTGCATTTTATGCACAATATGACAATTACATACACTATCTGGTCTTCTGATCATTTATTTAATACTATTTTATTGCAACTTCTGATCACGTCAAGCATGTCACAATAAAACAGAATATAATGCATGTGCTTTGTTGTCAATTCTCAGAACTGCACACTTGTCATAGTGAATCAATCTCATATTTGGTTGAAGGCAATTCTGTTTGATGTTATTTTTATTATTTATGATAGCAATTTATAAATACAAGACTCGGTGCGGCATGTGATAGCATGTTATATCACAAAGTGACATGCGTCGTAGCTGTTGAGCACACGTACACATCACCCATTTAATAAGCACAAGAAAACTACCGTTTGGTTTCGAAAATTTAACGCACAAAGAAAATGAGTATATTTTCACAAATTCAAACTTATATTAAATCTACAAGGCGCTTTGAGCAAAGACATACCTAATATATTATAACGTTATGCTGTTCTCTTGAGACGATTTTTGCCTGGGTGAGTCTGCAGGTTTGGCTGGCTGGGAACATTGTACCATTATTATCCCCCTTAATTGTAATCAGAAATTAGTATCTTCATTGCAATGCTCTTATACTATATTCAGTCTCTTTGTTAATTACAATCTAGTATGTTGGAGCGGGCCGAAACTAATGTTGTTAACACTTGTGGCCCATCCCTTTTGCTTCTCCATATATATACTTGTGTTTTACGAAA
This sequence comes from Archivesica marissinica, assembly GCA_014843695.1. Lineage (NCBI taxonomy): Eukaryota > Metazoa > Mollusca > Bivalvia > Venerida > Vesicomyidae > Archivesica > Archivesica marissinica. Next base: position 53,567,929 of record CM026387.1, read on the forward strand.
GTGCATGATACAGATAGAAACCCATTCCAGAGTCTCCTCTGGTTCTTTTACGTGCACGGTGTAAAGCACCGACACGAGACCTCGGTTTAACGTCCCCTGAAAGAATGTTACTTTTATTAGGGTCAGATGGGGGATCGAACCCGCAATCCCTGGATTACCAGTCCAGCGCGTTACCACTGGACTACAGATCCGACTGTATATATATCTTATTTAATTCATCCGTAACATGTTTGTACATTTGAGTTGTATTGTACATTGATTATAAAGAATGCAATAAAATATGATTAAACTATGGTTCGCCGGAGTCGAGGTTAAATAAGCTCAATCATCATCACCGATTAAACTATGGTTCGCCGGAGTCGAGGTTAAATAAGCTCAATCATCATCACCGATTAAACTATGGTTTGCCGGAGGTGAGGGTAAATAAGCTCAATCATCATCACCGATTAAACTATGGTTCGCCGGAGGCGAGGGTAAATAGCTCAATCATCATCACCGATTAAACTAAGCCGTTGAGATACTTGACGAGAGGCCGTTTAAACTATTCTGTTACTGGGCTGGTTTTAAAATACATGTTGGATCGAGTTATACCTACAGTGTATATGATATGTAAATCATTGCCTCTCTGATACACAGACGGATCTGTAGTCCAGTGGTAACACACTGGACTGGTAATCCAGGTTCGATCCCCCGTCTGACCCTTATAAAATTAACAGTCTTTCAGATGGGACTTTAAACGGAGTTCTCGTGCCGGTGCTGTACACCGTGCACGTAAAAGAACCAGAGGAGGCTCTAGAATGGGTCTCTGTCTGTATCATTGCACTATCATCCTAAATGATTAATCTCTTCAGGAGGCAACCGATAAATAAACGTAAAACACACACTCTCCGATACAAGGGCTTTTCACTACCAGAGTCAACATCTGTGTTCATATATTACTTTATCATTATATATGTACCGTATGTAAATAAATATACATGTAGTTAGAACACATTAAGGACTTATTGTTGTTCTATAGTTTATACCAGAAACACAACACTACATTCCAAGACGAATCTGTTGTTGATGTCGTTGTTCAGATGGATTTATAGCGTACCAACATATTTCAGCTTGTACGGTCTCGGACATAACTGAAAATATCAATTTCACATCGAAATAAAATTGTGTCTCCTGATAGTCAAACTAGATTATCCGGAAATCCGCAATTGTGGGCATCTGTGATCCACCATTATATTCTTCCATCTAGTCAGCCCAATGCCATAAGATAACTGGTCATGTCAAATCACCTCATATTCAGCAGAAGTTGAAAATATTATTAAGAGGAGATATCGCTTGAAGTATTCACAGGGACAGACAGACAGTCACTGGATAACCCACCTATACAAACTAGCTCACCATGGTTTAACTCATTTGATTCTGGATACCATTCAAACAGTATTTGCAAAGAACATAGAGTCAGATCAACCGCCACGGAACGTGCTGTCTGATCAGGCTTTATGCTGTTTGCTATTCAAATGATCTTGCTAAGGCATTTGGCTATGTAGCAAACAACATAGATCCTGATCAGCACGCAGTGTCATGCTGCTGCTGATCTGGATCCATGTTGTTTGCAAAAGCCTTTAAATGTATCCAGTATGAAATGGGTTAATGGATGTGGGTGCCCCACCTATGCAAACTAGCTCACCATGGTTTAATGGATGTGGTGGCCACCTCATACTCGAGAGATTGCGAGTGCAAGCCCTGCTCATGGTGATGGACTCCATCAGGAATGAGTTCTCGAGAGCGGTTGAATTAATGCTGCAAAATCTTGTTTCGCAAACGAGCTAAATTAAATGTGTTTCTTTCTTTTTTTTGTTTAACGTCGCACTAACAGCTTGGGTCATATGGCGACTCTCCAGCTGTTATTGGTGGAGGAAGACCACGGATGCTCCTCCAAGTAGTATTCCAATCACGGACGACTAGAACCACCGACCTATCACAAGCCAGCTTCCTCCCACGACAGAATTCAACACCACCAGTTGGATTCGAACCTACAGCGGTGAAGGGCAAGTGATTTTAAGTGAATGACCGTAACCACTCATCCTTGTAAAGCTTTTTATGAGGTACTAAAATTCTTGCAAGAAATTCGTAGCCAAGTACGATGCCGACTCCTGGGTGAGTAGAATAATTTTCCTTATTCATTGAATAGGTGACGCTAAAAAGACGGCTATAAGTATATCAAAACAATACAATCATTATAAATAAGTATATCAAAACAATATTTTGATAATTCTATCACAGTTACGTAAATAATACAAGTGCCAAATGAGGTAAAACATGTATATGCATAGAGCTAGTATAACTAGAAAAATTACTGCTTTAACCCTTTCCCTCATAGAAGCACCTCTTGACGCCATTACCAATACGACATACATTGACAATGTAGAAGCCAAGCCAATGTTCATAATAAAGGCCAGAATCTCATGTAGTCCCAGTAATATCTATGGAGGTGGGATAGATATGGCGACTACTTATTCACTGCATGATAGCTAAATGGCTGTCATTGGTATGGAGATATAATAGTATATTAACCTAAATCTCTATGAAGGAAAGGGTTAAAGCGACATTACATTGCAAAAAGCAAATAAAATGCATTCATGTATAAATGCGTTGCTACTACAAATTCTTCTGAATACATTCGAACACTAACATTGAATCAATAAACTGTTTTTGTGAAAAATTTCAAAATTGAAAGTAGGATTTCATATAACGATCATCCACGCTCCTGAATTGACGTTTGTTTGTCATCAGAGTCAATACTAAATGTGAGATAATGTCGTTTAAAGATAATTTAACTAAGACTAGGCACACATGTGAAATATAATGGTAAATCTGTACCATAAATCGTGTTATTCAGGATACACGAGTTGTATTACGTATGAATGTCGACCCTATTTACATTATTTTGTTATATCAACAAACTGCGTATACGACGTTTGCTTATTAGTTGAAATACTCAAATATTTCAGGCAAATATTTGGGAGGAAAATTATACCATATAATACATTCTGTATAAATTTGCATTTTCACCGATGTAGTGTCACTTTAACATCACACTAACAGCTTACGTCGATCATATGCACAGGAGCTATGGAAGCCTAAGGGGAAGGGGGTCCTAGACTAGCGATACAAGACTTTTGATGCCTGATGGATACAATTTCAAGCTGCTGTGCTTTATATAGTGTAATGTCAAGCTGTCCCAATCACCAAAGTTCTCTCTGTGTTGATTCCGCAGTCGTGCGACACACCATCACCAGTAACCCCCATCCATCTATATAATTATCTCTCTGTTCTCTCCACAGTCGTGCGACACACCATCACCAGTAACCCCCATCCATCTATATAATTATCTCTCTGTTCTCTCCACAGTCGTGCGACACACCATCACCAGTAACCCCCATCCATCTATATAATTATCTCTCTGTTCTCTCCACAGTCGTGCGACACACCTTCACCAGTAACCCCCATCCATCTATATAATTATCTCTCTGTTGATTCCGCAGTCGTGCGACACACCATCACCAGTAACCCCCATCCATCTATATAATTATCTCTCTGTTCTCTCCACAGTCGTGCGACACACCATCACCAGTAACCCCCATCCATCTATATAATTATCTCTCTGTTCTCTCCACAGTCGTGCGACACACCATCACCAGTAACCCCCATCCATCTATATAATTATCTCTCTGTTCTCTCCACAGTCGTGCGACACACCATCACCAGTAACCCCCATCCATCTATATAATTATCTCTCTGTTCTCTCCACAGTCGTGCGACACACCATCACCAGTAACCCCCATCCATCTATATAATTATCTCTCTGTTCTCTCCACAGTCGTGCGACACACCATCACCAGTAACCCCCATCCATCTATATAATTATCTCTCTGTTCTCTCCACAGTCGTGCGACACACCATCACCAGTAACCCCCATCCATCTATATAATTATCTCTCTGTTCTCTCCACAGTCGTGCGACACACCATCACCAGTAACCCCCATCCATCTATATAATTATCTCTCTGTTCTCTCCACAGTCGTGCGACACACCATCACCAGTAACCCCCATCCATCTATATAATTATCTCTCTGTTCTCTCCACAGTCGTGCGACACACCATCACCAGTAACCCCCATCCATCTATATAATTATCTCTCTGTTCTCTCCACAGTCGTGCGACACA
>CM026387.1:53573152-53584956 GCA_014843695.1 Archivesica marissinica
TATATCAACTAGACACAGTAATTACGACTTGTTATATCAACTATACACAGTAATTACGACTTGTTATATCAACTAGACACAGTAATTACGACTTGTTATATCAACTAGACACAGTAATTACGACTTGTTATATCAACTAGACACAGTAAATACGAGTTGTTATATCAACTTACACAGTAATACGAGTTGTTATATCAACTAGACACAGTAATTACGACTTGTTATATCAACTAGACACAGTAATTACGACTTGTTATATCAACTATACACAGTAATTACGACTTGTTATATCAACTATACACAGTAAATACGAGTTGTTATATCAACTATACACAGTAAATACGAGTTGTTATATCAACTAGACACAGTAATTACGACTTGTTATATCAACTAGACACAGTAATTACGACTTGTTATATCAACTAGACACAGTAATTACGACTTGTTATATCAACTAGACACAGTAATTACGACTTGTTATATCAACTATACACAGTAAATACGAGTTGTTATATCAACTATACACAGTAATTACGACTTGTTATATCAACTAGACACAGTAATTACGACTTGTTATATCAACTAGACACAGTAATTACGACTTGTTATATCAACTAGACACAGTAATTACGACTTGTTATATCAACTAGACACAGTAATTACGACTTGTTATATCAACTAGACACAGTAATTACGACTTGTTATATCAACTATACACAGTAATTACGACTTGTTATATCAACTAGACACAGTAATTACGACTTGTTATATCAACTAGACACAGTAATTACGACTTGTTATATCAACTAGACACAGTAATTACGACTTGTTATAGCAACTATACACAGTAAATACGAGTTGTCATATCAACTAGACACAGTAAATACGAGTTGTTATATCAACTATACACAGTAATTACGACTTGTTATATCAACTAGACACAGTAATTACGACTTGTTATATCAACTAGACACAGTAATTACGACTTGTTATATCAACTATACACAGTAAATACGAGTTGTTATATCAACTATACACAGTAATTACGACTTGTTATATCAACTATACACAGTAATTACGACTTGTTATATCAACTAGACACAGTAATTACGACTTGTTATATCAACTAGACACAGTAATTACGACTTGTTATATCAACTAGACACAGTAATTACGACTTGTTATATCAACTATACACAGTAAATACGAGTTGTCATATCAACTAGACACAGTAATTACGAGTTGTTATATCAACTAGACACAGTAATTACGACTTGTTATATCAACTATACACAGTAATTACGACTTGTTATATCAACTAGACACAGTAATTACGACTTGTTATATCAACTAGACACAGTAATTACGACTTGTTATATCAACTATACACAGTAAATACGAGTTGTTATATCAACTATACACAGTAAATACGAGTTGTTATATCAACTAGACACAGTAATTACGACTTGTTATATCAACTATACACAGTAAATACGAGTTGTCATATCAACTAGACACAGTAAATACGAGTTGTTATATCAACTATACACAGTAATTACGACTTGTTATATCAACTAGACACAGTAATTACGACTTGTTATATCAACTAGACACAGTAATTACGACTTGTTATATCAACTAGACACAGTAATTACGACTTGTTATATCAACTAGACACAGTAATTACGACTTGTTATATCAACTATACACAGTAATTACGACTTGTTATATCAACTAGAAACAGTAATGACGACTTGTTATATCAACTAGACACAGTAATTACGACTTGTTATATTAACTAGACACAGTAATTACGACTTGTTATATCAACTAGACACAGTAATTACGACTTGCTATAGCAACTAGACACAGTAATTACGACTTGTTATATCAACTATACACAGTAAATACGAGTTGTCATATCAACTAGACACAGTAAATACGAGTTGTTATATCAACTAGACACAGTAATTACGACTTGTTTTATCAACTAGACACAGTAATTAATCTAGTTATATCAACTAGACACAGTAAATACGAGTTGTCATATCAACTAGACACAGTAAATACGAGTTGTTATATTAACTAGACACAGTAATTACGACTTGTTATATCAACTATACACAGTAAATACGAGTTGTCATATCAACTAGACACAGTAATTACTAGTTATATCAACTAGACACAGTAATTACGACTTGTTATATCAACTATACACAGTAAATACGAGTTGTCATATCAACTAGACACAGTAAATACGAGTTGTTATATTAACTAGACACAGTAATTACGACTTGTTATATCAACTATACACAGTAAATACGAGTTGTCATATCAACTAGACACAGTAAATACCAGTTGTTATATCAACTATACACAGTAAATACGAGTTGTCATATCAACTAGACACAGTAAATACAAGTTGTTATATTAACTAGACACAGTAATTACGACTTGTTATAGCAACTATACACAGTAAATACGAGTTGTCATATCAACTAGACACAGTAAATACGAGTTGTTATATCAACTAGACACAGTAATTACGACTTGTTATATCAACTAGACACAGTAATTACGACTTGTTATATCAACTAGACACAGTAATTACGACTTGTTATAGCAACTATACACAGTAATTACGACTTGTTATAGCAACTATACACAGTAAATACGAGTTGTCATATCAACTAGTAACAGTAAATACTAGTTGTTATATTAACTAGACACAGTAATTACGACTTGTTATATCAACTATACACAGTAATTACGACTTGTTATATCAACTAGACACAGTAATTACGACTTGTTATATCAACTATACACAGTAAATACGAGTTGTTATATCAACTATACATAGTAAATACGAGTTGTTATATCAACTATACACAGTAATTACGACTTGTTATATCAACTAGAAACAGTAATGACGACTTGTTATATCAACTAGACACAGTAATTACGACTTGTTATATTAACTAGACACAGTAATTACGACTTGTTACAGCAACTATACACAGTAAATACGAGTTGTCATATCAACTAGACACAGTAATTACGATTTGTTATATCAACTAGACACAGTAATTACGACTTGTTATATCAACTATACACAGTAATTACGACTTGTTATATCAACTAGACACAGTAATTACGACTTGTTATATCAACTAGACACAGTAATTACGACTTGTTATATCAACTATACACAGTAAATACGAGTTGTCATATCAACTAGTAACAGTAAATACGAGTTGTTATATTAACTAGACACAGTAATTACGACTTGTTATATCAACTATACACAGTAATTACGACTTGTTATATCAACTAGACACAGTAATTACGACTTGTTATATCAACTATACACAGTAAATACGAGTTGTTATATCAACTATACACAGTAAATACGAGTTGTTATATCAACTATACACAGTAATTACGACTTGTTATATCAACTAGAAACAGTAATGACGACTTGTTATATCAACTAGACACAGTAATTACGACTTGTTATATTAACTAGACACAGTAATTACGACTTGTTATAGCAACTATACACAGTAAATACGAGTTGTCATATCAACTAGACACAGTAATTACGATTTGTTATATCAACTAGACACAGTAATTACGACTTGTTATATCAACTATACACAGTAATTACGACTTGTTATATCAACTAGACACAGTAATTACGACTTGTTATATCAACTAGACACAGTAATTACGACTTGTTATATCAACTATACACAGTAAATACGAGTTGTTATATCAACTATACACAGTAAATACGAGTTGTTATATCAACTAGACACAGTAATTACGACTTGTTATAGCAACTATACACAGTAAATACGAGTTGTCATATCAACTAGACACAGTAAATACGAGTTGTTATATCAACTATACACAGTAATTACGACTTGTTATATCAACTAGACACAGTAATTATGACTTGTTATATCAACTAGACACAGTAATTACGACTTGTTATATCAACTATACACAGTAAATACGAGTTGTTATATCAACTATACACAGTAAATACGAGTTGTTATATCAACTATACACAGTAATTACGACTTGTTATATCAACTAGAAACAGTAATGACGACTTGTTATATCAACTAGACACAGTAATTACGACTTGTTATATCAACTAGACACAGTAATTACGACTTGTTATATCAACTAGACACAGTAATTACGACTTGTTATATCAACTAGACACAGTAATTACGACTTGTTATATCAACTATACACAGTAAATACGAGTTGTTATATCAACTAGACACAGTAATTACGACTTGTTTATCAACTAGACACAGTAATTAACTGTTATATCAACTAGACACAGTAAATACGAGTTGTCATATCAACTAGACACAGTAAATACGAGTTGTTATATTAACTAGACACAGTAATTACGACTTGTTATATCAACTATACACAGTAAATACGAGTTGTCATATCAACTAGACACAGTAAATACGAGTTGTTATATCAACTAGACACAGTAATTAACTAGTTATATCAACTAGACACAGTAATGACGACTTGTTATAGCAACTATACACAGTAAATACGAGTTGTCATATCAACTAGACACAGTAAATACGAGTTGTTATATCAACTAGACACAGTAATTACGACTTGTTATAGCAACTATACACAGTAAATACGAGTTGTCATATCAACTAGACACAGTAAATACGAGTTGTTATATCAACTATACACAGTAAATACGAGTTGTCATATCAACTAGACACAGTAAATACGTTGTTATATTAACTAGACACAGTAATTACGACTTGTTATAGCAACTATACACAGTAAATACGAGTTGTCATATCAACTAGACACAGTAAATACGAGTTGTTATATCAACTAGACACAGTAATTACGACTTGTTATATCAACTAGACACAGTAATTACGACTTGTTATATCAACTAGACACAGTAATTACGACTTGTTATAGCAACTATACACAGTAATTACGACTTGTTATAGCAACTATACACAGTAAATACGAGTTGTCATATCAACTAGTAACAGTAAATACGAGTTGTTATATCAACTAGACACAGTAATTACGACTTGTTATATCAACTAGACACAGTAATTACGACTTGTTATATCAACTAGACACAGTAATTACGACTTGTTATATTAACTAGACACAGTAATTACGACTTGTTATATCAACTATACACAGTAAATACGACTTGTTATATCAACTAGACACAGTAATTACGACTTGTTATATCAACTAGACACAGTAATTACGACTTGTTATAGCAACTATACACAGTAAATACGAGTTGTCATATCAACTAGACACAGTAATTACGACTTGTTATATCAACTAGACACAGTAATTACGACTTGTTATAGCAACTATACACAGTAAATACGAGTTGTCATATCAACTAGACACAGTAATTACGACTTGTTATATCAACTAGACACAGTAATTACGACTTGTTATATCAACTAGACACAGTAATTACGACTTGTTATATCAACTAGACACAGTAATTACGACTTGTTATATCAACTATACACAGTAAATACGAGTTGTTATATCAACTAGACACAGTAATTACGACTTGTTATATCAACTAACACAGTAATTACGACTTGTTATATCAACTAGACACAGTAATTACGACTTGTTATATCAACTATACACAGTAAATACGAGTTGTTATATCAACTATACACAGTAAATACGAGTTGTTATATCAACTATACACAGTAATTACGACTTGTTATATCAACTAGACACAGTAATTACGACTTGTTATATCAACTAGACACAGTAATTACGACTTGTTATATCAACTAGACACAGTAATTACGACTTGTTATATCAACTATACACAGTAAATACGAGTTGTTATATCAACTATACACAGTAATTACGACTTGTTATATCAACTAGACACAGTAATTACGACTTGTTATATCAACTAGACACAGTAATTACGACTTGTTATATCAACTAGACACAGTAATTACGACTTGTTATATCAACTATACACAGTAAATACGAGTTGTTATATCAACTAGACACAGTAATTACGACTTGTTATATCAACTAGACACAGTAATTACGACTTGTTATAGCAACTATACACAGTAAATACGAGTTGTCATATCAACTAGACACAGTAAATACGAGTTGTTATATCAACTATACACAGTAATTACGACTTGTTATATCAACTAGACACAGTAATTACGACTTGTTATATCAACTAGACACAGTAATTACGACTTGTTATATCAACTATACACAGTAAATACGAGTTGTTATATCAACTATACACAGTAAATACGAGTTGTTATATCAACTATACACAGTAATTACGACTTGTTATATCAACTAGAAACAGTAATGACGACTTGTTATATCAACTAGACACAGTAATTACGACTTGTTATATCAACTAGACACAGTAATTACGACTTGTTATATCAACTAGACACAGTAATTACGACTTGTTATATCAACTATACACAGTAAATACGAGTTGTCATATCAACTAGACACAGTAAATACGAGTTGTTATATCAACTAGACACAGTAATTACGACTTGTTATATCAACTAGACACAGTAATTAATCTTGTTATATCAACTAGACACAGTAATTAGACTTGTTATATCAACTATACACAGTAAATACGAGTTGTCATATCAACTAGACACAGTAAATACGAGTTGTTATATTAACTAGACACAGTAATTACGACTTGTTATAGCAACTATACACAGTAAATACGAGTTGTCATATCAACTAGACACAGTAAATACGAGTTGTTATATCAACTATACACAGTAAATACGAGTTGTCATATCAACTAGACACAGTAAATACGAGTTGTTATATTAACTAGACACAGTAATTACGACTTGTTATAGCAACTAGACACAGTAAATACGAGTTGTTATATTAACTAGACACAGTAATTACGACTTGTTATATCAACTATACACAGTAAATACGAGTTGTCATATCAACTAGACACAGTAAATACCAGTTGTTATATCAACTATACACAGTAAATACGAGTTGTCATATCAACTAGACACAGTAAATACAAGTTGTTATATTAACTAGACACAGTAATTACGACTTGTTATAGCAACTATACACAGTAAATACGAGTTGTCATATCAACTAGACACAGTAAATACGAGTTGTTATATCAACTAGACACAGTAATTACGACTTGTTATATCAACTAGACACAGTAATTACGACTTGTTATATCAACTAGACACAGTAATTACGACTTGTTATAGCAACTATACACAGTAATTACGACTTGTTATAGCAACTATACACAGTAAATACGAGTTGTCATATCAACTAGAACAGTAAATACTAGTTGTTATATTAACTAGACACAGTAATTACGACTTGTTATATCAACTATACACAGTAATTACGACTTGTTATATCAACTAGACACAGTAATTACGACTTGTTATATCAACTATACACAGTAAATACGAGTTGTTATATCAACTATACATAGTAAATACGAGTTGTTATATCAACTATACACAGTAATTACGACTTGTTATATCAACTAGAAACAGTAATGACGACTTGTTATATCAACTAGACACAGTAATTACGACTTGTTATATTAACTAGACACAGTAATTACGACTTGTTACAGCAACTATACACAGTAAATACGAGTGGTCATATCAACTAGACACAGTAATTACGATTTGTTATATCAACTAGACACAGTAATTACGACTTGTTATATCAACTATACACAGTAATTACGACTTGTTATATCAACTAGACACAGTAATTACGACTTGTTATATCAACTAGACACGGTAATTACGACTTGTTATATCAACTATACACAGTAAATACGAGTTGTTATATCAACTATACACAGTAAATACGAGTTGTTATATCAACTAGACACAGTAATTACGACTTGTTATATCAACTATACACAGTAATTACGACTTGTTATATCAACTAGACACAGTAATTACGACTTGTTATATCAACTATACACAGTAAATACGAGTTGTTATATCAACTATACACAGTAATTACGACTTGTTATATCAACTAGACACAGTAATTACGACTTGTTATATCAACTAGACACAGTAATTACGACTTGTTATATCAACTAGACACAGTAATTACGACTTGTTATATCAACTAGACACAGTAAATACGAGTTGTTATATCAACTATACACAGTAATTACGAGTTGTTATATCAACTAGACACAGTAATTACGACTTGTTATATCAACTAGACACAGTAATACGACTTGTTATATCAACTAGACACAGTAATTACGACTTGTTATATCAACTAGACACAGTAATTACGACTTGTTATATCAACTAGACACAGTAAATACGAGTTGTTATATCAACTAGACACAGTAATTACGAGTTGTTATATCAACTAGACACAGTAATTACGACTTGTTATATCAACTAGACACAGTAATTACGACTTGTTATATCAACTAGACACAGTAATTACGACTTGTTATATCAACTAGACACAGTAATTACGACTTGTTATATCAACTAGACACAGTAAATACGAGTTGTTATATCAACTAGACACAGTAAATACGAGTTGTTATATCAACTAGACACAGTAATTACGACTTGTTATATCAACTATACACAGTAAATACGAGTTGTCATATCAACTAGACACAGTAATTACGAGTTGTTATATCAACTAACACAGTAAATACGAGTTGTATATCAACTAGACACAGTAATACGAGTTGTTATATTAACTAGACACAGTAATTACGACTTGTTATAGCAACTATACACAGTAAATACGAGTTGTCATATCAACTAGACACAGTAAATACGAGTTGTTATATCAACTAGACACAGTAATTACGACTTGTTATATCAACTATACACAGTAATTACGACTTGTTATATCAACTAGACACAGTAAATACGACTTGTTATATCAACTAGACACAGTAATTACGACTTGTTATATCAACTAGACACAGTAATTACGACTTGTTATATCAACTATACACAGTAAATACGAGTTGTCATATCAACTACACAGTAATTACGAGTTGTTATATCAACTAGACACAGTAATTACGAGTTTTATCAACTAGACACAGTATTAGACTGTTATACAACTATACACAGTAAATACGACTTGTTATATCAACTAGACACAGTAAATACGAGTTGTTATATCAACTAGACACAGTAATTACGACTTGTTATATCAACTATACACAGTAATACGAGTTGTTATATCAACTAGACACAGTAATTACGACTTGTTATATCAACTATACACAGTAATTACGACTTGTTATATCAACTAGACACAGTAATTACGACTTGTTATATCAACTAGACACAGTAATTACGACTTGTTATATCAACTATACACAGTAAATACGAGTTGTTATATCAACTATACACAGTAATTACGACTTGTTATATCAACTAGAAACAGTAATGACGACTTGTTATATCAACTAGACACAGTAATTACGACTTGTTATATCAACTAGACACAGTAATTACGACTTGTTATATCAACTAGACACAGTAATTACGACTTGTTATAGCAACTATACACAGTAAATACGAGTTGTCATATCAACTAGACACAGTAATTACGATTTGTTATATCAACTAGACACAGTAATTACGACTTGTTATATCAACTATACACAGTAATTACGACTTGTTATATCAACTAGACACAGTAATTACGACTTGTTATATCAACTAGACACAGTAATTACGACTTGTTATATCAACTATACACAGTAAATACGAGTTGTCATATCAACTAGACACAGTAAATACGAGTTGTTATATCAACTAGACACAGTAATTACGACTTGTTATAGCAACTATACACAGTAAATACGAGTTGTCATATCAACTAGACACAGTAAATACGAGTTGTTATATCAACTAGACACAGTAATTACGACTTGTTATAGCAACTATACACAGTAAATACGAGTTGTCATATCAACTAGACACAGTAAATACGAGTTGTTATATCAACTATACATAGTAATTACGACTTGTTATATCAACTAGACACAGTAATTACGACTTGTTATATCAACTAGACACAGTAATTACGACTTGTTATATCAACTATACACAGTAAATACGAGTTGTTATATCAACTATACACAGTAATTACGACTTGTTATATCAACTAGAAACAGTAATGACGACTTGTTATATCAACTAGACACAGTAATTACGACTTGTTATATTAACTAGACACAGTAATTACGACTTGTTATAGCAACTATACACAGTAAATACGAGTTGTCATATCAACTAGACACAGTAATTACGAGTTGTTATATCAACTAGACACAGTAATTACGACTTGTTATATCAACTATACACAGTAATTACGACTTGTTATATCAACTAGACACAGTAATTACGACTTGTTATATCAACTAGACACAGTAATTACGACTTGTTATATCAACTATACACAGTAAATACGAGTTGTTATATCAACTAGACACAGTAAATACGAGTTGTTATATCAACTAGACACAGTAATTACGACTTGTTATATCAACTATACACAGTAATTACGACTTGTTATATCAACTAGACACAGTAATTACGACTTGTTATATCAACTATACACAGTAAATACGAGTTGTTATATCAACTATACACAGTAATTACGACTTGTTATATCAACTAGACACAGTAATTACGACTTGTTATATCAACTAGACACAGTAATTACGACTTGTTATATTAACTAGACACAGTAATTACGACTTGTTATAGCAACTATACACAGTAAATACGAGTGGTCATATCAACTAGACACAGTAAATACGAGTTGTTATATCAACTAGACACAGTAATTACGACTTGTTATATCAACTAGACACAGTAATTACGACTTGTTATATCAACTAGACACAGTAATTACGACTTGTTATATCAACTAGACACAGTAATTACGACTTGTTATATCAACTATACACAGTAATTACGACTTGTTATATCAACTATACACAGTAAATACGAGTTGTTATATCAACTAGACACAGTAATTACGACTTGTTATATTAACTAGACACAGTAATTACGACTTGTTATAGCAACTATACACAGTAAATACGAGTTGTCATATCAACTAGACACAGTAAATACGAGTTGTTATATCAACTATACACAGTAATTACGACTTGTTATATCAACTAGACACAGTAATTACGACTTGTTATATCAACTAGACACAGTAATTACGACTTGTTATATCAACTAGACACAGTAATTACGACTTGTTATATCAACTAGACACAGTAATTACGACTTGTTATATCAACTAGACACAGTAATTAGACTTGTTATATCAACAGAAACAGTAATGACGACTTGTTATATCAACTAGACACAGTAATTACGACTTTTTATATCAACTAGACACAGTAATTACGACTTGTTATATTAACTAGACACAGTAATTACGACTTGTTATAGCAACTATACACAGTAAATACGAGTTGTCATATCAACTAGACACAGTAAATACGAGTTGTTATATCAACTATACACAGTAATTACGACTTGTTATATCAACTAGACACAGTAATTACGATTTGTTATATCAACTATACACAGTAAATACGAGTTGTTATATCAACTATACACAGTAATTACGACTTGTTTTATCAACTAGAAACAGTAATTAATCTAGTTATATCAACTAGACACAGTAAATACGAGTTG
>CM026387.1:53585956-53607501 GCA_014843695.1 Archivesica marissinica
ACAGACAGACAGACAGACAGACAGACAGACAGACAGACAGACAGACAGACAGACAGACAGACAGACAGACAGACAGACAGACAGACAGACAGACAGACAAACAGACAGACAGACAGACAGACAGACAGACAGACAGACAGACGGACGGACGGACAGACAGACAGACAGACGGACAGACAGACAGACGGACAGACGGACAGACAGACAGACAGACAGACAGACAGACAGACAGACAGACAGACAGACAGACAGACAGACAGTTGGTTTATTTTTAAGTGTAACATGTACATACAATCAATACAAAACAATACATAACAACAGCCAGCCTTACGGGCTTACGATGCATTAACATGTAATATCATAACCAGTACAATGAATGAGCAAAAATAAATCAGTTTATACGTAGTTCCTTTAAATATGACACAAAGAGTATTATTATCTTAGATGAACATATAATTGAATGTGCAAATATAATTTTGGGGAGTTTTATAAATCTGACATATCCTGCCTCCCATATAGTATACGTACCCAACGAATGCTGATTTTCGGTAAAATTATAATAACATATATCGGCACTGTTTAGGACTACATGTATAAGAATAATACATTATTAAGTTTAACCCTTTCCCCCATTGACACACCTCATGACGCCATTACCAATACGACATACATTGACAATGTAGTAGCCAAATCAATGTTCATAATAAAGGTCAGAACCTCATGTAGTTTCAGTAATATCTATGGAGGTGGGATAGATATGGCGACTACTTATCCACTGCATGGTAGCTAAATGGCTTTCGTTTCTATGGAGATATAATAGTATACATGTACATGTATTAACCTAAATCTCTATGAAGGAAAGGGTTAAACTATATTTATTTTACAATGATTGCGAAACAAGCATTTAACAACTTATATTAATCACTCTCGTTGGCGCGGATGAAGTCGTAAATGTGGTCATTCGTGTGGGAGGAAACCGGACCCGGCGAAAACTCACATGTCCAATCTGGAGTCCATCGTACCATCTCACATACTTCCAGGTCCGAGGATCGAACCTGGGTCGCATTGGTGAGAAGCTATTATCATACAGCATTCACCAATGAGGGTTTATTTGTACAGTTTCTACATTGCTGGAATGCTCTAGATATGTCTCACCTTTGCATAAGGTGGTTTCGCCATCTTTTAATGTGCGTGTTTTACGTTTATTTATCGTTACTACCGGTTGCCCAGATGAGCGACGCCTCGTGAAGAGATTAGTCATTTTAGAGTGTTAGAGGATAGTGCAATGATACAGACAAAGACCCATGCCAGAGTCTCCTCTGGTTCCTTTACGTGCACGGTGTACAGCACCAACACGAGACCTCGGTTTAAAGTTCCATCTGAAAGACTATTACTTTTATTAGGGTCAGACGGGGGATCGAACCTGCGATCCCTGGATCCCCATCTTTTAATTTCATGCCTAATTTCTTTAGTAGTGTTAGTCTCTGATTAGGTGGCAGATGTATCTAGATATTGATTCAATCTGACAGCTTAAGGTCATGATTTGGGAGAATGTTCATAGCAGATATGCTTCTGCAGTCCATGATTTGGGAGAATGTTAATAGCAGATATGTTTCTGCAGTCCATGATTTGGGAGAATGTTAATAGCATATAGGCTTCTGCAGTCCATGAGTTGGGAGAATGTTAATAGCAGATAGGCTTCTGCAGTCCATGAGTTGGGAGAATGTTAATAGCAGATATGCTTCTGCAGTCCATGATTTGGGAGAATGTTTATAGCAGATAGGCTTCTGCAGTCCATGAGTTGGGAGAATGTTAATAGCAGATAGGCTTCTGCAGTCCATGATTTGGGAGAATGTTTATAGCAGATAGGCTTCTGCAGTCCATGATTTGGGAGAATGTTTATAGCAGATAGGCTTCTGCAGTCCATGATTTGGGAGAATGTTTATAGCAGATAGGCTTCTGCAGTCCATGATTTGGGAGAATGTTTATAGCAGATAGGCTTCTGCAGTCCATGATTTGGGAGAATGTTTATAGCAGATAGGCTTCTGCAGTCCATGATTTGGGAGAATGTTTATAGCAGATAGGCTTCTGCAGTCCATGATTTGGGAGAATGTTTATAGCAGATAGGCTTCTGCAGTCCATGATTTGGGAGAATGTTTATAGCAGATAGGCTTCTGCAGTCCATGATTTGGGAGAATGTTTATAGCAGATAGGCTTCTGCAGTCCATGATTTGGGAGAATGTTTATAGCAGATAGGCTTCTGCAGTCCATGATTTGGGAGAATGTTTATAGCAGATAGGCTTCTGCAGTCCATGATTTGGGAGAATGTTTATAGCAGATAGGCTTCTGCAGTACATGATTTGCGACACAATAGTCAATAATGTCTAGGCTATAGAAACTGTACGTCCATGCGTAAATTACAACTGTACTGATGACAAGTCAGTTCATTCTTTCAACTTTCAAGTGGTTCTTTCCGGACCTCACCCCTCCTCCCCCGGTTTGGTTAATGCCGGACATCTTATTATCCCTAGCCCTAACCCTATTACTCCTATCTACAAAACGGCAAAAACCCAACACTCATTGGCAACTATCGGGGTATCACTATAACATATATTCGGAAAGTATCGAAACAGTTGTGCCGTAGAGACGAAACAGATGTGCTGAAGAGACTGAAATTGAACACTGACCAATCAGAGCTCCAATTTGCCGGGCATGGCGTCATTACGATTAAAAGAGTCAGTCATTCACGCGAAGAACAGCAATGAACCATTGTACATCACAGCACTAGATAGCAAACAAGCGTTTAACGGGATCCACCACAAAATTCTGATGATGAAGTCGTATTATCAAGGCATAGACAATCGCCTCTGGTCAGTGATTCAATCAACGTACAGGCATAATAAAATGGTCACAGAAGGTGAGCGATGTCATCAAGATCCAGCCAGGTGTAAGACAGGGAGTGATACGTTCAACCCATTTCGTAAGGCCTAGATCAATAATGTATTGATAGATCTGGAAGCTCGGCATATGGGAAAGCATACTGGTACAGTATACACAGGATGTCCCACCTCAGAGCCTGTGTTGTACTGTTGCTATCTTGCTATCGTCATATTGCAAGATTCATATTCCAGCGAATACCGATATTATATCCACAGAAGAGATTCATAATTCGAAGAGTCACCAACAACAAATTGCAACATAAGGAAACTATATCAAACTGGCACATTGGTACCACAAAAATAACAGTACAGTCAAAAACACTATCCAACTTGGCCTCATGCAGTCTTCTCAGTAATAATCTGCAACAAATATCGTCGAACGAATCCAACTGGCTAAACGGATATATTATGGCCTGGTGAGAAACAAAAATGAATAAACCCCAAAATTGGATATAAAATATACCAAACATATGTAATCCCAAGATTATTGCTCAGTATTGAAACACTAACACACGTATATTGTCTCTCAAATTAATCAGCTAGATCGAGTCCATACTAACACACTGACAAACCTACACTCTCTAGGCTACCATTAAGAACAGCAACACCAACAACAGTACTCCTCCTGATTGGCGCACTATCGATAGAAACAGAACTCCACAATAGTTAAGTTTGAAAAAACACTAAAAAAAAGCGCAGTTAATCCTGAAATATATAGAGATATTTGTGTTTATTATTGTAAGATAGTATTTGTGGGTTTACCCGTGTGCACCATTCTACTGGTGGGATTTGCAAGAAGAAGAAGAAGAAGAAAAAGAAGAAGAAGAAGAAGAGAAGAAGATGTGTGATACATCCTCATCCTCGAGCCGACACAGAGGGCAGGTAGAGTTTATGTTAACCTTACTGAACCTTCTTCTGTGTATCTGTAATATGTATATCCCGGTGCATTGTCTCCATCAATGTACATGTATCCAATGTACAACCGTCTCCGTGGCCTACTGGTTAAGGCGTCCGCCTACGGTGCGAGAGGTCGAAGGTTCGAATATTGTCAGGGGTTCGTTCTGATATGGCCGGTTGGTGAGCCGCCAGCTAGTTAAATAATGGTTACCAATTGCCTACAAGCCTGTCGCCTGGCATACACGTATAGGATTCTGGAAGTACTGATGTTCATAAAAAAGATGTGTCTCATAAGTCAGAAATGGCTGACCCTTTAAATAGGGTTGTTTTTGACACTATAATAAACAAACACTTTACTTTACTTTTATATACATTTGTGTTCTCAAATTTGTTTGCTGAGGGATACACATTCACAGACGGATAACCGGAGAATAATTCTTTATTGCTTGTATAAAAATGGTTATCATCAAAGTAAACAATTTTTCATTTAAACCAGTGTTAGTAAAGCGCTTAGGCTGATATAGAACACGTTTTTGCAGTCGTTTTATTCACGGAAAAATGAAAGTATACATACATTATCGTTAGATTTGTAATGTTCTAGTCGTAATTTTGTGATGTCACATGTTTTCGCAACACCATTTCTGACCAAAGGCCAGACACCGCTATTGAAATCTCCATAGCGCACCATTATAACATACAGTGCCATTATATGTTCTCCAAAAGTAGTTTGCCACAAAAGTCTGTAATTTTCAGCCATGCTTTTTTTGTTCATTTCCCACTATAAGTTATATCTGCTAAACAGCTAAAGGCACCCACCCCCTACTCTGAAGGTAATTTGGAGGTGAATATTGCATTGCACTGACACCTGCATTTATAATATCATATGTAGTTTTATTTTTCACTGAATAATATGAATAAGGCAAATCCTCAAAGAGAGCTAAATCCGAATGATTAAATGCACCGCCTGGGCTAATAGAACTATGTTCTCCTATAGTGTATTAACATGTATGTAATATGATATGCCGCTTGCTTAGAGCTCGCTATTATGCAACAAATATTCCAAAATGCAGCTCAAGGTCATGTTACTGGCAGGTCAGGTTACTGGCAGGTCAGTCTGTTGTGGCAGAGGGTAGACCACTTGCATTTCCTGGGTATTCCACTCTCCAACCTCTGTAGTGAGATTGGCAAAGCATTTAAATTTCACATTGCCTCTTTTCTCTCCCTTGTGGTGATGTATTCCACCAGGAATGAGGTCTTGAGAATTAGTTGTAGGAACTTGTTTCGCAATTGAGCTAAAATAAATTTGTATAAACTAACCTCCATAAGCAACTGACAACTTTATCACTTGTCCCGATGACAACTTTATCACTTGTCCCCGATAGGGAACGAACATGCAGCGCTGAAACGACCACTCGGCCAAGGAGGCTCAACATATATACCTACTGAACCAATCATTTGATGTATCAATAACTCTTTAAGGGCTTCCATAAACGTCAACCAATCCGAGGTCACCACTATTTCAATAACAGCGTCTCACCTCAATTTATATTCCAATTTAGCTGATTAGGTCTAGTGCTGCTATTTAATATCACATATATACGTGTGTTGGCTGATTTTGTGTCTTTTCGACTTAGATGTTCCATCAATTATCATTGTATCCTGGACAACCTGGTTACCATGTTTCGATAACATTAGCGATTTTTCAGGAAATCAAAACATTAAAATCTGTACATACTAGCATACTATACTATATAAACCTTGTAATCTGTACATACTAGCATACTATACTATATAAACCTTGTAATCTATACATACTAGCATACTATACTATATAAACCTTGTAATCTGTACATACTATACTATATAAACCTTGTAATCTGTACATACTAGCATACTATACTATATAAACCTTGTAATCTGTACATACTATACTATATAAACCTTGTAATCTGTACATACTATACTATATAAACCTTGTAATCTGTACATACTAGCATACTATACTATATAAACCATGTAATCTGTACATACTATACTATATAAACCTTGTAATATGTACATACTAGCATACTATACTATATAAACCTTGTAATCTGTACATACTAGCATACTATACTATATAAACCTTGTAATATGTACATACTATACTATATAAACCTTGTAATCTGTACATACTAGCATACTATACTATATAAACCTTGTAATCTGTACATACTAGCATACTATACTATATAAACCTTGTAATATGTACATACTAGCATACTATACTATATAAACATTGTAATCTGTACATACTATACTATATAAACCTTGTAATCTGTACATACTATACTATATAAACCTTGTATTCTGTACATACTATACTATATAAACCTTGTAATCTGTACATACTAGCATACTATACTATATAAACCTTGTAATCTGTATATACTAGCATACTATACTATATAAACCTTGTAATCTGTATATACTAGCATACTATACTATATAAACCTTGTAATCTGTACATACTAGCATACTATTCTATATATACCTTGTAATATGTACATACTAGCATACTATACTATATAAACCTTGTAATCTGTATATACTAGCATACTATACTATATAAACCTTGTAATCTGTACATACTATACTATATAAACCTTGTAATCTGTACATACTAGCATACTATACTATATAAACTTTGTAATCTGTACATACTATACTATATAAACCTTGTAATCTGTACATACTAGCATACTATACTATATAAACCTTGTAATATGTACATACTAGCATACTATACTATATAAACCTTGTAATCTGTACATACTATACTATATAAACCTTGTAATATGTACATACTAGCATACTATACTATATAAACCTTGTAATCTGTACATACTAGCATACTATACTATATAAACCTTGTAATCTGTACATACTAGCATACTATACTATATAAACCTTGTAATCTGTACATACTAGCATACTATACTATATAAACATTGTAATCTGTATATACTAGCATACTATATAAACCTTGTAATCTGTACATACTAGCATACTATACAATATAAACATTGTAATCTGTACATACTAGCATACTATACTATATAAACATTGTAATCTGTACATACTATACTATATAAACCTTGTAATCTGTACATACTATTCTATATAAACCTTGTAATCTGTACATACTATTCTATATAAACCTTGTAATCTGTACATACTATACTATATAAACCTTGTAATCTGTACATACTATACTATATAAACCTTGTAATCTGTACATACTAGCATACTATACTATATAAACCTTGTAATCTGTATATACTATACTATATAAACCTTGTAATCTGTACATACTATACTATATAAACCTTGTAAACTTAAATTGTCAGGGCCTCATTTTGACTAATTCTCAGCTCACAGAGTGATCGTGCACATTAACCGTTAGAAAATACCTACATACGCCAAATTATACTGAATGTACTGCTACATTGTTGATACAAGCCACTAATCACATGGAACAGGTAGTAAAGTATAAATCTTTACAATTGGACGGGGTCAAACTGCAGGCCTTTAACTACATTTAGTTTAAACTTTATTTATTGTTCTTCTTTTGTACAAAGAGCATATTATATGCATGGAAATTGTAAACACACAGGTTACAGGAAGATAACAAAGGATTGGAAAACAAGATAAATACAATCTTATATAAATTCCTCTCCTACATGGAGCATTTAGCAAGTTGGTGTAGTCCGGTATAAGTAATACCGTATAAGCTGTTGTTCTTTATCTGTTCACGGATTAAATTGCTCGTTAAAGTTTAATTGTATGGTTCTCGAATCAAGATAGGTTATGCTTGCAATGAATGACCCCCCCCCCCCGGTTATGCTTGCAATGAATGACCCCCCCCTGGTTATGCTTGCAATGAATGACCCCCCGGTTATGCTTGCAATGAATGACCCCCCGGGTTATGCTTGCAATGAATGACTCCCCCCAGGTTATGCTTGCAATGAATGACCCCCCCAGGTTATGCTTGCAATGAATGACTCCCCCCAGGTTATGCTTGCAATGAATGACTCCCCCCAGGTTATGCTTGCAATGAATGACTTCCCTCCCAGGTTATGCTTGCAATGAATGACCCCCCCCCCAGGTTATGCATGCAATTAATGACTCCCACCAGGTTATGCTTGCAATGAATGACCCCCCCCAGGTTATGCTTGCATGAATGGGTTATGCTTGCAATGAATGACTCCCCTCCCCAGGTTATGCTTGCAATGAATGACCCCCCAGGTTATGCTTGCAATGAATGACCCCCCCCCAGGTTATTGAATGACTCCCACCAGGTTATGCTTGCAATGAATCCCCCCCAGTTATGCTTGCAATGAATGGGTTATGTGCAATGAATGACTCCCTCCCCAGGTTATGCTTGCAATGAATGACCCCCCATGTTATGCTTACAATGAATGACCCCCCCCCCCCAGGTTATGCCAATGGGAGGGTAATGAATGGTTATACTTAGTGATATTTTGTATTAGGAATAAGAGGCGTTATCATAGATTAACTAAGCATCGAACCGCCTGGTGGCTGCGATGAATGCTTGGACATTGATGAAGACGAGAGAGTTGCTATCAAAGGACAAGTGCTCGTCGCCTAGGAGATTGTTAATGAGTGTGGCACATAGACGGTTGGATAGATGTTGTTGGCGTTGGACTGCAAATTGTGGGCAATGCAAAAGATAGTGGCTAGCGTCCTCCAGAGCACCGCAAGTACATGAGGGAGAGTCGATTATGATTTTCCTAACTACATTTGTTATGAACTTGGCAGAATCATCTCCCCATGTCCTGGTTGATTGTTTATCTCATTACGTTCTTTTATCTGTCTAGAGATAGTATCTCTAAAACTGAACAGAATGTTATCAAACTTGGTAGAAACATAGTTTCTGTCGGGTGTAGATTATCAGGACCGTAACTTAGTACCGTAAGGCCAAGAATGACCAGATCGATATGAAGATTATAAAGTATATAGTACGGAAGGAAATATTCTCATCGTAGAAATACCAGTATTACATTTACTACTGTGATGAGGATCATGACAGCTGACACATATTTTAACGTATTTCTAGACTGATGTTGGAGGTAGCAAAGAATTGTGAAGGATGTTCCTGAGTGTAGGCTATCTGGTGTTGACTGTGGCGCGGTGGTTATCTCACAGATGGAGGAAAAATATGTTCATGCAGGCTGTCAAACAGGTAACCATTTCAACCAGTTAGTTTTACTGCCATATTCAAACTTTCGGCACATTTATCTTGGTCAGTAGATGACCCCTATTGATTTGAGCTCACCTGAGCTTAACGACTCGTGATCAGGTTTTCTCTATCGTCCGTCCGTCAACATTTGCCTTGTACACACATTAGCAAGTATATTTTCTCAGTTGTAATTTATATTTTGATGAAGCCGCACTTCCTTTCGATAACGACCAGGCCCCTTTTGTGTCCAAAAAGTAGGTTACTAGGTCAAATTATTACGTTTAACATGATTTTCTTGCAAGTCATATTTGGTTAATTTCAATGACCCGCCATTGCTGTCTTGAAAATACTTGGTCAATAGACCTAAGTAAAGAAGCTCCATGCACAGGGTTCAATTTTGATCCAAAATTTAGGGGGAATTGACTTCCCCCTCCTTCCCCACTTCCCCCTCTGGCCAATTTTAGGAGAAGTGAGGGGACATCAGGTGGAAGTTTGTATTTCACCATTGTTTTGTCCTTGAAATCTACATTTTCATGTTTGCGATCAGACTTCGCTGTCATACAGCGAGTGTAATGCCATTTGCTAGGTTCGTTTTCTTGATACCAATCAAAACAATTAAGTCCTTCACTTTTGAAGTAGATCTACCACAGGTCACAATTTACGTTTTTGACCGCACATAATTGTCGCCGAAGAAAACTCCTACGCATTTTTATCATATAACTTTCCTGAATCTACCCCCTCCCTCATCCAAAAACTATTGAATCCAAAAAGAATAGCATGTTCATGTAGCATACACACAACATCATTTAACATCAATGGTAAGTTGGTATCAAATGCAGTAATTCAGTAAAATAAATGTGTCCGAAATATTTACCTATCCGACTACTACTACAGTCGTATGTATATTGGATGTTAATTTTGTTCAAGAAAGTTGAAAGTCGAAAAGTCTAAGTGATACAGGGTTTAAATATCTTGTGTGTTTTTTACATTTATTTATCGTCACTACCAGTTGCCCATATGAGCGACACTCTTCTTTTGGCATTTTAGATTTTGGAGGATAGTACAATGATACAGAGAGAGACCCATTCCAGAGTCTCCTCTTGTTCTCATACGTGCACGGTGTAAAGCACCGCCACGGTTTATAGTCTCATCGGAAAAACTATGATATAAGTCATTCTAGTATGATATAGTGGGGGATCGAACCTGCAATGCCTGGATTACAAGTCCAGCAGTATGATATAGTGGGGGATCGAACCTGCAATGCCTGGATTACAAGTCCAGCATGTTGGTCACTGGATCTTGCATGATGTTTGCAATACATTAATCAAATGTGACTCGCACATTTTGACTGGAATAAATGGTTTGTTCACACCTGGGATCAGGTCTACATATACATTGTCGTTTTAGTCGCTTCCGAGGCCAATCACCTAGCCTGGGTTCCAGTCTTCTCGATATTTCACTTTTTAAGTTCTGGCAAAAGGACAGATATTGATACAGATATGTTGATAATATCAGAAACTCAATACGGCCCAATTAACCCATTTCATTTTGGATACATTTAAAGGCTTTTGCAAACGTCATAGATCCAGATCAGCTGCAGCGTGACGCTACTTGCTGATCAGGATCTATGTTGTTTGCTACATAGCCAAGTGTCTTGGCAAGATCATTTGAATAGCAAACAGCATAGAGCCTGATCAGACAGTATCCAGAATCAAATGGGTTAATGGTCTTGGTGTTAAAATATATTTATATGACTGACCAGGCACAGTATATCAATGACTGTTCCCAGACTACCAATTACCATTCAGCAATATTATACAATGTTGTTATTTGTGTAGTCCAAGGGAGGTAATTCAGTGGATTAGAACTATGGATTAATGACTGTCTATGAATTATATGCTTCTCTCATCTTAAAACACCGTCGGATATGAATTATATGCTTCTCTCATCTTAAAACACCGTCGTGATTATTAATATTGGACTGCTGTCAAAAGGCCAGAGTATTATACTAAATCCCACGTGTAAATATATACGAAATGAACAGTTTTATTTAGTAGGATCTTGTTGTGTGTGTTTTAAGTAAGATATGTGCCTCAAACGCATCCAATATGTCAAATATTGGTACTGTCTTCGGCACTACTCGCCTCACACAGTCCAATATTTTACATATTTGATCATTTTCGGCTTATATCCTATACATAGTTATTGACACAGGCTGACATTTCCCCCCATATTTGTTTTAGCAGTAGCATTTACTACATGACCAGGTTTTCTATGATAATGTACACATGTATAGGAAACATTGTGACATCTGTGGTGCAGTGGTAGAGCGTAGGATTTAGAATCGATGGGTCTCAGGTTCGATACTCGGTCACGACAGCAGTATATATGTAGTGTCCTTGAGCAAGACACCTCGCACACATTGCTTAGTACCGGTGAACCGCTTAAAATTGGCGACGTCTTCTCAGAAAAACATGTCTATAGCAGTTTGACATAAGTGGAAAATAAACACCATTTCTTAGAATCAATTGATAGCACATACATGTAGTTTATTGTATTTCTCAAATAAAATTATTTATGCATAATCGACCATTCTTCACTGTGTTTGCATACTAGGTTGTTCGACAAAGCAGTGTGTTCATTAAGAGGTCATCAACAGGAAGAGTGCAACCGGCAGCAAGTCCTCTCGTACAGTCGTCCCTCGTAGACGGGTCACATAAGTTTAACGAGAGAACATTGGTGGAGGATGGCCACATGTCTGTGTTTTCCATAGAACCACAGGTATTAGCTGTGTTAATTCTCTACTCCACATTAACTCTATACGACATCATGTTTTCCATAGAACCACAGGTATTAGCTGTGTTAATTCTCTACTCCGCATTAACTCTATACGACATCATGTTTTCCATAGAACCACAGGTATTAGCTGTGTTAATTCTCTACTCCACATTCTATACGACATCTTTATCAATTTCATTGCTCACTATAGTCTATGCACAAAGACATTGATTATATTGTATGTACACCCGGCGTCTTCCTCCACCAATAATAACTGGAGAGTCGCCATATACCCTTAGCTGTTGGTGCATCTTAACTCCCCCAAAAAACAGTTTGATGCTTTTGTGCACAGAATATGTTTGTTCTTTCAGCAAGTTGTGGATTTGACGGAGTGGACAGCGTATCATGACCACGGTATATACCAGGATGATGGTACGCACACGCAGGGAGACATCATGCTCCTTCTGGAAGCGACGAGACCGACTAACGTCGATGCTTTCCTGGCACGCGAGTTGGAGGTAGCTCCGGCAGAGAAAGTCCATGTAAGTGATCAGAATCATTTTATAGTGAAACTATCTGCGTATACATATGTGATTGTGATAATGCCGTCGTCGATATGTTCCTGGCACGTGAGATGGAGGTAGTTCCGGCAGAGAAAGACCATGTGATCAGAATCATTTTATGAACATTTCAAATTTACTCGTAGTTAGCTTTGAAGATAATACGTTTTATAATATTCACTGAGTTGATATATTTTTAGATCCCTATCTGTCAGAACCATAGGTGACTATCGGTTTACCCTCTGTAAGTCTGTCTATCCGTTTGTCAGTCATTTTTTGTCATGGCCATAGTTTTGTCATAAATCATGCATCACAGTGACATGTCATGGGGATCCCCCGTCTGACCATAATAAAATTAACGGTCTTTCAGATGGGACTTTAAACCGAGGTCTCGTGTCGGTGCTGTACACCGTGCATGTAAAAGAACCAGAGGAGACTCTGGAATGGGTATCTGTCTGTATCATTGCACTATCCTCCAAAAATCTAAAATGACTATTCTCTTCAGGAGGTGTCGCTCATATGGGCAACCGGCAGCGACGATAAATAAAACAAAAAACTCATCTGATCAACTCATCATCATGGGGAACTATTTGCCATCCCTACTACTACAGGCTGTCCAATTAGCGCAGTGGTTAGCGCGCTCGCTTCTCACCAATGCAAGGTTCATTCAGTTCATTATTTACAAATATTTACTTACTTATTTATTTTAGTTTAAACTTTGAACTAGGTTGAACTTGCTTCGTGATCGTTGTAAAATAAATAAAGTTTAAACTTACCACTAGCTTCTTAATGAGATCTATTAGTTCCAGTTATTGTCCTGTATGCTACTCTTGTCTTTGTAAAGCACTCATTTTATTCAAATGTTTGATTTAATCCCTAGAATGAGTCTTGATTCCAATAAATGTCCCATCTATTGTTCAGTTGAAACACTATTTGGTTGAACAGCTTGCCTGTGTAAACAGTACTGAAATTTGGATTGCAGGTCATAGCTCATGGTGCCCCTGTAGCCTGGAAGTCTGGGACACCGTTTGGAATTATTCTACACTGTTCGTTGGAGGAGTTTGTCACAGTGTCCATGGCATTCTGTGATGGCTATCTTACCATGGATGATGACTTGGAAGTGAGCTCTATCATGAGTAAGACATATCCGCATCAATGTTTGAGGAATGAAGCAGGCTGTTGTTTATCAGCTTCAATGTTTGAGGAATGAAGCAGGCTGTTGTTTATCAGCTTCAATGTTTGAGGAATGAAGCAGGCTGTTGTTTATCAGCTTCAATGTTTGAGGAATGAAGCAGGCTGTTGTTTATCAGCTTCAATGTTTGAGGAATGAAGCAGGCTGTTGTTTATCAGCTTCAATGTTTGAGGAATGAAGCAGGCTGTTGTTTATCAGCTTCAATGTTTGAGGAATGAAGCAGGCTGTTGTTTATCAGCTTCAATGTTTGAGGAATGAAGCAGGCTGTTGTTTATCAGCTTCAATGTTTGAGGAATGAAGCAGGCTGTTGTTTATCAGCTTCAATGTTTGAGGAATGAAGCAGGCTGTTGTTTATCAGCTTCAATGTTTGAGGAATGAAGCAGGCTGTTGTTTATCAGCTTCAATGTTTGAGGAATGAAGCAGGCTGTGGTTTATTAGCTTCAATGTTTGAGGAATGAAGCGGGCTGTGGAATATCAGCTTCAATGTTTGAGGAATAAAGCGACCTGTGGTTTATCAGCTTCAATGTTTGAGGAATGAAGCGGCTGGTGGTTTATCAGCTTCAATATTTGAGGAATGAAGCGGCCTGTGGTTTATCAGCTTCAATGTTTGAGGAATGAAGTGGCCTGTGGTTTATCAACTTCAATGTTTGAGGAATGAAGCGGCCTGTGGTTTATCAGCTTCAATGTTTGAGGAATGAAGCGGCTGGTGGTTTATCAGCTTCAATGTTTGAGGAATGATGCGGGCTGTGGTTTATCAGCTTCAATGTTTGAGGAATGAAGCAGGCTGTGGTTTATTAGCTTCAATGTTTAAGGAATGAAGCGGGCTGTGGTTTATTAGCTTCAATGTTTGAGGAATGAAGCAGGCTGTGGTTTATTAGCTTCAATGTTTGAGGAATGAAGCAGGCTGTGGTTTATTAGCTTCAATGTTTGAGGAATGAAGTGGGCGTTGGTTTATCAGCTTCAATGTTTGAGGATTGAAGCGGGCTGTGGTTTATCAGCTTCAA
The DNA here is from genome assembly GCA_014843695.1 of Archivesica marissinica. Lineage (NCBI taxonomy): Eukaryota > Metazoa > Mollusca > Bivalvia > Venerida > Vesicomyidae > Archivesica > Archivesica marissinica. Next base: position 53,600,569 of record CM026387.1, read on the forward strand.
TGTTTGAGGAATGAAGCGGGCGTTAGTTTATCAGCTTCAATGTTTGAGGAATGAAGCGGGCTGTGGAATATCAGCTTCAATGTTTGGGGAATAAAGCGACCTGTGGTTTATCAGCTTCAATGTTTGAGGAATGAAGCGGCTGGTGGTTTATCAGCTTCAATATTTGAGGAATGAAGCGGCCTGTGGTTTATCAGCTTCAATGTTTGAGGAATGAAGTGGCCTGTGGTTTATCAACTTCAATGTTTGAGGAATGAAGCGGCCTGTGGTTTATCAGCTTCAATGTTTGAGGAATGAAGCGGCTGGTGGTTTATCAGCTTCAATGTTTGAGGAATGATGCGGGCTGTGGTTTATCAGCTTCAATGTTTGAGGAATGAAGTGGCCTGTGGTTTATCAGCTTCAATGTTTGAGGAATGAAGCGGCCTGTGGTTTATCAGCTTCAATGTTTGAGGAATGAAGCGGCCTGTGGTTTATCAGCTTCAATGTTTGAGGAATGAAGCAGGCTGTGGTTTATTAGCTTCAATGTTTGAGGAATGAAGCGGGCTGTGGAATATCAGCTTCAATGTTTGAGGAATAAAGCGACCTGTGGTTTATCAGCTTCAATGTTTGAGGAATGAAGCGGCTGGTGGTTTATCAGCTTCAATATTTGAGGAATGAAGCGGCCTGTGGTTTATCAGCTTCAATGTTTGAGGAATGAAGTGGCCTGTGGTTTATCAACTTCAATGTTTGAGGAATGAAGCGGCCTGTGGTTTATCAGCTTCAATGTTTGGGGAATAAAGCGACCTGTGGTTTATCAGCTTCAATGTTTGAGGAATGAAGCGGCTGGTGGTTTATCAGCTTCAATGTTTGAGGAATGAAGCGGCCTGTGGTTTATCAGCTTCAATGTTTGAGGAATGAAGTGGCCTGTGGTTTATCAACTTCAATGTTTGAGGAATGAAGCGGCCTGTGGTTTATCAGCTTCAATGTTTGAGGAATGAAGCGGCTGGTGGTTTATCAGCTTCAATGTTTGAGGAATGATGCGGGCTGTGGTTTATCAGCTTCAATGTTTGAGGAATGAAGTGGCCTGTGGTTTATCAGCTTCAATGTTTGAGGAATGAAGCGGCCTGTGGTTTATCAGCTTCAATGTTTGAGGAATGAAGCGGCCTGTGGTTTATCAGCTTCAATGTTTGAGGAATAAAGTGGGCTGTGGTTTATCAGCTTCAATGTTTGAGGAATGAAGCGGGCTGTGGTTTATCAGCTTCAATGTTTGAGGAATGAAGCGACTGGTGGTTTATTAGCTTCAATGTTTGAGGAATGAATCGAGGGTTGATAGTTTCCATCGGGTATGAACTACATTGTGCATGGTTGAAGTTTGTGTAGGCTGAAGACATCCACACAAACGTTAAGCACGCCCAATGTAGTTCATACCCCAATGGAAAATATTAACCCGAGATTCATTACTTATATTTACATTAGGTATTCTTTGCAATGACGCAAAGAAAATATAACACCCTTTGCATTTAAAATGTATTTAGTCCAGATATGCGACTTACTGTGTGCCGGACCTGGTACATAGATTGAAACATAGTAAACAGTAAGACACGCCTTACGAGGAACACTGCCCAACACTGCGAATGCACACATGACCATAACGTCGAGTATGCATGTCAGCTGCATATTATTAGTGAGGAAATTGATACGGATATGGATACAAATAGGGCATATACGTTCCCCGAAGGAACTGCAATAGCGATGTAAATATTGAGACATGAAACATACTGTGCCATATCTGTGTCATATTTAGCTTGTCTCTCCAAGGAATGAAGGCCAGCATGACCCAGAGTTTATGGCAGAAAGTGGCTGCTTAGCACAGGTGGCTGCTTAATAGAGGTGAAATGTATAATAAAACAACATATTGGAAATCTGGAAGCTGGTTGCTTAATACAGGTTGGCTGCTTAATAGAGGTGACCACTAACACAGGTTTGACTGTATTATCCATCAAAAGTGAAATGTGAGTGTAATAACATATTCATGCACCTTTTTACAATCAGAAAAATACTTGTGTTGTAAAATATTTTTGCTGAAAGCGTTAAGATGAGTTTGTATTGGTGGGTATTAATATGTAGCTGTCTTGTAGTTGCCATGCGCTCCATAGGGGGCAGTCACTGCTGCTATACGTGTACCTATATGTTACATATAGAATACTATAGGAGTTGGGTTAACCAATTGTTGGAATCGGGGAGTTGGGTTAACCAATTGCTGGAATTGGGGAGTTGGGTTAACCAATTGTTGGAATCAGGGAGTTGGGTTAACCAATTGTTGGAATCAGGGAGATGGGTTAACCAATTGTTGGAATCAGGGAGTTACCAATTGTTGGAATCAGGGAGATGGGTTAACCAATTGTTGGAATCAGGGAGTTGGGTTAACCAATTGTTGGAATCAGGGAGTTGGGTTAACCAATTGTTGGAATCAGGGAGTTGGGTTAACCAATTGTTGGAATCAGGGAGTTGGGTTAACCAATTGTTGGAATCAGGGAGTTGGGTTAACCAATTATTGGAATCAGGGAGTTGGGTTAACCAATTGTTGGAATCAGGGAGATGGGTTAACCAATTGTTAGAATCGGGGAGATGGGTTAACCAATTGTTGGAATCAGGGAGATGGGTTAACCAATTGTTGGAATCAGGGAGATGGGTTAACCAATTGTTGGAATCGGGGAGATGGGTTAACGAATTGTTGGCAATCATGGAGTTGGTTTATAGAACTATCCCTAACTGGCATCTCATTTAATTGCATGTTTGACCTCTATTAAGCGTTGTGATCCTGCTGCCTGACTCCTTAAATAGGCATTTTAATACATAATTGACCTCTAATAAGCAGCTACTTTCTGCAGTTCTGTTGTTTAACATAAGTTTGGCTATGCAAGGTATATTATACATAAACAAATTTGGTGATGATCAAGCAATTGCAATATAAGTACATGCACTGTCAAATTGTCTTTCAGCTGTAAAAGTGGAAGGAAAGTCATCGAGTTTGTTCCTAAACCAAGAAGTTGATACAGATGCTACAGCTGAAAATGCCTTAAAGCCAGAGTGTACTGCTGAGAAAGATAGGAATGTTAACAATGCAGTAGATGAAAACAATATTGCCCAACAGTTGGAACATTTATTAGTTCCGACCTTGGAGCAAGATCAGTTAACTGACCTCTGGTCGAATGAATCACTTGCGTCCGATTCCTGTATAGGTAGGGCAGAACTCATCGACATGTTGGACTCAGAGACACAAGAAGTGGAAGACGATGTCGTGGGGCAAATGAATGAAAGTGGGTCAGGTGAGGGGCTGTGTGAGTACGACCTTGGCGGTAGTTCCAGTACAAACTCGGGCTCCCTTTCTCAGAGTTGGGGATTTGTACGTCACACCTCTGTTACTAAGCCTCCGAACGTGCTGATTTATACGGGAAAGATCGACTCTGTGAGGAAGTTTAATATGGTGAAGCGTGTGTTAGAACAATGCTTGCATGCAGAATGTTACGTGATTTATCACTTAAAGCATGAACACCTGGACACGACCCCTTGGATTGACAACACAGTGCTGCTGGTACTCGCTTCAAAGAAAAGATATGCGGATGCTAACGAAGCTTTCATGAGATTCTTTAAAGGAGGTGGTCGAATTCTCGGCTTAGGTTGTGGGTTCGATCCGGAGCTGATTGGTCAGAAAATGATGCGCAAAGAAAATTGGCTGACAACACTCTCGTATAAAACGTGGTCCGATGTTTCGCTGATTTCTGGAATGTACTGTTACAATGTTGATGAAGTGATGGAGGAGGATTGCCGTGTCACGAGGCTGGGTACCGATAGAGATAACAATGTGATTATTGTGAAAGTGAGCCAGGAAACGAAGATGTCTGCTGGTTGTGCCATATTGTCTCAGGTTAGTGAGTGCATGTTAAGGCAGATGCCGAGTACCGATAGAGATAACAATGTTATTATTGTGAAAGTGAGCCAGGAAACAAAGATATCTGCTTGTTGTGCCATATTGTCTCCGGTTAGTGAGTGCATGTTAAGGCAGATGCCGGGTACCGATAGAGATAACAATGTTATTATTGTGAAAGTGAGCCAGGAAACAAAGATATCTGCTTGTTGTGCCATATTGTCTCCGGTTAGTGAGTGCATGTTAAGGCAGATGATGACAGCCTGTTACATGCTCACAGTAATCTGAAATGCTGGCATTTTCAACATGCAAAGCTATTAATATTCTGTAAACATATCCAACTATTCTCTTTAATTGTGACTGATTCGTGTGCATGTTTTGTGTGACTGATTTGTGTGACTGATTTGTGTTTGGTGTGACTGATTTGTATGACTGATTTGTGTGAATGTTTTGTTTGAATGTTTTGTGTGACTGATTTGTGCTTGGTGTGACTGATTTGTGTGAATGTTTTGTTTGAATGTTTTGTGTGACTGATTTGTGTGAATGTTTTGTGTGACTGATTTGCGTGAATGTTTTGTATGACTGTTTTGTAAGCTTCAAACAAATGTTATTATATACATGCATCATGAATAGTCAATGAATCAATAGTTGTAATCTCTTTACACACACAGCAAGGTAAACATACATCTGGTACAAAGGAAGTTACTGACAAATTATGTGTCATCATCCAATGTAGCTTGACACATATGCAAATTAGGGGGTCACTGTGGCTGTGTGGTTATAGTCAATTAGGGGGCCACTGTGGCTGTGTGGTTATAGTCAATTAGGGGGCCACTGTGGCTGTGTGGTTATAGTCAATTAGGGGGCCACTGTGGCTGTGTGGTTATAGTCAATTAGGGGGCCACTGTGGCTGTGTGGTTATAGTCAATTAGGGGGCCACTGTGGCTGTGTGGTTATAGTCAATTAGGGGGCCACTGTGGCTGTGTGGTTATAGTCAATTAGGGGGCCACTGTGGCTGTGTGGTTATAGTCAATTAGGGGGCCACTGTGGCTGTGTGGTTATAGTCAATTAGGGGGCCACTGTGGCTGTGTGGTTATAGTCAATTAGGGGGCCACTGTGGCTGTGTGGTTATAGTCAATTAGGGGGCCACTGTGGCTGTGTGGTTATAGTCAATTAGGGGGCCACTGTGGCTGTGTGGTTATAGTCAATTAGGGGGCCACTGTTGCTGTGTGGTTATAGTCAATTAGGGGGCCACTGTTGCTGTGTGGTTATAGTCAATTAGGGGGCCACTGTGGCTGTGTGGTTATAGTCAATTAGTGGGCCACTGTGGCTGTGTGGTTATAGTCAATTAGTGGGCCACTGTGGCTGTGTGGTTATAGTCAATTAGGGGGCCACTGTGGCTGTGTGGTTATAGTCAATTAGGGGGCCACTGTGGCTGTGTGGTTATAGTCAATTAGTGGGCCACTGTGGCTGTGTGGTTATAGTCAATTAGTGGGCCACTGTGGCTGTGTGGTTATAGTCAATTAGGGGGCCACTGTGGCTGTGTGGTTATAGTCAATTAGGGGGCCACTGTGGCTGTGTGGTTATAGTCAATTAGGGGGCCACTGTGGCTGTGTGGTTATAGTCAATTAGGGGGCCACTGTGGCTGTGTGGTTATAGTCAATTAGTGGGCCACTGTGGCTGTGTGGTTATAGTCAATTAGGGGGCCACTGTGGCTGTGTGGTTATAGTCAATTAGGGGCCACTGTGGCTGTGTGGTTATAGTCAATTAGGGGGCCACTGTGGCTGTGTGGTTATAGTCAATTAGGGGGCCACTGTGGCTGTGTGGTTATAGTCAATTAGGGGGCCACTGTGGCTGTGTGGTTATAGTCAATTAGGGGCCACTGTGGCTGTGTGGTTATAGTCAATTAGGGGGCCACTGTGGCTGTGTGGTTATAGTCAATTAGGGGCCACTGTGGCTGTGTGGTTATAGTCAATTAGGGGGCCACTGTGGCTGTGTGGTTATAGTCAATTAGGGGGCCACTGTGGCTGTGTGGTTATAGTCAATTAGGGGCCACTGTGGCTGTGTGGTTATAGTCAATTAGGGGCCACTGTGGCTGTGTGGTTATAGTCAACCACCTTATAGTCAATTAGGGGGCCACTGTGGCTGTGTGGTTATAGTCAATTAGGGGGCCACTGTGGCTGTGTGGTTATAGTCAATTAGTGGGCCACTGTGGCTGTGTGGTTATAGTCAATTAGGGGGCCACTGTGGCTGTGTGGTTATAGTCAATTAGTGGGCCACTGTGGCTGTGTGGTTATAGTCAATTAGGGGGCCACTGTGGCTGTGTGGTTATAGTCAATTAGGGGGCCACTGTGGCTGTGTGGTTATAGTCAATTAGGGGCCACTGTGACTGTGTGTTATAGTCAATTAGGGGGCCACTGTGGCTGTGTGGTTATAGTCAATTAGGGGGCCACTGTGGCTGTGTGGTTATAGTCAATTAGTGGGCCACTGTGACTGTGTGGTTATAGTCAATTAGTGGGCCACTGTGGCTGTGTGGTTATAGTCAATTAGGGGGCCACTGTGGCTGTGTGGTATAGTCAATTAGGGGCCACTGTGGCTGTGTGGTTATAGTCAATTAGGGGGCCACTGTGGCTGTGTGGTTATAGTCAATTAGGGGGCCACTGTGGCTGTGTGGTTATAGTCAATTAGTGGGCCACTGTGGCTGTGTGGTTATAGTCAATTAGGGGGCCACTGTGGCTGTGTGGTTATAGTCAATAGGGGGCCACTGTGGCTGTGTGGTTATAGTCAATTAGTGGGCCACTGTGGCTGTGTGGTTATAGTCAATTGGGGGCCACTGTGGCTGTGTGGTTATAGTCAATTAGGGAGCCACTGTGGCTGTGTGGTTATAGTCAATTAGGGGGCCACTGTGGCTGTGTGGTTATAGTCAATTAGGGGGCCACTGTGGCTGTGTGGTTATAGTCAATTAGGGGGCCACTGTGGCTGTGTGGTTATAGTCAATTAGGGGGCCACTGTGGCTGTGTGGTTATAGT
>CM026387.1:53608501-53628020 GCA_014843695.1 Archivesica marissinica
GGAGCACTACGTTACTACATGTCTGGAGCACTACGTTACTACATGTCTGGAACACTACGTTACTACATGTCTGGATCACTACGTTACTACATGTCTGGAGTACTGTGTTACTACATGTCTGGAGTACTGTGTTACTACATGTCTGGAACACTACGTTACTACATGTCTGGAACACTACGTTACTACATGTCTGGAGTACTGTGTTACTATATGTCTGGAACACTACGTTACTACATGTCTGGAACACTACGTTACTACATGTCTGGAGTACTGTGTTACTACATGTCTGGAACACTACGTTACTACATGTCTGGAACACTACGTTACTACATGTCTGGAGTACTGTGTTACTACATGTCTGGAGCACTACATTACTACATGTCTGGAGCACTACGTTACTACATGTCTGGAACACTACGTTACTACATGTCTGGAGCATTACGTTACTACATGTCTGGAACACTACGTTACGACATGTCTGGAGTACTACGTTACTACATGTCTGCAACACTACGTTACTACATGTCTGGAACACTACGTTACTACATGTCTGGAGCACTACGTTACTTCATGTCTGGAACACTACGTTACGACATGTCTGGAGTACTACGTTACTACATGTCTGGAATACTACGTTACTACATGTCTGGAACACTACGTTACTACATGTCTAGAGCACTACGTTAGTACATGTCTGGAGCACTACGTTACTACATGTCTGGTGCACTGCGTTACTACATGTCTGGAACACTACGTTACTACATGTTTGGAACACTACGTTGCTACATGTCTAGAGCACTACGTTACTACATGTCTGGAGCACTACGTTACTACATGTCTGGTGCACTGCGTTACTACATGTCTGGAGCACTGCGTTACACATGTCTGGAGCACTACGTTACTACATGTCTGGAACACTATGTTACTACATGTCTGGAGTACTGTGTTACTACATGTCTGGAGCACTACGTTACTATATGTCTGGAACACTACGTTACTACATGTCTGGAACACTACGTTACTACATGTCTGGAGCACTACGTTACTACATGTCTGGAGTACTACGTTATTACATGTCTGGAGCACTACATTACTAAATGTCTGGAACACTACATTACTAAATGTCTGGAACACTACGCTACTACATGTCTGGAACACTACGTTACTACATGTCTGGAACACTACGTTACTACATGTCCGGAGCACTACGTTACTACATGTCTGGAGCACTACGTTACTACATGTCTGGAACACTACGTTACTACATGTCTGGAGCACTACGTTACTACCTGTCTGGAGCACTACGTTACTACATATCTGGAGCACTACGTTACTACATGTCTGGAGCACTACGTTACTACATGTCTGGAACACTGCGTTACTACATGTCTGGAACACTACGTTACTACATGTCTGGAGCACTACGTTACTACATGTCTGGAGCACTACGTTACTACATGTCTGGAACACTACGTTACTACATGTTTGGAACACTACGTTACTACATGTCTGGAACACTACGTTACTACATGTCTGGAACACTCCGTTACTACATGTTTAGAGCACTGTATTACTACATGACTAGTGCACTACGTTACTACATGTCTGGAACACTGCATTACTACATGTCTGGAGCACTACGTTACTACATGTCTGGAGCACTACGTTACTACATGTCTAGAGCACTACGTTACTACATGTCTAGTGCACTACGTTACTACATGTCTGGAGCACTACGTTACTACATGTCTGGAGCACTACGTTACTACATGTCTGGAACACTGCGTTACTACATGTCTGGAGCACTACGTTACTACATGTCTAGAGCACTACGTTACTACATATCTGGAGAACTACGTTACTACATATCTAGAGCACTACGTTACTACATGTCTGGAACACTACGTTACTACATGTCTGGAGCACTGCGTTACTTCATGTCTGGAGCACTACGTTACTACATGTCTAGAGCACTACGTTACTACATGTCTGGAGCACTGCGTTACTACATGTCTGGAACACTTCGTTACTACATGTCTGGAGCACTACGTTACTACATGTCTGGAGCACTACGTTACTACATGTCTGGAGCACTACGTTACTATATGTCTGGAACACTACGTTACTACATGTCTGGAGCACTACGTTACTACATGTCTGGAGCACTACGTTACTACATGTCTTGAGTACTACGTTACTACATGTCTGGAGCACTACGTTACTACATGTCTGGAACACTACGTTACTGCATGTCTGGAGCACTACGTTACTACATGTCTGGAACACTACGTTTCTATATGTCTGGAACACTGCGTTACTACATGTCTGGAGCACTACGTTGCTACATGTCTGGAACACTACATTACTAAATATCTGGAACACTACGTTATTACATGTCTGGAACACTACGTTACTACATGTCCGGATCACTACGTTACTACATGTCTGGAGTACTGTGTTACTACATGTCTGGAGTACTGTGTTACTACATGTCTGGAACACTACGTTACTACATGTCTGGAAAACTACGTTACTACATGTCTGGAGTACTGTGTTACTATATGTCTGGAACACTACGTTACTACATATCTGGAACACTACGTTACTACATGTCTGGAGTACTGTGTTACTACATGTCTGGAACACTACGTTACTACATGTCTGGAACACTACGTTACTACATGTCTGGAGTACTGTGTTACTACATGTCTGGAGCACTACATTACTACATGTCTGGAGCACTACGTTACTACATGTCTGGAACACTACGTTACTACATGTCTGGAGCATTACGTTACTACATGTCTGGAGTACTACGTTACTACATGTCTGGAGCACTACATTACTAAATGTCTGGAACACTACATTACTAAATGTCTGGAACACTACGTTACTACATGTCTGGAACACTACGTTACTACATGTCTGGAACACTACGTTACTACATGTCCGGAGCACTACGTTACTACATGTCTGGAGCACTACGTTACTACATGTCTGGAACACTACGTTACTACATGTCTGGAGCACTACGTTACTACCTGTCTGGAGCACTACGTTACTACATGTCTGGAGCACTACGTTACTACATGTCTGGAGCACTACGTTACTACATGTCTGGAACACTGCGTTACTACATGTCTGGAACACTACGTTACTACATGTCTGGAGCACTACGTTACTACATGTCTGGAGCACTACGTTACTACATGTCTGGAACACTACGTTACTACATGTTTGGAACACTACGTTACTACATGTCTGGAACACTACGTTACTACATGTCTGGACACTCCGTTACTACATGTTTAGAGCACTGTATTACTACATGACTAGTGCACTACGTTACTACATGTCTGGAACACTGCGTTACTACATGTCTGGAGCACTACGTTACTACATGTCTGGAGCACTACGTTACTACATGTCTGGAGCACTACGTTACTACATGTCTGGAACACTACGTTACTACATGTCTGGAGCACTACGTTACTACATGTCTGGAGCACTACGTTACTACATGTCTGGAACACTACGTTACTACATGTCTGGAGCACTACATTACTACATGTCTGGAGCACTACGTTACTACATGTCTGGAGCACTACGTTACTACATGTCTGGAGCACTACGTTACTACATGTCTGGAACACTGCGTTACTACATGTCTGGAACACTACGTTACTACATGTTTGGAACACTACGTTACTACATGTCTGGAACACTACGTTACTACATGTCTGGAACACTCCGTTACTACATGTTTAGAGCACTGTATTACTACATGACTAGTGCACTACGTTACTACATGTCTGGATCACTGCGTTACTACATGTCTGGAGCACTACGTTACTACATGTCTGGAACACTGCGTTACTACATGTCTGGAGCACTACGTTACTACATGTCTGGAGCACTACGTTACTACATGTCTGGAGCACTACGTTACTACATGTCTAGAGCACTATGTTACTACATGTCTAGTGCACTACGTTACTACATGTCTGGAGCACTACGTTACTACATGTCTGGAGCACTACGTTACTACATGTCTGGAACACTGCGTTACTACATGTCTGGAGCACTACGTTACTACATGTCTAGAGCACTACGTTACTACATATCTGGAGAACTACGTTACTACATATCTAGAGCACTACGTTACTACATGTCTGGAACACTACGTTACTACATGTCCGGATCACTACGTTACTACATGTCTGGAACACTACGTTACTACATGTCTGGAGCACTACGTTACTACATGTCTGGAGCACTACGTTACTACATATCTGGAGCACTACGTTACTACATGTCTGGAGTACTGTGTTACTACATGTCTGGAGTACTGTGTTACTACATGTATGGAACACTACGTTACTACATGTCTGGAACACTACGTTACTACATGTCTGGAGTACTGTGTTACTATATGTCTGGAACACTACGTTACTACATGTCTGGAGTACTGTGTTACTACATGTCTGGAGTACTACGTTACTACATGTCTGCAACACTACGTTACTACATGTCTGGAACACTACGTTACTACATGTCTGGAGCACTACGTTACTACATGTCTGGTGCACTGCGTTACTACATGTCTGGAGCACTGCGTTACTACATGTCTGGAGCACTACGTTACTACATGTCTGGAACACTATGTTACTACATGTCTGGAGTACTGTGTTACTACATGTCTGGAGCACTACGTTACTATATGTCTGGAACACTACGTTACTACATGTCTGGAACACTACGTTACTACATGTCTGGAGCACTACGTTACTACATGTCTGGAGTACTACGTTACTACATGTCTGGAGCACTACATTACTAAATGTCTGGAACACTACATTACTAAATGTCTGGAACACTACGTTACTACATGTCTGGAACACTACGTTACTACATGTCTGGAACACTACGTTACTACATGTCCGGAGCACTACGTTACTACATGTCTGGAGCACTACGTTACTACATGTCTGGAACACTACGTTACTACATGTCTGGAGCACTACGTTACTACCTGTCTGGAGCACTACGTTACTACATGTCTGGAGCACTACGTTACTACATGTCTGGAGCACTACGTTACTACATGTCTGGAACACTGCGTTACTACATGTCTGGAACACTACGTTACTACATGTCTGGAGCACTACGTTACTACATGTCTGGAGCACTACGTTACTACATGTCTGGAACACTACGTTACTACATGTTTGGAACACTACGTTACTACATGTCTGGAACACTACGTTACTACATGTCTGGAACACTCCGTTACTACATGTTTAGAGCACTGTATTACTACATGACTAGTGCACTACGTTACTACATGTCTGGAACACTGCGTTACTACATGTCTGGAGCACTACGTTACTACATGTCTGGAACACTGCGTTACTACATGTCTGGAGCACTACGTTACTACATGTCTGGAGCACTACGTTACTACATGTCTGGAGCACTACGTTACTACATGTCTAGAGCACTACGTTACTACATGTCTAGTGCACTACGTTACTACATGTCTGGAGCACTACGTTACTACATGTCTGGAGCACTACGTTACTACATGTCTGGAACACTGCGTTACTACATGTCTGGAGCACTACGTTACTACATGTCTAGAGCACTACGTTACTACATATCTGGAGAACTACGTTACTACATATCTAGAGCACTACGTTACTACATGTCTGGAACACTACGTTACTACATGTCTGGAGCACTGCGTTACTTCATGTCTGGAGCACTACGTTACTACATGTCTAGAGCACTACGTTACTACATGTCTGGAGCACTGCGTTACTACATGTCTGGAACACTTCGTTACTACATGTCTGGAGCACTACGTTACTACATGTCTGGAGCACTACGTTACTACATGTCTGGAGCACTACGTTACTACATGTCTGGAACACTACGTTACTACATGTCTGGAGCACTACGTTACTACATGTCTGGAGCACTACGTTACTACATGTCTGGAGCACTACGTTACTACATGTCTGGAGCACTACGTTACTACATGTCTGGAGCACTACGTTACTACATGTCTGGAGCATGTCGTTACTACATGTCTGGAACACGTCGTTACTACATGTCTGGAACACTACGTTACTACATGTCTGGAGCACTGCGTTACTACATGTCTGGAGCACTACGTTACTACATGTCTAGAGCACTACGTTACTACATGTCTGGAGCACTTCGTTACTACATGTCTGGAGCACTACGTTACTACATGTCTGGAGCATTACGTTACTACATGTCTGGAGCACTACATTACTACATGTCTGGAGCACTACGTTACTACATGTCTGGAACACTATGTTACTACATGTCTGGAGTACTGTGTTACTACATGTCTGGAGCACTACGTTACTATATGTCTGGAACACTACGTTACTACATGTCTGGAACACTACGTTACTACATGTCTGGATCACTACGTTACTACATGTCTGGAGTACTACGTTACTACATGTCTGGAGCACTACATTACTAAATGTCTGGAACACTACATTACTAAATGTCTGGAACACTACGTTACTACATGTCTGGAACACTACGTTACTACATGTCTGGAACACTACGTTACTACATGTCCGGAGCACTACGTTACTACATGTCTGGAGCACTACGTTACTACATGTCTGGAACACTACGTTACTACATGTCTGGAGCACTACATTACTACATGTCTGGAGCACTACGTTACTACATGTCTGGAGCACTACGTTACTACATGTCTGGAGCACTACGTTACTACATGTCTGGAACACTGCGTTTCTACATGTCTGGAACACTACGTTACTACATGTTTGGAACACTACGTTACTACATGTCTGGAACACTACGTTACTACATGTCTGGAACACTCCGTTACTACATGTTTAGAGCACTGTATTACTACATGACTAGTGCACTACGTTACTACATGTCTGGAACACTGCGATACTACATGTCTGGAGCACTACGTTACTACATGTCTGGAACACTGCGTTACTACATGTCTGGAGCACTACGTTACTACATGTCTGGAGCACTACGTTACTACATGTCTGGAGCACTACGTTACTACATGTCTAGAGCACTACGTTACTACATGTCTAGTGCACTACGTTACTACATGTCTGGAGCACTACGTTACTACATGTCTGGAGCACTACGTTACTACATGTCTGGAACACTGCGTTACTACATGTCTGGAGCACTACGTTACTACATGTCTAGAGCACTACGTTACTACATATCTGGAGAACTACGTTACTACATATCTAGAGCACTACGTTACTACATGTCTGGAACACTACGTTACTACATGTCTGGAGCACTGCGTTACTACATGTCTGGAGCACTACGTTACTACATGTCTAGAGCACTACGTTACTACATGTCTGGAGCACTGCGTTACTACATGTCTGGAACACTTCGTTACTACATGTCTGGAGCACTACGTTACTACATGTCTGGAGCATTACGTTACTACATGTCTGGAACACTACGTTACTACATGTCTGGAGCACTGCGTTACTTCATGTCTGGAGCACTACGTTACTACATGTCTAGAGCACTATGTTACTACATGTCTGGAGCACTGCGTTACTACATGTCTGGAACACTTCGTTACTACATGTCTGGAGCACTACGTTACTACATGTCTGGAGCACTACGATACTACATGTCTGGAGCACTATGTTACTACATGTCTGGAGCACTACGTTACTACATGTCTGGAGCACTACGTTACTACATGTCTGGAGCACTACGTTACTACATGTCTGGAGCACTACGTTACTACATGTCTGGAGCACTACGTTACTACATGTCTGGAGCACTACGTTACTACATGTCTGGAGCACTACGTTACTACATGTCTGGAGCATGTCGTTACTACATGTCTGGAACACGTCGTTACTACATGTCTGGAACACTACGTTACTACATGTCTGGAGCACTGCGTTACTACATGTCTGGAGCACTACGTTACTACATGTCTAGAGCACTACGTTACTACATGTCTGGAGCACTTCGTTACTACATGTCTGGAGCACTACGTTACTACATGTCTGGAGCATTACGTTACTACATGTCTGGAGCACTACATTACTACATGTCTGGAGCACTACGTTACTACATGTCTGGAACACTATGTTACTACATGTCTGGAGTACTGTGTTACTACATGTCTGGAGCACTACGTTACTATATGTCTGGAACACTACGTTACTACATGTCTGGAACACTACGTTACTACATGTCTGGATCACTACGTTACTACATGTCTGGAGTACTACGTTACTACATGTCTGGAGCACTACATTACTAAATGTCTGGAACACTACATTACTAAATGTCTGGAACACTACGTTACTACATGTCTGGAACACTACGTTACTACATGTCTGGAACACTACGTTACTACATGTCCGGAGCACTACGTTACTACATGTCTGGAGCACTACGTTACTACATGTCTGGAACACTACGTTACTACATGTCTGGAGCACTACATTACTACCTGTCTGGAGCACTACGTTACTACATGTCTGGAGCACTACGTTACTACATGTCTGGAGCACTACGTTACTACATGTCTGGAACACTGCGTTTCTACATGTCTGGAACACTACGTTACTACATGTTTGGAACACTACGTTACTACATGTCTGGAACACTACGTTACTACATGTCTGGAACACTCCGTTACTACATGTTTAGAGCACTGTATTACTACATGACTAGTGCACTACGTTACTACATGTCTGGAACACTGCGATACTACATGTCTGGAGCACTACGTTACTACATGTCTGGAACACTGCGTTACTACATGTCTGGAGCACTACGTTACTACATGTCTGGAGCACTACGTTACTACATGTCTGGAGCACTACGTTACTACATGTCTAGAGCACTATGTTACTACATGTCTAGTGCACTACGTTACTACATGTCTGGAGCACTACGTTACTACATGTCTGGAGCACTACGTTACTACATGTCTGGAACACTGCGTTACTACATGTCTGGAGCACTACGTTACTACATGTCTAGAGCACTACGTTACTACATATCTGGAGAACTACGTTACTACATATCTAGAGCACTACGTTACTACATGTCTGGAACACTACGTTACTACATGTCTGGAGCACTGCGTTACTACATGTCTGGAGCACTACGTTACTACATGTCTAGAGCATTACGTTACTACATGTCTGGAGCACTGCGTTACTACATGTCTGGAACACTTCGTTACTACATGTCTGGAGCACTACGTTACTACATGTCTGGAGCATTACGTTACTACATGTCTGGAGCACTATGTTACTACATGTCTGGAGCACTACGTTACTACATGTCTGGAGCACTACGTTACTACATGTCTGGAGCACTACGTTACTACATGTCTGGAGCACTACGTTACTACATGTCTGGAGCACTACGTTACTACATGTCTGGAGCATGTCGTTACTACATGTCTGGAACACGTCGTTACTATATGTCTGGAACACTACGTTACTACATGTCTGGAGCACTGCGTTACTACATGTCTGGAGCACTACGTTACTACATGTCTAGAGCACTACGTTACTACATGTCTGGAGCACTTCGTTACTACATGTCTGGAGCACTACGTTACTACATGTCTGGAGCATTACGTTACTACATGTCTGGAGCACTACATTACTACATGTCTGGAGCACTACGTTACTACATGTCTGGAACACTTCGTTACTACATGTCTGGAGCACTTCGTTACTACATGTCTGGAGCACTACGTTACTACATGTCTGGAACACTTCGTTACTACATGTCTGGAACACTTCGTTACTACATGTCTGGAACACTTCGTTACTACATGTCTGGAACACTTCGTTACTACATGTCTGGAGCACTACGTTACTACATGTCTGGAGCACTTCGTTACTACATGTCTGGAGCATTACGTTACTACATGTCTGGAGCACTTCGTTACTACATGTCTGGAGCACTACGTTACTACATGTCTGGAACACTACGTTACTACATGTCTGGAGCACGTCGTTACTACATGTCTGTAACACTACGTTACTACATCTCTGGAGCACGTTGTTACTACATGTCTGGAGCACGTCGTTACTACATGTCTGTAGCACTTCGTTACTACATCTCTGGAGCACTTCGTTACTACATTTCTTGACAAGTACATAATTACTACATTTCTTTACAAGTATTTCATTAAGTACTACATTTCGGGACGACTAATTGTATTATTACACTTGAGGATACATTTCGTCTGCTGCCATAATACGATTGCATATTAAATCATACATTCTTGCCTATTATCATGACATATGCATGTAATGTAATACATGCAGCTATTTGTTAAGCTCGGGTTTACTGCTGACTCATTGAAAGACATTTCTAATGTGTCTATTGCGTCCCCTGTGCAGATATCATCCTATTAATCACTAAATGTATATTGGTGCTATGTGGAATGTTTTTGCTCTGTTCGCTAATAATATGCTTATTAACAGTATGTTTATTATCATGTTAATATATATGTTAATTATTATGTTAATTACTATGTTAATTATTATGTTAATTACAATGTTAACACCTATGTTAATACTATATTAATTACCATGTTAATATATATGTTAATATATATGATAATTACTATGTTAATTACCATGTTAATATATATGTTAATATCTATGATAATTACTATGTTAATTACCATGTTAATATCTATGATAATTACTATGTTAATTACCATGTTAATATTTATGTTAATATCTATGATAATTACTATGTTAATTACCATGTTAATATCTATGATAATTACTATGTTAATTACCATGTTAATATTTATGTTAATATCTATGATAATTACTATGTTAATTACCATGTTAATATTTATGTTAATTACCATGTTGATATCTAGGTTAATTACAATGTTAATTAATGTGTTAATTACTTACACAAATTTACTTTAACTTGATTGCGAAAACTATTGTTTACAATATTATATTAATCGCCCTCCAGATTTCATTTATGATGGAATCCATCGCCATGAGGGAGAGTGAAGAGGCAATGTGGAATTTTAGTGTCTTGCCTGCGGGTACAATCTTAACGGCTACAGCTGTGTGCGAACTCCAGACCTCTCACTCATGAAACGAACGCGCTACCACTACGCTATCACGACTTTCAATCATGTTAATTAAGTGATTACAAATGTCCACAGTATCATATACCCCTTACAGATAGTGTAGCAATATCATATGAAAATGCAGTGAAACTACGATAAAAAAACAACAGAGGATACAAATTAAAAAACCCTTTCCCCCTTTATGAGTATACAGTGGAAGTAACTGGCCAATAGTTCTCAATATAAATATGTTCACTCTCGCTATATTAGTAAGTTGGTATGATAAAGCAAAATTTGGTAATTTAGTTAAATATATTTATTTAGCAACAAGTAAAAGAAACGATATTAATTAACTAAATGAATGTTCCTACTTGTAAAATATTGATTTGTGAGACACTGAATACCAACTATATAAACAAACAATATATTTCGTAAATGTTAATACTATGCTTACTCAAACCTTATATAGTATCATGCTTTTCTGCAATCTGTGTATGTATCCGCTAATCATGTTTCTTGGCGATAGACATGTATATGTTTATGCCCATACAAACTTTGACTCAACTTGACTATTACAGTACTATATAGTGCTTAGGATTGTGTAATTATATGTATCAGATATCTGAGACTCACATATGCTTTCTTAGAGCGATGACTTTATTCAAATTTTATTATAATATATACACTCAAAATTCCCCGGTTACCTAGAGCTTTACAGCATTTGGGACACACATCAACATTTGGGACACACATCAACATTTGGGACATCAATAATATATCAATATTTATATTATCGTGTTTGATACATTTTATTACGGATCTTTATGCAATGAATTGTTGTATGGAATACAATGCAATAACTAACATATTGAACATATTTATATTAGGCGGGGTCAGTAATCAGCGGTTAACACATTGGACTGCGAATCCATGGATCGCTGGTTCGATCCGCAGTCTGACCATAGTACTATTAACTGTCTCAGATGGGACGTTAAACCGATTTCTTGTGTCGATACACCGTGTACGTAAAATAACTAGAGGAGACTATAGACTGGGTCTGTATCATTGCATTATCCTCAACCATCTAAACGGACTAATCTCTTGAGGAGGCGTCGCTCATATGAGTACGCGGTAAAGACGATAAATAAATGTTAGACACACATTATCAGAGTAAGTGATCGCATGTGCGATCAATC
Organism: Archivesica marissinica; assembly: GCA_014843695.1. Taxonomy (NCBI): domain Eukaryota; kingdom Metazoa; phylum Mollusca; class Bivalvia; order Venerida; family Vesicomyidae; genus Archivesica; species Archivesica marissinica. The sequence goes on from CM026387.1 coordinate 53,620,850, forward strand.
GTTTGATCCTAATAATATTAACAGCGTTTCAAATTGGACTTTAGACATAGGTGTCGTGTCGATGTTTTACACCGTGCACGTAAAAGAGCCAGAGGATAGTCTGGAATGGGTCTCTGTCTGTATCATTGCACTATCCTCCAACATCTAAAATAACTATTATAATCGGTAGCGACGATACAGAAACGAAAAACACGCACATAGTACCAAGCAAGCAGCAATGGACGGCACACATAGTACCAAGCAAGCAGCAATGGACGACACACACATAGTACCAAGCAAGCAGCAATGGACGGCACACATAGTACCAAGCAAGCAGCAATGGACGACACACACATAGTACCAATCAAGCAGCAATGTACGACACACATAGTACCAATCAAGCAGCAATGGACGATACACACATAGTACCAAGCAAGCAGCAATGGACGATACACACATAGTACCAATCAAGCAGCAATGTACGACACACATAGTACCAATCAAGCAGCAATGTACGACACACATAGTACCAATCAAGCAGCAATGTACGACACACATAGTACCAAGCAAGCAGCAATGGACGACACACACACATAGTACCAATCAAGCAGCAATGGACGACACACACATAGTACCAAGCAAACAACAATGGACGGCACACATAGTACCAAGCAAGCAGCAATGGACGACACACACATATTACCAATCAAGCAGCAATGTACGACACACATAGTACCAATCAAGCAGCAATGGACGATACACACATATTACCATTCAAGCAGCAATGTACGACACACATAGTACCAATCAAGCAGCAATGTACGACACACATAGTACCAATCAAGCAGCAATGTACGACACACATAGTACCAAGCAAGCAGCAATGGACGACACACACACATAGTACCAAACAAGCAGCAATGGACGACACACGCACATAGTACCAAGCAAGCAGCAATGGACGACACACACACATAGTACCAAACAAGCAGCAATGGACGACACATGCACATAGTACCAAGCAAGCAGCAATGTACGATACACACATAGTACCAAGCAAGCAGCAATGGACGACACACACATAGTACCAAGCAAGCAGCAATGTACGATACACACATAGTACCAAGCAAGCAGCAATGGACGACACACACATAGTACCAAGCAAACAGCAATGGACGGCACACACAGTACCAAGCAAGCAGCAATGGACGCACACACACACAGTACCAAGCAAGCAGCAATGTATGACACACACACACACATAGTACCAAGCAAGCAGCAATGGACGACACACACATAGTACCAAGCAAGCAGCAATTTACGACACACACACATAGTACCAATCAAGCAGCAATGGACGACACACATAGTACCAAACAAGCAGCAATGGACGACACGCATAGTACCAAGCAAGCAGCAAGGGGCGACACACACATAGTACCAAACAAGCAGTAATGGACGACACACATAGTACCAAACAAGCAGCAATGGACGACACACATAGTACCAAGCAAGCAGCAATGGACGACACACATAGTTCCAAACAAGCAGCAATGGACGACACACATATAGTACCAAACAAGCAGCAATGGACGATACACACATAGTACCAAGCAAGCAGCAATGGACGATACACATATAGTACCAAACAAGCAGCAATGGACGATACACACATAGTACCAAGCAAGCAGCAATGGACGATACACACATAGTACCAAGCAAGCAGCAATGGACGACACACATAGTACCAAGCAAGTAGCAATGGACGACACACATAGTACCAAGCAAGTAGCAATGGACGACACACACATAGTACCAAACAAGCAGCAATGGACGACACACATAGTACCAAGCAATCAGCAATGGACGGCACACACAGTACCAAGCAAGCAGCAATGGACGACACACATAGTACCAAGCAATCAGCAATGGACGGCACACACAGTACCAAGCAAGCAGCAATGGACGATACACACATAGTACCAAGCAAGCAGCAATGGACGATACACACATAGTACCAAACAAGCAGCAATGGACGACACATATAGTACCAAGCAAGTAGCAATGGACGACACACGCACATTGTACCAAGCAAGCAGCAATGGACGACACACGCACATAGTACCAAGCAAGCAGCAATGGACGATACACACATAGTACCAAGCAATCAGCAATGGACGATACACACACATAGTACCAAGCAATCAGCAATGGACGATACACACACATAGTACCAAGCAAGCAGCAATGGACGACACACACATAGTACCAAGCAATCAGCAATGGACGATACACACACATAGTACCAAGCAAGCAGCAATGGACGACACACACATAGTACCAAGCAAGCAGCAATGGACGACACACATAGTACCAAGCAAGCAGCAATGGACGACACACATAGTACCAAGCAAGCAGCAATGGACGACACACATAGTACCAAGCAATCAGCAATGGACGATACACACATAGTACCAAGCAAGCAGCAATGGACGACACACACACATAGTACCAAACAAGCAGCAATGGACGACACACATAGTACCAAGCAAGCAGCAATGGACGATACACACATAGTACCAATCAAGCAGCAATGGACGATACACACATAGTACCAAGCAAGCAGCAATGTACGACACACACACATAGTACCAAGCAAGGAGCAATGGACGATACACACATAGTACCAAGCAAGGAGCAATGGACGATACACACATAGTACCAAGCAAGCAGCAATGGACGACACACACACATAGTACCAAGCAAGCAGCAATGGACGACACACACACATAGTACCAAACAAGCAGCAATGGAAGATAATCTGATAAATCCTATCATTAGTATGACCCGTTCGTAGTGGGGCCTCCATGGCCGAGAGGTTGAAATGTCTGAAATACTGCTCTGATGGGGCATCCGGACCCTCATCCACCAAATAATAGCTGGAGCTATTAGCGACTATACACCAAATAACAAACACACACAACAACCGTCAGCTTCTTAATAGTTTATACACATTTATTTTAGCTCGATTGCGAAACAAGTTCTTACAACTTATATTAATCACTATTGAGACCTCACTCCTGATAGAATCCATCGCCACGAGGGAGAGAGAAGATGCAACGTAGAATTTAAATGCATTGCCTAAGGGCACACTCGTAACAGCTCCACCGTTCGCACCTGAAGCTAACGCGCATCACTGCGCTATCACGACTTCCACTGCGCTATCACGACCGCTTCTTAATAATTTAATGTAGCTTGTTTGTTCATCCTCAGTTATTAATACATGTAAAGTATACACTTGAATATGTATATAACCAGTCCCGAGATGCATGTATATTATCTCAGTAATTATTTTAGTAATTATCTTTAGTAATAAGTATGTAAATAATACTCTACGTTCAATGATGCATATTCACGTGTCACAGGATGAAATTTTTGTTCTTCCCACTTATCCTCAACTCCGATAGCCTATACTCTAACTGTTACTAACCCGGCACATGTAACTCGATCTACCATGTCCGGATACCTTGTGCAATGCTTTGTTGCACTTGTTATCTCGACGTTGTTGGGTCGAGTTACGATCACAATAAATATCTATGATATATATGAATAACTGTGTTGTTTCAGGTTAGTTACGTTTATTATTTCGTTATAGGTATCTTTATAACATACTTACTGTGACTGGGACATGTAAGAACTATGTGTTTATTAACTGTGCATTTCTTCACCATATATGTACATAGCCTGGTGTATCTTATACATTTTGTAATACCTTGTGCAATGCTTTGTTGCACTTGTTATCTCGACGTTGTTGGGTCGAGTTACGATCACAATAAATATCTATGATATATATGAATAACTGTGTTGTTTCAGTTATCTACCCAGCATACCCACAGCGGACCCTCAATAAATGTATGCCGACTGGGCTACGTCGACATTGGCGCCCAACGAGGGACTCAGGGTGATCAGGGCCGGAATTTTGAATCAACACTTATCAAGGAGATAAGTGTTGATTCAAAATTCCGGCCCTGATCACTGTGGATTCTAGCAGGGAATCCGTAATGGACTACGAAATTTTCAAACAGAACACGAGCGGTCGTCTTTGTAGTCTGGCTGGTGTGGAGAAAACTAGGACTACACCCTATCATGCTATGGGAAATGGAATGGTTGAAAGATTTAACCAAACACTACTAAAAATGCTTGGTACTCTGGAAGAGCATCAAAAGTCGGACTGGAAGGCTCATGTTCCGGGTCTGGTGCATGCCTACAATGCTACTCAGCATGATAGTACGGGTTTTTCACCGTATTTTCTAATGTTTGGCAGGCACCCTAGGCTCGCTATTGATGCTTTCCTAGGGTTACCTAAAGACAGTTTAACTTCAGGTCTACGTTCTGAGTACGTAGTTAAACTACACGATCGTCTACGTTCTGCTTATGCGAAGGCCCGGGAGATAGCCGCCAGAACGTCGTCATCGAATAAGTCTCGCTATGATGAGAAGGCTCGCAGCACAGTGCTTTATCCAGGAGATCGTGTTCTTGTACGCAACGTCACTATCCGTGGAAAACAGAAACTCGCAGACAAATGGGAGAATCACCCATACATTGTACTTCGTCAGCCTATTGAGGACATGCCTGTCTACGAAGTTAAGCGTGAGGGCTCACGATTCAAAAAGTCTCGGACACTTCATCGTAACCTTCTCCTTCCGTTTATGACTATCACAGACAGAATAGAAGAATCAGCGCTGACAGATGATGAGATAAACACGGATGCAGTCGATGATCCACTTGAAGCAGATGGAGAGCATGATTTGGACATGGATGATACGGGCAATGCATTTATCAATGCATCTGAAGATGAAAGTGACAAAGCAAGTGTCCAGCCTGTTCGTCCATATATTATCCCCAGGAGACGGAAGCCTGGAGATATGGGATTGTCTCCACCATGCAGACCAATAAGACAGCACAAGCAACCGAAGTGGATGACGACGGGAGATTGGAAATTGTGACAAGCAACAGCACAGTTCAGCCTACATGATAGAAGTGATGATGTGTATTATATTTAATGATGTGTAGTATTTTGTGAACTAGTGTATGTGTGTGTATACTTGTTCATTTTACCATAGCCAAGTCTAGAGAATTATATATAACATTGAATGTTGGCTATTTAATATTGAACTTACGTCGCCCTTAGTTTTTTGGTGAAGTAGTTGATTATATTGTTGAACGAGACAATTGAATGCACTGCAGTAGTGTAATATATATTACTAATGCTGGATGTATGTATGTATGTATATATGTATTGTGTATGAACATGTATCCGACCGAACCTTATTGTTGCATATTGCAGCGCTGTGTTCTTAAATCTGCTATGTTAAGCAATACTAGATACATCTTGTACCTAGTTGAAGAAATTCCCTGCGTGAGACTTTAATACTACCAATGGTAGTGTACACATGAGTTGTAGCCCAGCCAACGTGTTTACCCTTGTTGTTTTATGAAATTTCTTAGAATTTCCATTCTTTTATTTTAGTTCATTTCTTTAGTTTGTTTTTTTGTTTATTTCAGGCTGATGTACAGAAAAGTCAGGAGCCTTTTTCTCCAACCAGAGGAAATATGTCACAGGATGAAATGTTAATGTTTTATATTCACGCGGACCATAACTTGTAATATAAATAAATACCATCAACTACCACTTGTCCCTGTGATTCTCTTTAGATCATTACCATATGTCCCGTTATTTTTGTTCTTCCCACTTATCCTCAACTCCGATAGCCTATACTCTAACTGTTACTAACCCGGCACATGTAACTCGATCTACCATGTCCGGATACCTTGTGCAATGCTTTGTTGCACTTGTTATCTCGACGTTGTTGGGTCGAGTTACGATCACAATAAATATCTATGATATATATGAATAACTGTGTTGTTTCAGTTATCTACCCAGCATACCCACAGCGGACCCTCAATAAATGTATGCCGACTGGGCTACGTCGACACACGCTATTTAAAACTTAATATAAGGCGACTTATAGGCCCGTTGGGCCGGGTGTTAAACTTTCACATTATACTGAATATATGTTGTAAATATGTTGGAAAACACAAGTCACTATAATAAACAATTATCTTATATTATATAATAAAATGTTGTTATATTATATTATGTTGCCTGATGCCACAAAGGAAAATAATCTATATGTACTAGTGAATATTATAATGGATGACAATTAACTCAGTTGGTGAAATATCGAAGGAATATGTTAATGAATAACAGCGCAGCATGGCAGCATGTTCTCTCATAATGTTTGGTATGCCTCATCTAGCTCAGTCAGCTTAATAACAAACCAATATGTGAAGCAAATTCACTTCATGCAACCATGTTTTATAGTAAACCTTCTTTACTGTGAATCGTTGATATAACGAAAAATACCAAAATGTATTGAAAGAATGGCAACTTTCCTTTTTAGCATGCTTCGCATTTGGATCGTTTTATGACGCATACGTTAACAGTTATTATGAGTTAATATTCACATCGCTATTGCATTTCCTTCTATGAACGTATGTGTCGTGTTTGTATTTATGTTCGTGTGAATTTCACCACTAATGGTATGCAGCTGACTTGTGCACTCGGAGTTACGGGCATGCGCATTCGCAGTGTTGGGTAGTGTTACTCGAAAAAAGGCGTGTCTTACAGTTGACGCTGTTGATGATGTACAACACTGCAATTCACAAATCCGGACTAAATACACTTTAAATGCGAAGTGTGCTATATTTTTCGTTGTTCATTGTAAAAAGAATAAATAATGTCAATATAGGTAATGATTCGCGTGTTAATAGTTTCCATCGGGTTATGAATTACATTGGGCGTGTTGGGATGTCATCGGCATCCACACTCTTTAATACTCGTCCAATGTAGTTCATACCCCAATTGAAACGGTTCTAATAACCTGCATTGATTCATTAAGACAATTCGTTGTTACGGGATGCAACTGATGGAAAATCTAATTTGCTGCATGTGTTGGAAATGCTATGGTAATACCGATATTACCAAACTCGCGCTACAATAGAAAGAAAAGAACGTGCATGCAAAACAACAATCAAAATATGTCAAACTCATTAACGCAGACGTATAAATTTCCTAGTAACAGCTTTAACAGCAACGTGACCCAATTGCAGATGTTAGCAAGAGCATCAC
>CM026387.1:53629020-53641056 GCA_014843695.1 Archivesica marissinica
TAAATTGTGAATGTCCAATCCCCCGCTATACCATAATAAAATGACTCATATATTGTGTCGGTGCTTTACACTGTGCACATAAAAGAACCAGAGGAGACTGGAATGAGTCTCTGTCTGTATCATTGCACTATCCTCCAACAATCTAAAATGACTAATCTCTTCAGGAGGCGTCGCTCATATGGGCAACTGGTAGCTAAGATATAAACGTAAAACACACGTTATATGGTGCAAAGGGTTAAGAAACCATTTCTAAAATTCATCAAATGGTTCACAACATCTGATGCAAGCACAAAATATAGTTACTTGACCTCACATACAATCTTTTTTATCTTGAATCATGCCCGTAGCCACACCCACCGAGGCAGCTGCCTCGGTTAAAATTTCCAAAGCACAAAAAACAAAACATGAAAAATGAAATAAATAAAATGCAAAAAATATCCCTTTTCTGCATAGAATGATGACTGCTAGAGAGCTGAAAGGTCGGTACATAATTATACGTCTAAACTCATTAAATCAGAAAACGCAGGATATCGCTTCTATACACCAACAATTTTAAGGGCGAACATGCCCTCGGAACCCATAGATTGCCTCGGTTGAAATTTGCCTCTGGCTACGGTACTGTGAATCGACACGTTATAATATGCTTTCCCCACCCTGCATAATGTTTGTGCCTTTTCCCCTCAAAATCCAAATTCAACTGAACATATACACCGATACTATCTGAACAATCATGATTAAGAAATGGATGCTGAACATCAATATGAGGTCGGGCATCCAGGCCAACTTTATTCTGTATTCTGCATCAGTCTTCATAATGTCCGGAATGTGACCCAAAATCAAGGGAAGCAACTCCACACTCGCCTCGCCTCGGATTTGTATCTCGTACTCGACAAGCTGTCGCCAGAATCCAAAGTTTGGAAAAATGCACGGTCGCTTATTGAACACATGATAGTACGCCTTCCTTAGCGACATATCTTTATGTTTCACTAGATAGGCTATGCACACACTGGCAGACCGACTAACCCCCGCAACACAGTGCACTAAAATACGAGCATTTAATTCAGAAATGTCTTGTATGTGGTCAACACACACATCAAGGAATTGCAGTAAGTCCTGGTCTGTGGAATCTCTCATTAGAATATGACGGACATGGAGGTTTAATTCTGGATAGTTGAAGTCTTCCAATTCTTCCGCCGTGTTCAAAACGTGGCTAATACCTGAGAACAAAACAATGACAATGTCACCAGAGAAATACAGTTTGAACTACGCTAATTATTGTATTTAGATACTCATAAACAGAACGAACGAGTCAACGACCTTCCACAAGCCAGTTGCATAGTTATCTCACTTAACCCTTTCCCTCATTGAAGCACCTCTTGACACCATTACCAACACCACATACATTAAATAAAGGCCAGAAGCTCAGTAATATCTATGGAGGTGGGATAGATATGGCGACTACTTATCCACTGCATGATAGCTAAATGGCTGTCGTTTCTATGGAGATACAATAGTATATTAACCTAAATCTCTATGAGGTAAACGCGAATATGACTAAAAGCACATTGCTGTAGCCAGACTTTGTTTCTACTAGAGGAATAATTTCAATCTTACCCGAGTGGGGGGGGGGGGGTCCTGGGTCATGCCCACTCAGAACATCTTAGGTCCTAGAATGTATATACTTCATGTTCCTGATATACATGTATGTGACGGACATTTGTGAAGCCTTTCAACAGGTCTCATCCTCGGTCAGAATTTATGGGAGAAGTGAGAAAGTGCCTGATTGCATCCTTAAATGGTACTATGTGGAAGTCGTGATAGCGCAGTGGATGCACGTTCGCTTCAGGTGCGAAAGGTCCGGAGTTCGAGCCCCGCTGGAACCGTTACGTGGCTCGTGGCGATGGATTCCATCAGGAATGAGGTCTCGAGAGTGATTAATATAAGTTGTAAGAACTTGTTTCGCAATCGAGCTAAAATAAATTTGTATAAACTAAATGGTACTATTTAATCATTTCAACATCTAATTAAAATAAATTGGTTAAAATACACATTAAAATTGTAAAAAATATTTTCTTATGGAGAAGTGTGGCCACCAGGGGGCAGAATCAGGGTCCCTAGTGCGACTATTTCGCCCATGTCGCCCTCTTCAAATTAATAACATTAACCCATTTCATTCTGGATACATTTAAAGGCTTTTGCAAACAACATAGATCCAGATCAGCCGAAGCGTGATGCTGATCAGGATCTATGTTGTTTGCTACATAGCCAAGTGTTTTAGCAAGATCATCTGAATAGCAAACAGCATAGAGCCTGATCAGACGGAACGTTCTGTGGTGGCTGATCTGGCTCTATGTTCTTTGCAAATACTGTGTGAATGGTATCCAGATTGAAATGGGTTAATGGCATTTAGTAATATTGTCCACGTATTACACGCTATCCTTCAGAAGACTACTTCTAATATTATTGGTACTGGAAATGTGAATGTACAGAAAACGACGTACTGTAGACATGGACATGATAGATCTACATTTAAAATTATACATACCTTTGTTTTGAAGACAGTCTATATTTAAACAGCCGACGCCACACAAATAAAGGTTGTCTGTAATAGTAGCAATCGGACTTCTGAACGGCTTCATTCTGCGTCAGCTGGAAGTGTTGAGAGGCAAAGACTGGTTACATCTCTGGCTTTGCACAGCTAATATGAGTGCAAATGTTGGGAGGCAAATACTCTGTCACATCCTTGGATTTGCACAACTAAGGCAGCTGGAGGTATTGGGAGGCAAATACTCTGTATACTGGTCACATCACTGGCTTTGCACAACTAAGATAGCTGGAGGTATTGGGAGGCAAATACTCTGTGTACTGGTCACATCCTTGGATTTGCACAACTAAGGCAGCTGGAGGTGTTGGAAGGCAAGGACTATGTGTACCGGATACATCTGTGGAAAGAAAAGGTAAGTACTACATGTTAACGTTCTTAATAACTAAATTTATGATTATTCTTAACACCAATGCACACATTTATAACCGTTCATGTCCGAAAAGCTTCAAAATATTGGTCAGAAATCCTGCCATCGGATCAGGGCGGAAAGTGCTATGCGAAAATGAGCTTTAACGATAAGACCTCGAAATAACAGAAAACATTTTTATGTAGAGGTCTTATATATAGGATTACAACAGGAATGTGCATAATATATAGAAATACATATATTTTAATATGATAATACCCCTGCGTACTATATACTAGAGGACATAGAAAATGCACACCTACATTATATACTAGAGGACATAGAAAATGCACACCTACATTATATACTAGAGGACATAGAAAATGCACACCTACATTATATGATTATTGTTACATGAAAACGAAATACGAAGGATTCTATCAAAGATATATCGCCTCTTTATTACAAAGCACAAACTGAACAACTAAAAATATTCCAAAATGTTTAAAACTATGTATTTATATAGTTATTGTTTTTCATGTAAAAACACACTTATCTGAAGTGTGCGTTTTCTATGCCCTCTAGGATAGATATCACAATAATGGAAAGAACAGGCAAACTGTAGAAGTCCTATTTGTATCGATCTTGTTAACACATCTACATAGCCCTTCCAGATGAGTCCGGTATTCACTACAGTAATACAGAACTGTAGTCCAGTGGTAACACGCTGGACTGGTAATCCAGGGATCGCAGGTTCGATCCCCCGTCTGACCTTAATAAAATTAACAGTCTTTCAGATGGGACGTTAAACCGAGGTCTAGAGTCGGTGCTTTACACCGTGCACGTAAAAGAACCAGAGGAGACTCTGGAATGGGTCTCTCTCTGTATCATTGCATTATCCTCCAAAAATCTAAAATTACTAATCTCTTCAGGAGGCGTCGCTCATATGGGCAACCGGTAGTAATGATAAATAAACGTAAAACACACACACACACACACACACAGAACTTCTACCATACACTCCAAAACAAGTGCATCGATTCATATAGTGCCCTGTGCCCGAGGTTATAAAACTTTTCTCAGATCTCAAACTCGAGCTCAAGAAATTTGATTGGTTATTTGCTCTTGGCTCAACCAAAGATTGAAGAAATGTTTTATAACCTCCAGGCCAGTTTGCAAGTCATATGAGTTCTAGTTCTAAAAGAAAATCATTAACGTGATGCAACAGCAAGATTTATGGTTGACATAGAAGTGGTATCGTGCAGGTTGTATTTTAAATATGAATACTATTATCAGTGATTCTAATTTTATAGCTGTTACAATTATTTTAAATATATATAGTCGGTTCAAATGCTCACTCAGAGCTTGTGTTGTACTGTTGCTATCTTGTTGACTCAAAATAAAATTTATCTTATCCTTTGTTACCTAGCTGAATGCCTTCAGAATGTGCCACAATGAACAGACAAACATATACCAATAAAACTGTCCAGATAGTGATGCCCTCTGGCTACAGACGGATGTGCAGTCCAGTGGTAACACGCTGGACTGGTAATCCAGGGATCGCAGGTTCGATCCCCCGTCTGACCCTAATAAAATTAAGTCTTTCAGATGGGACGTTAAACTGAGGTCTCATGTCGGTGCTTTACACTGTGCACGTAAAAGAACCAGAGGAGACTCTGGAATGAGTTTTTGTCTGTATCATTGCACTATCATTCAAAAATTAAAATGTCTAATTTCTTCAGGAGGCGTTGCTCATATGGGTAACCGATAGTGACGATAAATAAACTTAAAAACACACACGCCCTCTGGCTACGACACTGTCCGCTAGCAATCAACACCTTGGCGGAGGTATGTGCTCTATTGAGTGCCTTCTAGTTTCAGTGATGTTACATATATATATATATATACACTCAACAAAATTCCTAATCGGTCACCTGGTATTTAATAATATTTGGAATCAACAATAATCATATATAAATATTTCATTTTGTCATTTAATGCATTTATTTCCTAATGATTTTACAGCAATTCATTGCATAAAAGATCTGTAATAAAATGTATCAAATAAGATGATATGAATATTTATATTATATGGTTAGTAGTTTGCTTCAAATATTGTAAGACACCAGGTGACCGATTAGGAATTTTGTTGAGTGTATATATGTATAATTTTACATTGGACGACTGCACTTTATAGGTACGTACAATTAGTGCAGGTGAATGCACCCGAAACCGAACTGTATACATTTAGCATGTACCGGTAAAACACATTCTATCTGTTAAATATTACAAGCCTAGTGCTAACAACTGTGTTAAATTAAACTCCTTTACAGGCTGAGTAATTAACAATTGGAATGAGATAACAGACTGCATGTACATAGCAAATGTTATAAAGCATGTAATACAGTTTAAGACTGAACTAGATCAAATTTGGGCACCAGTGAGATTAGACACCAGTGATGTATACCTAATATATACGGAATATCACAATGACGAGACAACAAGCCTTTGGGGCTTAATAATTTCGCACATCACCAAAACGGTAGACCAAAAGGTGGGTAGACATATAATAACCATGTTCGGAAAAAAAGAGAGTACAATTTGACCATTAAGTGTATACGTTAACAGGGTACGAGCTGACCAGGTATGTGTCATATAATACTTGATACTGTGAAAGCCTGAGCGAGTCTTCTTATACCACCAATAGTCTAGATAACATGTACGAGATACGTGTAGTTTAAACTTTATTTATTTTACAACAATTGCGAAACAAGTTTTAACAACTTATATAAATCACTCTCATTGGCGAGGATGTAAGCAAGCGTAAATGTGGTCACTCGTGTGGGAGGTAACCGGAGTACCCGGAGAAAACCCACCTGTCCAATCTGGCGACCACTGTACCATCTTACATACTTCCCGGTCCGAGGATTGAACCAGAGACACGTGTAGACATAATATGTATTCATGAACAAGTTTAAAAATCAAATACCCAAAGTTATTATATTTACAAATATTGTCTGTGGACATTGTAAATTATAACAGTTATGTATGTATGTTCCATTAATGTCAACCCCTTGCAGGGACCTAGACATGTTTTCCTGGGCAGGCTTAGCCGACCTAAGTGGTTAAACAGTACAAAGCAATGTGTATGAGGTGCCTTACTCAATAACACTACATACGTGGCCTGATCCGAGTATTGCACCCAGGACCGTTCGATTCCAAATCCGATGCTCTACCACTAGACAACAGACGCCACAGTTGATAAATAACATGATTGGCACCGGTGGCTATTATAAGCACTTTTCCACGATTTCTGAAAATAATTTTAACATGTAGGCCTACATGAAATTCATTTATAAACGTTGTCATCATTTATCTGTCTATCTACCCTCGATGTCAGGTTTGAAATCTTGGCGATGTAGTCATATTCCTATTATAATGTCTAATTCAGATTTGACTTCAACCCTTAATTAACCCATTTCATTCGGGATACCGTTCAAACAGTATTTGCAAAGAACATAGAGCCTGATCAGACGGCATGTTCCAACAACCATGGAACATGCCGTCTGATCAGGCTCTATGCTCAGGGTTGGCACATTTTGGACAATTGCATTTTGGACAGGGGTTTTGGACAGTCCAAAAGTGTCCTGTCTAGAATTAATAAAAGACACCAAATTGTCCAAAAGTGTCCTAAATGAATTTTTGGCAACGTGACACGGCTATGGATTGGCTAGCAGAAAGAAACCAAGAATTCATTGAATGTGCTGTTCTCTTTGAAGCACAGGCTACCCCATATCCAGGTTATATGTTCAAAGCAACCAACCTACACCCAGTCATCTGGTGGACATCCTTGAAAAGAACCAGCCTTTCACCAGCCTTCATTGACCTTATGATTGCTCTACATACAGCCACTGCCTCATCTGCCTCAATAGAGCGTGTCTTCAGTACCTTCAGTCTGATCCACTCAAAGCTCAGAAATAGACTTGGTGTAAAACGAGCTGCTAAGTTAGTGTTTTGCTTTCGCATGCTTCGTGGCAAGGATGATTTGGATTACTGAATGAGTGACTAACAGATTACCTTGGTAACAGCTGCTTGATAAAAGACTATACTGTGCTAGTATTTTTTCTACATTAATCTAGTTGTGTTAAACTGTGTTGAATATATATTCCTGTGCTGAATAAATATATGATTGTGACACATAAATGACAATTGTTTGTTTTCCTTATTATTTATATGAAAGATATTATGAGTAAAAGAGAATGGCATTTGGTGTTTATTAACAACACACACACCTAATACCTTAATATTATATAATAAATTGTAAAATGCATTACCACAAACACATAGTCTTATGATATTAGACAAATAAAGACAATAAAGGACAATAAAGTACGCCTTTTTTAATAAAAGACACTTTTGGACATGTGTCCTGGGACTCCTGTCCAAAATTAAAAAAGACAGTCTTTTTTCCAACCCTGTCTATGCTATTTGCTATTCAGATGATCTTGCTAAGACACTTGGCTATGTAGCAAACAACATAGATCCTGATCAGCACGCAACTTCACGCTGCTGCTGATCTGGATCTATGTTGTTTGCAAAAGCCTTTAAATGTATCCAGAATGAAATGGGTTAATAGGCTCTCCCCCCCCCCCCCCCCGTTGATCTGTTGATAGGCGACTATTTCTGATTTCATTTGTTCATAATATCATTGGGGATACTTATTAGCCCATTTGCAAATACTCTGGTATTAAAACATATGTACCTGTCTGTAATCCAATGTTTTCTGACAAACTGACATCAACGCGTGGACTAGATATACTGTCTATAGAGAGGTGACTATTTGAAATTTGGAGCCATTAGGATCATTGTCAAATTGAACGTTGGCCGAAATGACAGGTCACCGGTGTTGTAGTAAAACATATAGATAGCATAGGATATAACATATGAAATGATTTAATCACTTGTTTTTCAGAATGATTGTACTGGATGCAGTTCTAGTTCTATTTACTATGTAGCAACATATATATTATATGTATGGCTCATTATTGTTCCAGTATGTTTTGTGAAGTGTTTGATAGCCCGTTACCCCAACATGATGTACGCAAATAAGAATCCCCTGCTCCCTTAACAGCAATTAAGGGAAGTCACTCTATCATTATTAAATATTGTCAACACAGGTGATCGCAGTTCAGGTGTTTTTACAGAATATTTTGCGAATTTGAACATTCCAACGACGGTATGATTACCAGACCACTATACGTCATATGTGTATTGGTAAATTAATGTAAGTTTGTTACTTTAATTTTAAAATATGGTCAAAATCAGAGACTGAAATTATTGATTTTTAGCTGAAGCCTTTGTCATCACATTATCAACATACTGAATGACTTCATGTATGAAATGCATATATTATAAGCAGATTTGTAGACGCATTGCCGAAATATATTTCGTCATCAGGTGCCAGCTCTACCTTGCCATGACATACTTACCCCCATAAGAGAAAAAAGAAACATTAAACTTAAAACATTCAGCGACTATTCTACAACAAATGTACTAAGTAAACATGTGACAAACAACTCCAAGTGTTTTAGCTTAATCTCATGTAAAACTGAACAGTTCAGGAACTCTTTTTTCCTACAAAAAATAATTGATTGGAACAACCTAAATAACAATGTTGTGTGCGCAGCAACAGTGAGCAGCTTCCAATCTGCTCTCCAGTGTCAATAAACAAGAAGACACATCTCTCTCCCATCGCGTTACATGCCTTTACCCTTTCAACACCACAGACCTCTAAATTGGCTTACAAAAAAGTGTAGATCCAGATGAGCCGGCTCGTGACGAGCCGTCTCATCAGGATCTGCACTTTTTTCAAGTAATATAACTATTTTTAGAGAAAAAAATTACCCATTTTGATAAATGAACTGATCCAAATGTAATTTTGTTATTAATTTATTGGTCTAAAAATATCATGGACCAGTCCATGTCAGTTACTTGGTGTTGAATGGGTTAAACGGCCCTGCGATGTAATTATCCAGATCCATGCCTCAACCAGCAGTTATTTTTTATGTGATTTTCATTTCAATAATCACTGAAAATATTTATCTCATATCTGTTTATTAGTCCAATATATAACACTGTATAAGACCTCTACATAATTTATTTTTCGATCTGTTATGCCTTGGTATTAAAATGTCATATTTTTCAAGTGTAAATATTTGGACTAATCTGTTTATCAGTTGTTTATGTTGTGTATTTCGGGGTGAGTAGGACATGGGCCAGCCAGCTCAGTTGGTAGAGCTGTTTGACTAGTGTTCTGGAGGTCTATGGTGCGAGCCCAATGTTGGGTCATTAACTTTTCAGCTCTTTCTTTGTCTTTGCTGGGTCACTTCAACAGTTCAATGGCGACAAGTATATCTAGTAGGGTGCCGGTAAAAGGTGTAGTAGTGTGGTTTCAGGGATCGGAGTGTGGCTTTTAAAGAATAAAACTGTGTAGTGTGTTTCGGCATGGGTAGGATATCGGCCTGTCTAGTTCAGTTGGTAGAACTATCCGACTAATGTTCAGGAGGTCGCTAGTTCTAGCTCTGCTCCGCGTCGGTCCGAGTATCGTATTACCAGATTACTTGGTTTCGCGAGGGGTTGCAATAATTATGGGAACTATATGTGTCACTGTTCAATAACAACTTGGTACGACAAATTAGTGCATGGAAACAGCACACATGGGCGGAGAAATACAATATAGCTTGTGTGCAGAGAAATATAATATAGCTTGTGTGCAGAGAAATACAATATAGCTTGTGT
Source organism: Archivesica marissinica (assembly GCA_014843695.1). Taxonomy (NCBI): domain Eukaryota; kingdom Metazoa; phylum Mollusca; class Bivalvia; order Venerida; family Vesicomyidae; genus Archivesica; species Archivesica marissinica. Next base: position 53,638,770 of record CM026387.1, read on the forward strand.
GCAGAGAAATATAATATAGCTTGTGTGCAGAGAAATACAATATAGCTTGTGTGCAGAGAAATACAATATAGCTTGTGTGCAGAGAAATGCAATATAGCTTGTGTGCAGAGAAATACAATATAGCTTGTGTGCAGAGAAATACAATATAGCTTGTGTGCAGAGAAATACAATATAGCTTGTGTGCAGAGAAATACAATATAGCTTGTGTGCAGAGAAATACAATATAGCTTGTGTGCCATTATTTTCAACTTCTGCTTCAGGTGGCGGACGGAAATATTTGTGTGTGTCTGTCTACAGACAGGACAATAGATGTTGATGGATTTTGCTGAATCTTTGTGGATATAACCGATATATAGAGAATATGTCTAAGTGGTAGGATGCTTATAAAACAGTTTATGCACACGTGGAACAGTTTATTTTTGTTTTTCAGAAAAAGTTGCTCACTACTTAGAAGATCACAGTGTTAGAAGATCTACATGCGACAACATTTCCAGGATAAACGATAATGGCTGGTGCGGGCTTTCATGTTGAGTTTGGTTTTAATGATACAGCGCTTACCAGAGCCTTGGAATTCAGCAACTATGTGTTATCCGAACAACTCATTCGTGATGCAACAAATCCATCTTCTCTAGATGAAGGTATAGAAAAGAAAATATTGGTCACAAATGAAGAATAATATTTTACATTGATTTAGCATGGGAAGAATGTGGGTTCACTACCAGATACATTTTGTTTTTTGGGGATTCATTGATCTTTCTGTTGCTAGACTGTTAGCTGACCGGACCTAAGGTGAGATTTTTGGATTGGGTTTTGTTCATTTGTCAACATTTGCCTTGTGGAAATTCGACATTGTCTACTGTATGTTTTTTTGGTGACAAATTGTATTTTGATTAAAAGTTTGTTTCGATAATCAGTGACCCAAAAAAATAAATCAAATTGAAGAAATTCTTATCAACGTGGTAGCAACTCTAGATTTGATCCTATTTTGTTCATACATGGCCACAGAGAGGCATCCAAGGTCGAGTGGTTAACAGGGTTCGTACAGGTTTTAAAAAGTCATGTAAAATTAACCTAGTTTGCCAGGCCTGGAAATCCTGGAAAAACTAAGATTTCAGTTGCAGGTTTATGGAAAAGTCATGAAAAACTGGTCATGTTGGATAGAAAAGCAGCACATTTGGCGTAATAAAATGTTCTCGTGTCAACATTGTCCATCGGTCATACCGTTTCGCACTTCCGTTATTTCTGGGTACGAGATGACCAGGTACCATACCAAGGGAGCTTACCCTATCATTCGCAGTGATGTCAATGTGCACTCGGCCATTTGTTGTCAATGTCAGTTAGTCTTGGGTGAAGTTTTTGTTAATGACACATAGTGAATAATGCGGGAAGGTGTAAATTTAGTACCTGTTGGATGACCCATGATGTGTACAAACTATGGCTTTGTCCAGACTCAGACCATTCAAACATTTCCTAAAATACCATATTTCATATTATACTATTGCTAATAGTTATGGAAATTGATGTCCAAGTCATGGAAAAATCTTAGAATTTTACCCCAACATTTGTGTAGCATACAAACCCTGGGTTACGGTCATTGACTTCAAATCACACGCCCCACACCACTGCTGGTTGGAATCCCGCTGGGTAGGTTGACTTCTTTCATGTGAGGAAGCTATCTAACTGGCTTGGGGTAGTTCAACCCTGGTGCCCGTCCATGCCTGAAAACTGCTCAGAGGGGCACCCGGGGTCTTCGGAGCATGTCCTCGATCAATATTAACTGGAGAATGCCCATATGACCCAAGCTGTTGGTGCAACTTTAAATCCCAAAACAAACAAATCATTGTTTATTGTCAACTGCATTTTTGATCCAATATTGTTCAAACTGTTTGCATGTTATTTATATTCCTGTGAAAGTTTGGTTCATTATTGTGGTAATTGGTATCATCCATCATAAATAATTAGGTCAAATTAAATAAAAACCTAGTAAACACTAACAAATCCATTGTAATAATATTTTTTATCAAACTAGTCACAAATTATTGTAAATTTTGATAACAAATTGTTTCATTAGTTACCAAATTGGTAATAGCTGGTTAGTGAGGGAGCGAGCTGAGTGAAGGAGCGAGCTGAGTGAGGGAGCAAGCTGAGTGAAGGAGCGAGCTGAGTGATGGAGCGAGCTGAGTGAGGGAGCGAGCTGAGTGAGGGAGCGAGCTGAGTGATGGAGCGAGCTGAGTGATGGAGCGAGCCGAGTGATGGAGCAAGCTGAGTGATGGAGCGAGCTGAGTGA